>CM077207.1:4724466-5136966 GCA_039654625.1 Rhinogobio ventralis
TCCTGTCCATACAGAAGAGGAAGGTTGATTAAACAGAAGTTCAGTTTGCAAGCTGATAGTCAGTAAGTGTGTTGGGTGTTTCATTGAATCAAATCTCTGAATTATTAACTCTCTTCCTTCCGTTCGCAGGCTGAGAAACATCCGATACACGTTCAACACCGTGCTGCTCGTCTTCATCTGGCGCGTCTTCATCGCTCGCTCTCAGATGGCCAGGAACATCTGGTACTTTGTCGTGAGTTTGTGCTTCAAGTTCCTGTCGTACTTCAGAGCTTCCAGCACGCTGACCCAATGACCTGAGCGCACAGGAAGTGTGTGTGTCCTCCGAGAACGTCCTCTTCCAGACAGGTGTCTTCAGACATTCACACACACACAGGTGTTTCTTTAGCTTTCCTCACCGGCCGCTCGCCCGACCCCAATCCTAGATGATTGATGCGAGTGCTATTTTTAAAGGTGTCCTCTTTTATAACGACTCTCCTTAATACCAATTATATATGCAACCGCATTTTACAGTGTTTCTCCTTTACATTCTTGTCGCCATACAAAATCCGGAGAAGTTGCCTTTGTGTCTTCTGATGATTTTAGCCTTCTGAACTAAAGACAGTGTTTTGGGACTAAGGATCTTCGTCACCGATGGAGCTCAAAGCTTTGCTGTTTTTTCTTTGTGGTCTTTTTGTGTCCTGTCTGTTCTGATACTTGATACTGATACTGTACTGATATTTAATCAAGCCGGAAAACTCTTGTACCGTGTGGTCCTGAAGCCTACAGGAACATAGTCTAGTGTTTTCACTGCATTTTTGGTTCGGGTTTTGTCTTTTTTTCCTGTTTTGTTTGCTGCATTCAGAGGGAAATGCCACAGATCTGATGCATATATAACATAACACATTTGTTCGTCATTTACACCAACTGTATATTACAACTGTACATAAACACCCAAAATCAAAAGAACCCCCAAATTTAATGCATTACTTTAATGCATCCATTATTAAATTTTAAATAAAATTGTATATAATTAATATATTATAATTAAATTAATAATTATAATATATTATTATATATATACTCAAGTTTATATATATATATGTTACATTTAAAATGTAAATTTAAGTGTGATGTTTGATGATTAATGATTTATGACGTTCTTGACACGTTTGTTTGTACAGCAGAACACAATGAGTTTAGCGTCAGCCTCGTTAGATGAGGATATTTCTGTCTGCAAACGGGCATAAGAGCAGGTCATCGGTCTGTAAATATTCAAAGTATATAAATACATTCCTTTTCCGATTATATACATACCAAAAAAAAAAATGTACAGATGTATATTTGTGAGGGTGAATCAAATGGCTGGTTAGAACATCTACTGAGGGCTTCCCATATTTTTTGATGAAAGTGAAAAAAGTAAAGAAAAAAAGTGTCAAGTCTCCATTTCAGTTTGTTTTATTTGTTATGAACCACTATTTAAAGTGCTCTGAATCTAAAAGGACTTTACCTGCAAACGTTTTCAGCTTTTAAAAACATTGACTTTTCAAGTTCTTGTAGTGTCTGTGTAGCACAGCCTGTACTTCTTCCTTCTAGATAGGCGTTTGTAGTTCTGTTACCATTTGCAATTGCTTTTTATCCTTTGCTTTTATTTACGTTTGCTTTAAAGATGAACCAAAATGTGTGTATTTATATAGTTTTATGAATCTACTACTCTGCCAGAGGTACAAATTGACGGCTAACAGTCCATTTTCAGACGCGACTTTCATACGGCATCATGATGATCAATTGACACTATTTGAGGTCATCATGAGCTTTTGTTTTTCTACACTGACTTCCCCCTGGTGGTCTATTGCCAAATTGTATTTTTAGATTGCCGTTTCTAAGACGTGTCAGCCTTCCGTCTGGTCTTTTGTATGTTTCGCACACAGTATTCATGTTTACCACCCACACGTCTTCCTCAGCTTACTTATTAATAGTAGAGAGATTGTTTTAGATGACTTCTCCTGCACGTTAGACACATTTCAGCTCATCAGTCTCAGTAGAGAAGCACATGCACACTAAAATCATTCCAGATGTGAAATACACAGCCGTTTTTCTACTAGAATCGAACACCTTGGTGTCTTAATAACAGCAACCCTTCGTTTTGAGCTAAGCTTTCAAATGAAGCTTCTACTGCCAACGTGATCTTTACAATCTCAAGCGTGTCTGCTCTGCCACAGAAACGTGTTTTTACAGCGCCGCTTGTGTGCTGAAATCCTGATGCGATCAGAAAAAAGTTTTTAATAGAAAAAAGTCCCCTACTGAAAACGTTTCTTGCTTCCTTGTAACACGTGCATGTTTGCTTTTTACATATGAGATGTTCAGTAGTGGCTGACATGGATTTGGACCTTTCTCTGCTCAACATTCGTCTTCATGTTGTGCTGTCAAACGTGTACGGTCAGGGTCTTTGAATGGAAAACTGTACTTTGATAAACTGTGTGCTTGACCGTTTGTTGCAAAGAGTTCATGAGAAATTAAACTGAAATGACCAAGTTCATGTGTCCTGTATGTCTTCATCACACTTACACAGGGTTGGGGAGTAACGAAATACATGATGTAACTTAGTTACGTATTTAAAATAGAAGCTGTTTTTCATTACAGTTACATTTTAAATGGGTGGTAATCAAATTACACTTACCAAAGTGGTTACTTTGAATTTTAATGTAATCTATTTCATTTAAACATTAATGTAAACTGTAACAGGCAATTCATAAACAGCAATTGGTTGTTCTGCTCATAAATTTCATAATCCTTGCAGAATATGCTTTTTTTTATTTGAACAAAATAAGAGGGATCTGGGATCAAAAAAAATTGCATGTTATTTTTATTTAGTACTGTCCTGAATAAGCTAATCAACATAACAGATGTTTACATATACAAGACAAAATTACTGAATTTATACGCAATTACCTTTTTTACTTTTTAGCTTCAAAAAAAAAAGAAAATGCATTAAGGGCAGGGGGTGAAAACTTTTACATTTTTCTTAATAATTACACATGTTGTACAATTTATCCTGTTCATCCGATTCAAGAAGTTTACACACCCCAGCTCTTAGTACATTGTGTTGCCTTCTTGAGCATCAGTAAAATTTCTTTTTTTTTTCCTTCAAGAAATATTGTGGGAAAACTGTTGTTTAAAATAATATGCAGAGGAAAAGTCCTATGTTTGGTGTTACATACCTTATTAGTATTCCAAAGTATTCTAAAGTATTTAGATTAAGTTACAAAACTTGTGTAATCTAACGAAATACGTTACAAATGATTTTTTAAAACATGTATTTTGTAATCTTTAGTGAATTAGATCACACATCAGTCAGAGTTTTTATTTCACCTGCCTATATGACACAATATGAACACAAACATGAAATAATATTGTAATGAAGAGTAGATGCTTTAGCAGAATTGGCATGTTTTGTAGCTATGTATTTAATTTGGAAATGCTGGTAAAGCATGTTTTTCTTGAAATTGTGTGACTATATCTTATTTAGGATCATGAAGATGCCTGCAAAGTTGCGACACGCTGAGGTATTGTATGACATTTCTATTATGATTGTGATGTTTTGGGTCAGTGTTATTCCTGCAAATTTCAGGTGCACAGACAATTAATTCATTTGGAAAATTTGAATATAACAATATAATATAATGTATAATATAATACAATACAATATAACAATCTTTCCCAGAAGTTTAACATAATACAAGGGTTAAGAAGCTCAAAATTAAAGGTCCCATGAAATGAAAACGGCTGTTTTTGCTGGTTGTAGTCCATGTCTGTAGCTCTGAGCTCATCTTTCTGCAACTGTTGACCAAATTAAAGTTTAGCACATATTCAAAATGTATAAATGTATACAAAACATATAAAATATTGGTGGTTCACTGTACAGTAAACTCAAATGTCCTGCGTCTTCAGCTGCGCAAACGCCTGTACTTTATCGTATTTCCCAACCATGAACTGGTTGTGAAGGAAGTGGCTTGAATTTTTTCAATGTTGAAAGTGTCGGTGTGGTTTTTCCAGGCTGTGATGCAGTTTTAAACAAAACCTCTCACCACAACCTCAGTTTCTAGAAAACTGGGCTCGTCAAACCATTTGAGTGAGGTGTACGTTTGTGTCTGGAGGGCAGCAGATCAGGACATTCAGAACATTTATAAAATTATTATTTTATTTTATTATAATTTTAGTAGGCCTATATAGTTATTTATAATATGTAATGAACTTTAAAGTAACCATGAAACAAAAATGACAATTCTTCTTTTATGTAATACTCCAGTATATAAAGCTATTATAAATGATTTATCCGTGCACATCATTATTTTTTAAATTCATGTGCCTAGTCATCTTTAATCAAAATAACATCCCCTCCGTCTTACTGGAGCGAGGGCCTGTCACTCACATGAGATCGACCAATAGCAAACCACAAACTTACAAAATCAAGTCCCGCCCTATATTTGTTCTTGTTCGTTAAGCCGTTTCGCTCGAATAAGAGATGGTGTTATTTTGTCTTATTAAACGGACTTATTAAAGCGGCTACGTCACGATAGGGAAGAAAAACGATCCCAACTTCCGTTTCACGCCGCGTTTAAGATCCGACCGGATGGATTTCAGGTTCTGCTACTCTGTGTTCATGATTAATGTGCCAACATCAGCTCTTTTACGGCTGTGACACATCTATTAATGACGACCGCGACATGAATCAACAAAGAGAGAAGTGAAACATGAGTTTAAAAACAAATAACTGTGTTTAAGATAACTGAACATATGCAGACTGCTGCTGCGCATGCGCATATATTTGAGGTAACACGTTTCTCCCCCATTTGGCACTTTTCCTGTATTTCTTATCGAAAACAGATTGCTAAATATATAGTCTGTGTTTCACTTCCCCTTAGTTGCTGTTGTTGGATTTTTAGCCTTTGAATTGCTCACATTTGTCAGAAGTAGGCTAGTGCATGATTGTTTACATGATTATAGGGTTGACACGCTACAAAATGGCCTCCAATTTTACCTGCCATTAGTTTTGAAAGAGCAATGAACATTTATTTTCATATTGTCTTTATCACAGTTGACATTGCATATTAAAATATATATTAAGCTTAAAAAACAGAAATGTAAATATGTATTTAATTGAAATATTACACTGATGTATAACAAAATACATTATAAAAATAATGTTTTATTCTTCCAGAAGAAGCTCCTATTTTTAAAGGAGTTTCTGTCTGAAAGTGACACCAGAAGAAGCTGAGTCTGATCACAATCACAAATAATGTTCTACAAACAACACTCAGAGGTCAAGAAGGTTTCCCACTGCTGATCTGGTAAGAAAAGAAATGCTTGTTTAAACTTTTCACAGAAATTAACTTCTGACTCCTATATTTTGTGTAAGACCTCTGACCAAAGGCTACTAACCTAAGATCTTATTTGATAATGCTTTACAGTGTTTTCACTTGTTAACCTTAGTAAACACAAACGAACGATGAACAATATTTTGTTAACATTAGTTCATGTTAATTTCAACATTTACAAAAAAAATGTTATTTAAAAGTGTCTTAATATTTGTTAATGCACTGTGAACTAACATGAACATGAATGTATTTATTAGCTAACATTAACAAAGATTAATAAACAATGTAAAAGTTAGTTCATGTTAAAATTAATGTTAACAAATGAGACCTTATTGTAAAGTGTTACCAATTATTTAAATGAATTTGCCATAAACTAGCTAATGTCACTCATAGTATATGGATGGATCATAAAAGAAGATATTTTAATGAACATTGGCAACCAAAAACATCATTGGACCCCATTGACTTTAACACTGAGAAAAACAAAATAAAACACTGGGACATTTTTCCAAATATCATCTTTTATGTACAACAGAAGAAATAAAGATAATATAATATAGATAATAATAAAGTATTCAAAACTTACAGTCTCACTTATGCCAATGATTTTGATGACATCACTCTGCACTTCAGCTTCTCATCAGATTTTCTGTCCAATCAGATGCTCTCTAGAATCTGAAGCCTTGCCCCCTACACTATAAATAGACGCTGAAGCTGCGACTGAAATCGATCACTTGTTCACACATTTACTGTTTATTTTCTACATGGTGAATGGCACATAGTGCACTATATAGGGGATAGGGAACAATTCAAACAGTGTAAATATGCTTTCTAATGGTGCGAATGAAGTCTGACACACACACGTACACGTGCTCTGGTCCGATCATATGTGCGAGCCGTATCGGGCCCATTTGAATTCTGCACGGTATACTGTATTTTAAAGAGATATTGAGGAGATTAGGAGGAAACGGCTCTGGTCGAGCTGTGATATAACACTATTGGCTATTTAAAAAAGGGGGAGGAGCTGATCGATATGTCCCACCCTTTCTTCCTGTTTCAGTGGAAATTACGTCAATACATTGAATAAGGCCTTTAAGGCCTGTTCACACCAAGAACGATAACTATAGCGATAACAATATTATCGTCCACACCAACGAGCGATATCGTTCTGTTAATTATATGTGTGCTCTGCAGTTTTGTCTATGCTCAAACTCTTTACAGCAGGATGGATTCTGATTGTCTGCCAACGTTTTTATCGTTCATCAGCTGAAAAAAAAAAACGTTATAGTTCCTCCTCGGTGTGAACAGGTCTTTACTGTTCAACAACATCTGCACTGACCAATGGTGAAATCGCATTCTCACGGTTATGTGACCTACAGCATCAGTTGCGTCGATTCACTGAACAGTAAAGTGTTCAGATGCGTCGGATTTGAATACTACGTATTCAGACATACTGTTTTGGTGGCGTACTGTTTTTCACATACTGTATAGCAGGAAGTATTCGATTTCGGATGCAGCGCAACTATTCCTTTTCCGTCTTTAAACAACCAAGCGATGGGTCATGTTTTCATAAATCGTCTCTTCTGATGACACATCAGTGATCTTTGCTTTATCTTTTGGACTTTGGTCTTGATTGGGGTCCGTCGCAGATGCAGAACGATGACGGACCACAGCGTATTCATCGGTCAGTGAGGAGGCGCCCCTGATCTCTCCTGACGCCAGCTCTGCGTTCGTGAAGTCGATGGAGGAATAATGAAGAGATTCTGGTGATCTCGGTGTAACGGCTGACAGCATGTCTTTATTGGCGTGAACAAACTCGCCGTCACCATCTGAGGCAGTGGCCTGATGGAGCAGAAACACAGCAGAATCAGTGCTGAATGCCCTTTTGTGAATGAATCGCGTTAGTGTGTTTAACTCACTGTTTGAGCCAGAATGAGTCCAGATGTGTCGTCTTGTCTGGTTCCTGAAGGTTTGGGATTCCTCCCTCTGAAAAATATTTTAGGCCATCAAAAAATGGATTCTTATATAATCAGTCAATCAGAATCACAAATCCTCCTTGTGATGAGGCTAGTAAAGTCTCATCAAATCAATGCATGATCTTTGTATTTTTGTCTCGTTTTCCAGTACAAGTATCTGAACATTCTTAAAGGGTGGTTGATTATGATTTCACTTTTTAAACTTTAGTTGGTGTATAATGTTGCTGTTTACAATGCTCAAAGTTCAAAGCAAAGGGAGCAACGTGGCTGGTAGGGACTACACAAGCTTCCTCCCGGGTTAGTGACATCACTAACCCTGAAATTTACATAAATCCTGCCCCCGGGAACACACAACAAAGGGGGTGAGATTAGCATGACAGAATATGCTAATCAATGACTTGAAGATATTTAACTCCACATCAGCTACATTCAATTCATCAACTAACCATTCAGGAACATATTGTTGTATTCTACATGTTGTCACTTCTTCTTAAGTCTCTCCATCATTGTCCAACTCAAGTTTGAACATAAAAGGCTGAACAGTTTCATTGCCTGTCTGCATGAGGTAATCAGAGCTGTGAACTGGAGTACTTGAAGCTCCGCCCTCATTTGCATTTAAAGGGACACAGAAACGGCACGTTTTGCTAACCCTCAAAAAGTGACAATTTTAACATGCTATAGAAATTATCATGGGGTATTTTGAGCTAAAACTTCACATACACACTCTGGGGACATCAGAGACTTATTTTACATCTTGTAAAAAGGGGCAATCAACCACCTCTTTAAATTAAGATGCATTTTCTTGAGAAGCAAAATGACATCTATCAAAGTTTATGCTTAAAACAAGAACAAATATCTGCCAATGGAGTTGGAAAAAACCCATTGGCAGATGTTTGTTCTTGTTTTTAATTTTGGTAGATTTTTTAATATCTGAAGTCATTTTGCTCCTCAAATAAATGTATCTTGATTTTTAAGAATGTTTAGATATTTGTACTGAAAAGCAGTGCAACTTTTGAAAACATTGACCGGAATAGCTGTAATGTTTATGCGAACATCTGCAGTTTAGCCTCAGCTCATTATATATTGGACCAGTTTTGTGATAATCATGTTTTCTTGTCTTTCCTCAGATCGCATTTGTCAGATGTACCCACCGTTCGTAGCAGACCACCATGATGCACAAGATCATCATCGCTGACGCGCCGACAGCAGCTCCGAGCAGCACAGACGGATGGTGGAAACCTGGAAAGCAGTGTTTTCTTGCTCAGAGGTTGGTCTTTTATAGCTCAGGACTCTTAATGGAGATCTCACAGTCATTTAAGTGTCTCAAATGTTTCTCAGGAGGAATAAAAACAGACCCAAATGAGTCAACAGTTGCCCTACAGTACAGAGCTGTAATTGTGCATTTGATTTGAGTTCATACTGAGATATTTGATTACAGACTTTAGTGTCTTGGCAAATATGAGCATTTCTCCGGAGAAAAAAAATTCCATTTGATCTCATTGCTGTCTAAGAGAAAGGATTCCCTTGTGAAAAAGAAGTACACTTCAGCATACTTTAAAAAAAACTAGAAAAAATAAAATACTTGTTAAATGTTTTCAGAAACAGAATTGCATGTTTCTTATAATTATAGGTTAAATTTATATTAATAATCAATTAGCCAAACTCAGAGTTCTTTTTTGAAGTATAGGACTAAAGTACATATTTATATGCAATTTTATAATTACTTCTTTTGTCTTTGAAATTTGGTTAAAGTGTACTGCCGAATACTGATAAGCATGTATGTAAACTAAATTAAACTTTATATTTTATCTCATATTTTTTGAAAAATGGGTAACTTTATTTTACACTGTCCTTGTTGCACGCTACATGTAATTACTTTAGTAATAACTATAAATTATGCATAATAACATGCAGCTAACCCTAAACCACACCCTAATCCTCCTAAGTGCATGTAGTTAATTATTATTACTCAATACTTAAATGTATAATTACACTGCAAAACGGACACCTTAAAATAGTGTAATTGAAAATTGTAGGTCATGCATATTTAACACGTTTATACTTGCACATTTAAATGTTGCAATGTAGTATATTATATTAACTTTAAATGTAATATTGAATAACACACTACAATTAAAATTATGCTTTTAGTATGTTTGTCAACACATCAAAATAAGTCTTCTTTAAAGCACAACAAAATGTATTAAAACATAATGATTTAAAATGTGCTTTATAGTAACTTTTAATTTGGCATCATTACAAAGTGCACCTAAAAAATGTGTAAGAAATATTAATAAAAGTGTACTCTCTTGTGAACTTAAACTGCAAGTACAGATTTTTAATAATACACTCTTAGGAAAAAGGTTCAATGGTGTTCTATATAGAACTATAGGGTTCTTAATTTTTAAAGAACACTTTATGCCAAAAAGGTTCTAAGGAGAAATGTCTCAAATGATTGCATAACACTTTCATGTTTAATGGGTTATTATTATTATTATTTTTTTTACTAAATAAGTATGTTTACCAGCTGTTTAATTAATAAAATGTATTTATATTAAAATTGAATCAAAACAAATTAATGAAAACTAAATCCATAAAATAATCCCTAAATGATTATATAAATTAAGCACCATTTAGCAAGAGTGTATACTTTTAAGATTTGAAGTAGACTGCGAGTGCACATTCAGCACAAATTAAGCACACTTCTTTTTCAGAAGGGTTTAGATATTCCAGAGATCTCGTTGTGTTGATTAGATAAAGCTGTTGTGCATGTCAGAGAGGTGACACTCACGTGTCTCTGTATTTGATGCGATGGGATGAAACTGATGGCTGGTGGTGCCGTGAGTGTTTGCACTGAAACACTGCAGGAGGGTCATGTCTGTGAGGGGCTGACGGATGATCAGGACGCTCTTCAAGCCTGTGCTTTCTAAAGTTTCATTCCAGATAGACGTGTTTGTAGAGTTAGCGAGAGCATTTCCAGATAGACGCCACTCTAGTTTAGGCGAGGGATTCCCATGAGCCTCACAGACACAGATGATCACGCTGCTTATGTTACAAGAGCTGGAGATTTTGGGCGCAACTGAAAGAGAGAATATGATCATAAACTGTAGTTTCTGTGTAGGATCTGAGCAAAATAAAACAGCTTGAGGACCTGTAGGTTTTTTCTTGCACTTAAAGGGTCATGAAACCCCCTGTTTCAGCAGCCGTTAGTTCTCACCACAGTTTTGAAAGATGCTATAAAAATGGGCTTGGTTAAGCTGCGGAGTGGAGGGGGATGAGGGGAGACTGACTGACAACACAGCAATGGCTTCTGATTCAGTTTTATTTCACGCTCAGTAAAAGCATCAAAGCTTCCCTAAAAAAAATGCACGCTGCAAAATATCATTACGTAACACAATATACACATGGTTTTGTTGATCATTTATTGCACAAATAAATGCACAGCCATTCGCATGTTCTCTGCATAGAAAATATGTACGAACACGCTGTTGCATCATTGATAACTTTTGAGACTTATTTTGCAGCGTTTTATGAGCCGTTTGATCGGTTAATGGACCGTAAATAGCGGTTACACTCACAGTGTGGATGAATTGCGTTTGTTTTGAAGACTCAGGATCTACTGAAGAGAACTTATGTGACGCAGAAACTCTTACAAAGCAAAAACAAAAACTTGTTTTTGATCCATTAATGCATCTCTCACTTACTGAATGCAATCTCACTCTTTGAAGCGCCTGTCAATCAACGCGTGCTGCTGTTAAACGAGGCATCTTCTCATAGGATAAGGACACGCAGACTCATGAATGATTATGAGACACCAATGAGTCATCGCCGTACTATAGTATGAGAAAACGTCACATTCTGTGACGTTGATAAAAAGATGAATTTAAACCCGGAAGTTGAATATAGCGCAAAAAGGTTTAAAGTTAACTAGTTTTCTCCTACAATCAAAACGAATGGGTGGTAACACTGACTTCTATGATGCTCAACACTCATAACTTTGTTAAAATCTCAGAAAATTTGGTTTAGGGTTTCATGACCCTTTAAGAAAAACATCTCACTAGGGCTTTTCACACTTGAATTAACATACTAACACACATCATTTCACAATGCTGAAGTGACACCGCAGTGCACCAATGACGGCAAAAGCGGAGTCCAGGGCAGGGTTTCATAACCTTGGGTAAAAAGTGGTGCTAACGGCACTTCTAAATTACAAGTGTGAAACGTTCCTTGACCTGGGGTTAAAAGCGGTGTATAAAACGATGATAAGCTCAGTATGAAAAGCCCTATTGTGGAATGAGATCATGGCAAGAATAGAAGAAAACCACATAAATGAGAGCTTATATTGTGCTAAAGAAGAAACTGTGGCTGGCCTGGCAGTGTGGTCACTTATGAACCATTTGTGAATGACATTCACGGCTGTTATTCCATGTTGTAGACACTGAATCAGTTTTCTTGCCTCTAAAAACAGACATTTTGGACTTGGGACATAAATGGAATCAGTACATAAAATGTTTACTAGTAAAGATTAACATGAAATAGCGAGTGCTCTTTGCCATTGTGGCCATTTATCTGTGGACCACTGTATGTACACATATCCTAAATTTTAGGGAAGTTGCTGACCGCTAAAATTTACTTCTCCATCTTGTCGCAGACAATCAACTACAAAATGTAGTCATGTATCACTTGAGCTCCACTGATTTCACTCCTATAGACCTTATTCACAGCAGCGCCATCTTTGATTTTTAACAGGAATGAAAGCAAGCATGGGTTGTAGTTATTTAATGTGTTTTTGGATTTTTCTGCTGACTAAACACTACAAAAATATCTTTCCAAGAAATTTCAGTAGACAAACTCATGAGCTGTGGAAAATTGATCTAAGCATAATACAGCTTTTTACAGCAGATGCCATTGAAAACACGTTAAGTCTATCCCTCACAGCCTTGCTTTCATACCTGTCATGGCACTGCTCTGAATAAGGTCTTTTGGTCCCAAAAGTCACTTTTCATTTTCCCCCCTTTAAAATAGAGATCTCGATTCTAAACAAAACAACATGTCATTTACTAGAGGTTCTGACTAAATGTTTATTGACAGTCTATATAAAATATTTAATTAGATTTTTTTTTTTTTTAAGGGGTCATATGATAGTTCTACAAAGAACATTATTGTCTGTATTTGGTTTAATGTTTTAGGTTAAAAAAAGTCATTATTTTACACATACTGTACATTTATTGTTGCTCCTTTATGCCCCTCCTTTCTGAAACGCGTTGATTATTACAAAGCTCATCGTTCTGAAAAGTGTGGTGTGCTCTGATTGGCCAGTGACCCAATGCGTTGTGATTGGTCCAAATACCTTAAGCGTCTGATGGAAATGTCTTCTTACCATATTAGTAACATCAGCTCCCAAAGCAAAGCGATATTGACAGATGATAATGTCGGTCCTACCTTATCAATTCGAGCCCGAATCGGATCCGGATGATGCAGATGACCAAACTGATCGATCAACGTCGCCAGCACGACTGGACCAGAAAGTATCAGATTGGTAAGATTACATTTGTTATCGTAGAAACGACAAAGACGTAGAAACGGTCTGTGCTCTCCCAGGTGCTAGAAACAGTCCTCTGAAAAATGCGCAGCACACAGTCGAATATTTGGGTTGTACTGTTCTGGAACAGTGTTGGAACTAAATCTTAGCCACTGTTTTCTAATTGTCCCATCTTATGGAAGGCCAAACAAAGTAGTTTGACTTTCGCAAAACAAAAAACACAGCATCTCCGCCAGCAACAGTACTGCAGCGAGAATAAAAGTTACGCCTTCTTCTTTGCGTGTACATTTGGGCGGTGTTATGAAACTCTGCCCCCACATACTGACATAGATTTGTGGGGGTGTGTTTGAACGAAGTGTTTTAGGAAGGTGGGGTATCTCTTTCAGCTTTGTAACTCTGCAGATCTTATACATGCACAAAACAGCTACATAACACACTAAAGAGAAAGGAAAACAAGAAATCGCGGTTTAAATGAATGATTCAATGACACGCTCATAAAGACTTGTTTCATTGCTGGATGAATTAGCATTTTTGAACAAATATCTTGAATGATTACAAATAAATGTTTTAATGGTCACTTGTCAACACCTACTAGTGTAACAGTGTAATTGACACAATTTGAAGCATCAAGTTACTTTCAAAGGGTGATTTACTCTTACTCTATTTTGATCGCTCGATTCGCTACCCTAGACATCGGTCACTGTCGCTCGTGTCGCCAGCTCTCCATTGAAAGTGAATGGTATCATGCCGCTTTAGTTAGAATTAACATTCTGTCACTTACACACCAAACCTGTATGACTTTCATTTGCGTTACACAAAAGTAGATATTTTGAAGAACGTTGGGAACCAAATAACATTGGACCACATTGACTTCCATTTTTAAAAAAGAGAAAAACTCTGAGACGAGAAAGAAAGAAAGCAAGTCATACAGGGATGACAAATGATAAATGACAGAATTTTCATTTTTGTGTGAACTAACTATCCCTTTAATTCAAGTTATAATACATGTAAGCAATATGCATGCTCTGCTTTGAGTCTTTGCATGTATTATATAAAGTGTGGTTCTGGCACATTGTTTTTGTACACATCTTTTCACAGAAGTACAATTTTAGAGATGTGCAAATGTTTGTGTTATAATGAACTTTTTTTCCTTCATGTTCTGTACTGTTAAGTCTTATATTACTTATCTAATCATATTTCCCATTACTTTAGCGTACAGCAACTGAGATATATACAGCATTTGAGATGTTGGTTACCACAGAAAATAATTTTGTCTCATGCCCAACAATTGCATTAGAATTATGAAAAGGACTGTTCTTGCAATTTCAGTGCAGTTTCACAAAGGTTTCATATTAAAACCTTGCATTTCAAAACACTAACGTAACTTGGACAAGTTGCTCTGTAACATGAGCTTTTACAAAAGGGGAACCAAATCTCTTGCGGTCTTTCCATATACATTTTCTGTAAATGAAGACGACACCCATTCAAAAGCCATTCAACAGCGTTTTTCCAGCAAGCAACCGAACTGCAGATTACTGTATTGTCGATTACCATCTGCCTGTCACACACTTTTATGATTGCCAGTATGCACACTTTATATAAGATATTAAACCATATTTTGATTGTGAGTAAATGAGAACAGACTCCTGGTACTCACACTGGACGTCCAGCTGCACTGATGCGTTCTGAGCGCCGTGTTCGTTCTGAGCTCTACAGACGTATCGTCCTCTGTGTGTCGGGTCGGTGTTGCTGATGGTCAGGTTCTGTCCGGTCTGCTCTGGTTTCAGGGGCTCTTCAGTGTCTCTGTACCAGGTGTAGTTGAGCACCGGTGGGTTTGCATCACTGCTGCAGGTCAGAGTCACTGAACCGCCCTCCACAACAAAACCAGATGGACTGACATGCACAGATGTGTTTTTAGGAGCGTCTAATGGAGGAGAAAAGAATTTAGGCCATCAAAACTTTTTTTAAAAAGTAAAGTCATGAATTAACTGCTATGAAATAACTCTTACGTAAGTATGCAAAGTATTACAATTAAAAATGCTTTTTAAATAGTACACATTTTATAGTAATGGTTGATAATGCTACTAAGTGTAATATAAAACCTTCACTGTAACTTTACTTTTAAATATTTAAGTGAAGATTTTATAATATTATTTATAAAATAAAATTACACAATATTCTATATACTTATAGTATGTATGTGCATGCAAAGGGCACGTGCCCCCTCAGATTGTTTAGCCAAATTTTTAGGCAGTTTTTTTTAAGTACCTCTTTGAAGCGCACAATCACACCAGTGTGATTATAATGCTTAGTGTATCACAATCACACCAGTGTGATTATAATGCTTAGTGCATCACATGATCAACTGCTAAATTCAAATGTGCATTCGTGCTTTGGCGCTGAGTCAGACACGGACGCACTGAGCGCTCAATATATATCACACCTGTTCAGTGTTTTTTAACCATATAATCTTTTCATTTTATGTTTCTGACATTTAAATACAGATATGTACTAGCAGGAAACATTTATAGTTTGTAAAATATACATTGATGTCTATGAAAGCAGCAATAATCCTTTTTAAATTAATTTGACGACGTTTCATCGATATCCGATATTCTACACATTGTGTAGGTAACCATAAAGTTAACTCTATTCTTACTGTAGGTACAAACTGAACAGAGCCCTAAAGTTGTTGTCTTTTGGTGAATTTCTTAGTTTTGCTAGAATACGTCAAACAGCCTAGGCGATTCGTGCAGAACTATCGAGTTTTCGTGAGCAGGTGGTTGGGGGAGTCCATCCAAAATTTTACAAAATATAAATTTCGAGCCCTCTGTTAAAATGACTTTTATTGATCGACCAGACTGGAGTTTAGGTTTGAAGGACTTCAAAAAACACCCTATGATTCACAAAATGCGCTGTCAAACGCTGAGATACGGTGCATTTTGCCTTCAGTGGCAGTGCTTAGATGCTTTAAATATGTTTCTTTCTATGAGCTACAAAATACGTGGAAGACTGCAGGACTAGCCTATTCTGGAATAGCGGCAGTAAATGCGTTAATGTTCTCGATAATTCAAAAGTATAACTGGATATGATGACATTGCTGTAATTATTACAGTGAAAGCTTAAGTAAAGTTCTACTATAAATAATAATAGTTATTTTTATTTGGGGGTTTTGTTTTTTCCCCACATAAAACTGTTCTACTGACTTCCCCGCTTGCCCCCTCAAAAATACTATGTGCATGATGCCCCTGTATATGTATAAAGTCTAAAATCTCCAGTCTAATATACTAATGATTGTGAGTAAATGAGAACAGACTCTTGATACTCACACTGGACGTCCAGCTGCACTGATGCGTTCTGAGCGCCGTGTTCGTTCTGAGCTCTACAGACGTATCGTCCTCTGTGTGTCGGGTCGGTGTTGCTGATGGTCAGGTTCTGTCCGGTCTGCTCTGGTTTCAGGGGCTCTTCAGTGTCTCTGTACCAGGTGTAGTTGAGCACCGGTGGGTTTGCATCACTGCTGCAGCTCAGAGTCACTGAACCGCCCTCCACAACAAAACCAGATGGACTGACATGCACAGATGTGTTTTTAGGAGCGTCTAATGGAGGAGAAAAACATTCAGGCGATTATGTTATGATTCACAGCACTAATTCTAGATGATCAGACAGCATTGATTGAAATAATCCCTGTCTTACACTGAACATGTAGCCTACGGGACTCATGTTTTGTGATCTGCTGCTGGTGTGTTACAGTGCAGGTGAAAGTGGCTAAATGATGACGGTGAGTTACATTGAAGATCAGATCAGAGATGAGCTCCGTTTGCTCCTGACGCTGCTGTTGTGTGACGCTCTCGCTGAGGAGGTGTTCAGGAGACGAGCTCCATGTGAGAAAAGCTGGACTAAAGGGACAGAAGATCTTAGACGAGCAGCGCAGATTCACAGAGCTTCCCTCCGTCACTTCCTGCTGATCCTTCAACAGACTCACTGTGGGTTTGGGTGGAGAATCTACAACACAGAGACACAGTCAAATATTACAGGATCATATGGATCATCATATCCAATAATGAAGGCACATATTGGACAGTAGTACGTTTATTTTTCAATGCAACTCATTTTGCATTGGGGACTTGAGCTATTTTCTGTGAATGTGCTAGACAATTTTGTGTTTGAACTTCTGTTTTTGCGGCAGCTCTGTATAATTCTATGGCTGTTGAAGAATAATTAGCTGTTGAAGTGGATTTACTTATTGTAGAGTTAACGAAAGTTCCCATTCAGTCGGTCACTCTCGACGCCACGTCGGAGTACCGACGAATAGGAATCTCGCTCGCGAGAGCCAATCTACTTCGAGTAAAACTAAACGAGCCAATGCACATTGGCATGCAATGATTGCACCAGGTGCTCATGCCACGCAGCGCGGGTATAAATGAGACACAGGTGTTTGCATCAAGTTAGCTTTTTGCTTTGGAGCCGAGTGGTAGATGGTTCAGCCAGATATCACTCTCTACTTCGCAGTCCTGACTGGAAAGAAGCCTGCCCTTTTGGAAGCGATCTCTTCAGTCGGTGTTGGTGTGACGGCACTGCAGCGGGTCGTGTGGTTCTGTGATCATCTCTCTTCCTCTTTTCTGAGCAAAACACAAAGGCTGTTCTCACAGCTGGTTCGGTGCGCTAGGTGGAGAGCGCTGAAAAGCCGTTCTTACGGCTGGTAAGAGAGCGCCTTCGTGTGAGAGAGAGCGCTCACACCAAGGAGAGCGTCCTTCTATTAGAGCAACACAGATAGAGCTTGCGTCCTTTTCAGGATGACATTCTATCTGTGTGTTTCTGGATGCGGTGGTTATCTGTCACAGAGGGATGGTCACAAGCGCTGTATCTCGTGTTTGGGCGTTCAGCACGCTGAGGCAGCGCTCGTGGATGACTCATGTTCTCACTGCGGGAACATGACCTTCTCGGAGTTGCGGTCGAGACTCCATCTCGTAAGGGGTGGAGTCCCCGTGCCTCTGCCTCGATCTAATCCTCCACAGAGGGTTACTTCAGGCAGTAGCACGGGTGATCTGAGGGTTACGGTGAGCGCGCTTCCCCCAGGGAACCAACCCCCGGGGAACCCTCACTCCTCCCGCACTTCGCAGCCAGTAGAGCTGCCGTTGGAACGCGGTGGGCCACCCACGAGGTGTGTACCATCCGTATCCTTCGGGGCTCCTCTTGACGATCAGATGTCCATCGCTGCATCGGAGGGAGGGTCAGAAGTTTCTGGAGATGACGTGTCGGCGCAGGGGGCTCCTTCGGGAAGATCCGCTGTGCCCGATACGGATCCGGAAATGATGGCCATGCTTTCCCGGGCCGCTGAGAGAGTCGGGCTCGTGTGGAACCCTCCACCGTGTCCCGAACCCTCAAGGCTGGACGATTGGTTTCTCGGGGTGGCCCGTGCTGGTTCTTAGCGCCCCACCCCGGTTCCTTTCTTTCCGGAGGTGCATGACGAGCTCACTAGGTCATGGACGGCACCTTTCACTGCCCGAAACCGGCCCAGTGGCTCCTCCTCCCTCACCACCCTCGATGGGGGAGCGCAGAAGGGTTACACGCAGGTTCCTCCCGTGGAACGGGCCGTTGCCATGCAACTGTGCCCTAACTCCACTTCTAGGGGGAACCCGTGTCTCCCCTCCCGGGCCTGTAGGTACTCGTCCGATCTGATCGGAAAGGCCTACCAGGCTTGTGGGGATGCTGCCTCCTCCTTACACGCTATGGCGTTGTTGCAGGTCCATCAGGCCCAGGCACTGAGGACCTTGCACGATGGTGGTCACGATCCCGCAGTTCTCCAGGAACTGAGAACCGCAACGGACCTCGCACTTCGTGCGACGAAGGTTACGGCGCGGGCAGTGGGTCGTGCGATGTCCACTATGGTGGTCCAGGAACGCCATCTCTGGCTGTGTCTGGCTGACATGAGGGAAACCGACAAGATCAGGTTCCTTAATTCCCCCGTGTCCCAGACCGGCCTCTTCGGCGACGCGGTCCAGAACTTCGCCCAGCAGTTCACGGTCGCACAGAAGCAGACTGAGGCGATCAGTCACATCCTGCCACGGCGGACAGCTGCTGTCTCCACCCCTCCGCCGGCAGCGCCTCAGCCTGCTCGTCGCCGAGGGCGGCCGCCTGCGTCTGCCTCCGCTCCCACGTCGCAGCAGCAGCCTCCACCCAAGCGACGCCGTGGAGCCGGGCGTAAGCAGGCCGCCCCGCCCGTCCAGGCCTCTGCCAAGAGGGGTGGCAAGAGCAAGGGCAAGCGGCCCTGAGACGGGCGACCTGGAGATGGGGAGGACTGCTCTTCTGGAGACGGTGACCGCACCACTCCATCCCCCGGAGGAGGGCCGGGTGGAGAATCTTGTGTTCCGTTTTGTTTCTGTTGTACCCAAATTCTCAATAAAAGAGCAGTTTCCCCTATCTCCGGGTCCCCAGGGGGCTCGGAGGGTTGTGGCCGGTCAAACCCCGGACCACACTCATCCTCCCCCTTCGCCTCCACGAGACAGCCGCCTCAGCCCGGTACCTGCATTCCACCTCGCTGCCCCACGGTGGGTACGCCGGTGGTCCCTTTGGTCCCGCTTGCACGGTCTCTGCGAGCCTGGCTAGCGCTCCCCAGTCCGTCTCGCTGGCTCATTCGGACCATCAGGCTCGGCTATGCGATTCAGTTCGCCCGGCGTCCCCCCAGGTTCAAGGGCGTCCGCTTCACTTCGGTGAACGCCGCAGACGCCCATGTCCTGCGTGCGGAGATCGCAGTCCTACTGGCGAAGGACGCGATAGA
Organism: Rhinogobio ventralis; assembly: GCA_039654625.1. Taxonomy (NCBI): domain Eukaryota; kingdom Metazoa; phylum Chordata; class Actinopteri; order Cypriniformes; family Gobionidae; genus Rhinogobio; species Rhinogobio ventralis. Next base: position 4,744,117 of record CM077207.1, read on the forward strand.
GCCGGTCCCTCCAGCCGATATGAAGACAGGCTTCTACAGCCCGTACTTCATTGTACCCAAGAAGACCGGTGGGTTACGGCCAATCTTGGACCTGTCAGTCTTGAATCGGAGCCTTCACAAGCTACCGTTCAAGATGCTCACGCAGAAACGCATCTTCGAATGCATCCGTCCCCAAGATTGGTTTGCAGCGATCGACCTGAAGGACGCGTACTTTCATGTTTCGATTCTTCCTCGACACAGGCCGTTTCTGCGCTTTGCGTTCGAGGGTCGAGCATATCAGTACAAAGTCCTGCCCTTCGGGCTGTCCCTGTCCCCCCGTGTCTTCACGAAAGTCACGGAGGGGGCCCTTGTGCCCATTAGAGAACAGGGCGTTCGCATCCTCAACTATCTCGACGTCTGGCTCATTCTAGCACAGTCCAGGGATCAGTTGTGCGAACACAGGGACCGGGTGCTCAGACACCTCAGCCAGTTGGGTCTTCGGGTCAACTGGGAGAAGAGCAAACTCGCCCCCGTGCAGAGGATCTCTTTTCTCGGTATGGAGTTAGATTCGGTCGGACGGACAGCGCGCCTCACAGAGGAGCGCGTCCAGTCGATGCTGAACTGCCTGAACCCGTTTCAAGGCAGGATGGCGGTTCCACTGAAACAATTTCAGAGGCTCCTGGGGCATATGGCAGCCGCAGCGGCAGTAACACCGCTAGGCTTGCTTCATATGAGACCGCTTCAGCATTGGCTACACGGCCGAGTCCCGAGATGGGCGTGGCAACGCGGCACTCACCGGGTGAGCATCACACCGGCCTGCCGCCAATCCTTCAGCCCATGGTCAGACCCCTCGTTCCTTCGGGCCGGAGTGCCTCTGGAACAGGTGTCCAGGCATGCTGTGGTCTTCACGGATGCCTCTGCCATGGGCTGGGGAGCCACGTACAACGGGCATGCAGTGTCAGGGGTTTGGACGGGCCCGCACCTGCATTGGCACATCAACTGCCTCGAGTTGCTAGCAGTGCATCTCGCTCTGAGCCGCCTCAAAGATGTACTGGTCCGCACGGACAACACCGCGACCGTTGCGTATATCAACCGACAAGGTGGTCTACGCTCCCGTCGCATGTCGCAACTCGCCCGCCATCTCCTCCTCTGGAGTCAGAAGTGTCTGAGGTCGCTTCGGGCCATTCATGTCCCTGGTGTGAACAACCGTGTGGCCGACGAGCTTTCACGAGCTGCGCTCCCAGGGGAATGGCGACTCCACCCCCAGGTGGTTCAGCTGATTTGGAGACAGTTCGGGGCGGCACAGGTCGACCTGTTTGCCTCCCCAGAAACGTCCCACTGCCAGTGGTTCTATTCGCTGACCGAGGGTACACTCGGCACGGATGCACTTGCGCACAGCTGGCCCCAGGGGCTGCGCAAATATGCGTTTCCCCCAGTGAGCCTACTTGCACAGACAATGTGCAAGGTCAGGGAGGACGAGGAGCAGGTCCTGTTGGTGGCGCCTTACTGGCCCAACCGGTCCTGGTTCCCAGAACTTATGCTCCTGGCGACAGCCCCTCCTTGGCCGATTCCTCTGAGGAAGGACCTTCTGACTCAGAGACGGGGCACCCTGTGGCACCCGTGTCCAGATCTGTGGAAGCTTCATGTCTGGCCCCTGGACGGGACGCGGAGGTTCTAGGTGACTTACCCCAAGAGGTAGTTAACACCATCACTTCGGCACGAGCACCATCTACAAGACAGGCTTATGCTTTGAAGTGGAACCTGTTCGTCGAGTGGTGTTCTTCTCGCCGAGAAGACCCCCGAAGATGTTCGATCGCGTCTGTGCTTTCCTTCCTGCAACGAGGGTTGGAGCGTAGGCTGTCGCCCTCCACCCTCAAGGTCTATGTTGCTGCAATATCTGCCTATCACGACCACGTAGAAGGTAAGACAGTTGGGAAGCACGACCTGGTCGTCAGGTTCCTCAGGGGGGCGAGATGGTTAAATCCTCCTCGACCCCCCTCCATACCCTCTTGGGATCTTGCTCTGGTGCTCCGAGCACTTCAGAATGCCCCATTTGAGCCCTTGCGGTCAGCAGAGCTTAAGATTCTGTCTATGAAGACTTTGCTGTTGGCCGCACTGGCCTCCATCAAGAGGGTAGGGGACCTGCAGGCATTTTCGGTCGACGAATCGTGCCTAGAGTTCGGGCCGGGTGACACCCACGTGGTACTGAGACCCCGGCCTGGCTATGTGCCCAAGGTTCCTACCACTCCCTTCAGGGACCAGGTGGTGAACCTGCAAGCGCTGCCCCTGGAGGAGGCAGACCCAGCCCTAACTTTGCTCTGTCCCGTCCGCGCTCTGCGGATCTACGTGGATAGAACTCAAAGCTTCAGAACCTCAGATCAGCTCTTTGTCTGTCACGGAGGCCAGCAGAAGGGAAAGGCTGTCTCCAAGCAGAGGATGGCCCACTGGATAGTGGATGCCATCACCTTGGCTTGCCAAGCACAAGGTGTGCCCTGTCCGCTCAGGGTGCGAGCACACTCTACTAGAAGTGTTGCATCCTCCTGGGCGCTGGCACGTGGCGCCTCGCTGTCAGACATCTGTAGAGCTGCGGGCTGGGCGACACCCAACACGTTCGCTAGATTCTATAGCCTACGTGTAGAGCCAGTGTCCTCCTGTGTTCTCGCCTCAAACGGGTAGAAGCACTGAGAGGCCCTGGCTCTTGTCGGCTTGCTGCGCCCCGGCGCTTTATTCTCCAGAAGCAAACTCTGTCGAGTCCTCCATCTCCCTCGGTGCCGGACGTGGCGGAACGTCTGGCATCAGGCCCCTTACCGCTGAATCCTTGAGAACCGGTACTGGGCTGGGGATATATGAGTGACCCTGCGGGGATCCCATATATTTTTCCACGGTCGCTCCTACGGGAAGCCCGTGTCTTTCCCTTGGGAGAGCCTTCCCGTCACTGGGACTGAGCCCCCTCTCTCCTTGCGGGCTACGGCTCAGCATTGTACTCCACATAACTCCTTCGGGGTACGATGTGGGCTCCGCAGCGTTCCCCTCACTAGGGCACGCTTTCCCAGTGTTATCCAATAGTCACTGAACGGGTCATGCGGAACAGCAGTGATGGACTTCTCTGTGTGAGCCCCGTCTCATCAGGTAAGAGAGCTCAGGAGGCTCACACAGGGCACTGGACGGGGGCCAGAGGCCATGGCGCTTTGGTAGGGATTCCTATTCGTCGGTACTCCGACGTGGCGTCGAGAGTGACCGACTGAATGGGAACGTCTCGGTTACGTATGTAACCCTCGTTCCCTGAAGGAGGGAACGGAGACGCCACGTCCCGTCGCCATGCCCTCTGCACCCTGCTGGGGTGCCGTCTACCTACTCGGCTCCTCAGCAAAAAGCTAACTTGATGCAAACACCTGTGTCTCATTTATACCCGCGCTGCGTGGCATGAGCACCTGGTGCAATCATTGCATGCCAATGTGCATTGGCTCGTTTAGTTTTACTCGAAGTAGATTGGCTCTCGCGAGCGAGATTCCTATTCGTCGGTACTCCGACGTGGCGTCTCCATTCCCTCCTTCAGGGAACGAGGGTTACATACGTAACCGAGACGTTATCAGGATGTCAACAAATGTCAGTATACCGGAAAGATTTTAAAACAAGCGGTTCATTCATAAATCCATAAGATCTTTCATGCTGTGGAAATCCAAACCAGAGGACAGAACACGAGCGCAGTGGTGAAAAGGGGCGGGGCTACATAAGGTCTATTGGTGAATAACTAGAAGAATAACAAAGTGCAGTAAACAGTAAAACTACTTACACATCAGTGTGTTTATGATTACAATAATTAATTCAAATAATATGAAAATTATCAGTTTGCATTATAAAGCAGCTAAACGGACTGTTTTGTACAGTTAAAAAAGTGGAAGCGAATGACACCGGAAGCTTCACACAATCACGTTACAGAATATTAATTCAGCAGAGGAATAATAACAAATGGTCACACTTACGTTTAAGATAGAAGCACATGAACAATATGACACTCACCTCTGACAGCAATTTTAACTTGGGAGAAGTCAGGTTTTCTGTAGCTAAATTTCAATTGACCGCTGGTTTCAACTCTGAAGAAATATGATCCATTATGACTCTGAAGGACATTATCGAAGCGTGTGGTGCAGTTTTTCTCTGTAGGAGTGCCAAATATTTCTCCTTTTAACAGTCCAGTGTCGGGGCGACTGGAGTCAAACACTAGAGTTGCAGGGTCTCCGTCTTTATACCACATTCTCTTTGTACTATCAGTAAGATAAAATTCATATTCTTGATCAATATCAAATGTGCAGGGTATGAAAACACAGGATCCTTGTAGAGCTTCTACTCTCTTCGGCAGACTGATCTCAAAAACACAAAAAACTCCTAAAACACACACAGACAAGAGGAACTGATCACAGAGTTTCCATGCAGAATAAATGCAGGGCTTATTGCTCTTTAATTTTACAGAGGTCACATGAAAATGCTTTCAGAATATAATCTAGAAGAATGAGACCTTGTATCAGACATCCAGTGAGGAGGAACGTCACCGATATTTCCATCACGTACATTCACTCCACCTTACAACAGAAAACACACACACAATCATACACACTCTTAAAATAAAGCCTCTTTATTAGCATTGATGTTCCATGAAGAATCTTTAACATCCATGGAATCTTTCCATTCCAAAAGATTCTTTATAGTGAAAAGTTCTTTAGATTATTAAAATGTTGTTTATATTTAAGAATAAATGGTGTTCACTGACAAATTGTTCCTCTATGAAATCACTGTTAAAAAACACAGTTTTGGAAACTTTATTTTTAAAAGTGTATAAACTTTTTACCGTTATTTCCCTTTTTAACTTGTGTATTAAATTTTTAGCTGTCAGTGTAAACTCATTATTTCTAAAGTCCAAAAACAATTTTTCATGAATGAGATAAAAAATGTCATGAGAAAATTACAGGCTACTAAATCAAATCACTGGAATATCTGAAATAAACTAGAAAGATTAAACAGTTTCATCTTGAGCATGCTCACAACCTCAGAGAGTCTCAAAACGACAGAAGTTTTAGTGTGTTGTGTGTAAAAGACTCACCACAGACGAGAGAAAGAGCTGGAGCCTCGACTGAGACGCTTTTACTCTGGATGGAGGGAAACGACACGTCTTTACTGCTATTAGAGTTTTTACCACTTCCCCTTTCAGTCAGAACAAAAAAAAAACAATTGCCTGACTGAGTAATATATGCAAATCAGTATGAAGCTTACTGGATAATATTCAAAAACATTTCTTTATATTAACTTGAAACTCTCAATAATTCTCAGTTTATTCAGTGTTGAATCACAGTCCTAAAACACTATATAACAGTTCAGGAAACATTAACATTTTATTTCTCTGCATGTCTTACTTTTTAAGGTTGGTTATTACATTATTACAGTACGAAACATGGGAAATTCAGGACTAAATATCTGGCAGATTCTTTCTTCCCCAAGATACTGAGTGAAACCGAAAGCAGAACAGATTTCAGCAAAATATGCTGTTTGTATCCCGTTTGTTTCTCTAATCGCGACGCCAATGATAAAATGTACTAAAGCTTGTTTCCACCAATAAAAAGTGAATTAGGTTCTCTGTGTCATTTTCATCAAAAATAAAAGTAATTAGGAACCTAAAAAATACAATAAGTTTAATAAATTGTTTTGTCTATATAAACAATGGTCTTTATGGTGGAGGGTAGTAGAAAAAGAGTAACATAATCCATTGAACTTAAACTAGGACTGCCCCCTAATCGTCAACTAGAAGAGGCTTGGATTTTAGTAGTCGGTTAGTTGCAGAAAGAAAAACTCCACAGGAAGTGTTGAAGTCACGCAGTCCGTGAGGGACAGATCGTTAATGACGGGTCCTTGTAATTACAGTATGTCGGGCAGGAACAAAACGTGCTTTTGTAAAATAAAGAAAACAATCAGGATGGGCTTTCTGCCGTCTCGATCTCGCCGAACCTCAGTGTGTCACATAAATGAACCGAAACTCAGCATATAGGCTACAAACATGAGAAATATATCTATAGAAAGTGGAGAAAATGAGGAGAGGTAAGCAGCTGTTTATATACTCTCGCTGTTGGCGGCTGAAGATTAGATGGGCTCCCTCCTCCCTAAATTACGTTTACAGTGCGGTTTCAAAGGGCTTCAGAGGCTCTGCACGATCCCAGGCGAGGAATAGGGTCTTATCTAGCCAAACCATCTGTCATTTTCAAATGCGCGACTTTGTGTTGTTCTTCTTCACGACGTGTGACGTCATCATGTCGGAAAGGTCACGCACATGGCGTACGTGGAAGTTGTTAGTTACCGGTGCTGTACAGCTCAAAGTGTTTTAGACCCCGTTTACACCACGTTACACACATTTAGCGTTGTCCACTTGTGATCCGATCAACCAAAATGCATCTTAATACCAGGTGTAAACAGGGCCTAAATGGAAACATTTAGTTCAACATTTAGTTCAACATTTCAGCAAATCAGTCCAGACGCTTCCCAAAGATCTTCCAAAACTCTCTGGAGCCCGATATTCCACGTTTCAAAGTGTGAGTATTAGAGAAATATGATGAGACCTGCCGGATGATAATATTGTATTTGTTTATTGAACTGTACATTTATAAATGCAGTTTATACAGACAATTGACATGAAAACACCTCTTTTTTTGTGTCATTTAAGAAGATGCATCTCTCTGCTGGAACCGGGGGAGTGTGAGGAGCTTCGACGTAGTCATTATGCTCATGTCGTCTACTGAGAAGAATATTACAAACCCATACACACTGTACCGCTGACTCTGAGTGCATGTCCACAGCGGCCTATGGATACACAAATCTCTTTTTCTTTGTGTTTCAGGAGCGGTTTGACTGGATTCACTGCTCTAGCCTGGGAGACCATTCAGTTCAAGTTTTGCTAAAGCCTTTGACTTCTGACCTCTGCTCAAAGGAGGACGGGGAGTATGATGTTTTGACGCTCGGTAGAGCTTGAGGAACATCACCTGTTTAGATTTACAGCATTTTAGTTCTTAAAATCAAAACTGCCATGGACTGGAAAGCCTCAAGAGTTCTGGAGTCTAACCGGATGTCACTCGTCAATGTGGTGGAACTTCACACCACAACCAAAGCATCTGTGATATTTCACTTTTCTGTTTCAGTGTGACTGGTCATTAAATATGTCTGATACTTTAAAACGGATGCTTGGTGCTTTTAAATGCTGTAACTCGGGAGTTTGGAATGTTTCATCAGTGCCTCGCCGATTATTTCCACCTGAAATGCTTGTATTACTTTCGTTAATGCAGTGTGTCAAACAGATGGTCAGGTGACACCGATTCTTCTGTGTGATTGGACGGTTTTAAATTAGTCTTTCAGAATCTGCTCCTGCATTATAAAGTCAACATGAAATCAAAATAGACATGTATTAATGCACAAATAAGAAAAAACTCTTCTTTCCTTAAGTTTCATTCAGAAATATGTCATTATACTGACAGATATTATATTATACCAGGTGTATATTTAACAAAGTTTGAAAAATTTTCACTTTTTTTGAGGATTGATGTTGCAAAGTCCCAAATTGCTGTCTTTTTAATAAATATAACATGATCATAAATGGTGTTTGAAAGAAATTACCATTTATTTACCGTTTTCATATTCATAAGATCTCACATGTCACTGTTAAAAGCATGCATCTCAAATATATCATCTTGTGAATAAAGTCTCTCTGAGATAATGGCATCTTCTGGTGTGAATCTTCAGTGAATAAATCATAAATCAGCTCAAATGAGACTCTAAATAGTTACCTGAGAGAAATGAGCTGTAAGATCTACACCAACAAAACTGACCATCAGTTCATGACAGGTCAGAAAACATTGAATATGATTCACCCCGAATGAATAAATGAGCTTTAAGGCTCATCAAACATGAGTTTCAAAGCAGATAAACAGAGCCTCGGTCAGGAGTTCATGAGACTCTGAGGAGTTTTGGTTGTTACAGAGACTAACAAGTTGACTGACCGAGATCACATGAGGCTTTCAGTCAGCTGTGGTTGTTTTCTGTGTTTGCGAGGTGTTGTGGGTTTAAGACGGTCAAGTCTTTGATTTTTATAGGATTGAGAAACTCCTACAAAACCAGTGGCTCTTTGGTGTGAATGTCACTCATGTCATGTGGAGACTCCTGATTTAAATCTCACTCTTAAACATTTTTACTTTGTTTTTGACTGAATAAATCAGACAAAACTCAAAACAAAGAAACGAGTGCAAGAGCCAGACGTTTAGTGATCTGAACGCCAGTTCTTGACGTGGACAATCCGGGTTTGAATCCTGTTCAAGGTAAGTTTTCACTGGTTTTTCAATGAATAAAAAAAAAAAAAGACTAAACCTGTGAGAGGACTAGTGGTGCAGTGGTCTACGCATCAGATCTCAGTGTGGACAATCTGGGTTCAAATCTCATTCAAACTGCAATACAATTTCACTGTTTTTTCAATTGATAAAAAAGACAACACTCCAAAAAAAAAAGCTGAAAGCGTGAAAGGCCCAGTGGCGCAGCGGCCTACGCATCAGATCTTAGCGTGGACAATCCGGGTTCGAATCTCTCTTGTGGTGGAAAAATTGTTTAGTTTCACTGGTTTTTCAATGAATAAAAAAGAGAAAATTACCAAAAAGAGAGAAATAGGTGTGGAAGTGCCAGTGGCTCAGTGGTCTGAGTGTGTCATCCCTGGACAGGAAGAACCTGGGTTCCAACCCCAGCCTGGTCACCAAAGCATGGTTGCGTGAAGGTCGTCCCATCGTGAGCTGTGACAAGCTGCCAAACTGAGCGGATCAGATCATGACGAGCAGGACGAGAGATGGTAAGACATGAAGGGGGGAGTGAAGATCCAGACGGCTCCCCCTGGGACTTCCATGACAATATCCAGCAGCGGTTATACAGCAGGAGTCAAACTTTTCAAAACATACTTAAAAAATTTCCAGACAACACCAAGTCATCATTTTTAGCCTTAAAAAAAAATCTTCGGCCATGCCCCTTTAATCTTGACCAATGTCCACACAGATCTTACCTTCACTCAATCTCCACTCCCATCCAATGGAAATCTCAGATGCTGCTTTCCTCTAGGAAAACACACCCTCTGACCTGCACTTGAAGGGGGTTTCCACTTACAGAAATGAGCCATGCTGAAAAATTCACACTACAGCTGCATCACATCATAGCCATTCAGTGCTCCGCTCCATTCATGTGGATTTATAAATTATTTGTTTATCTTTGTAATAATGAAGTTACAGATTAAAACGTACAAAACAGTCACAGCTTGTCAAAAAGTCTAATTAAGAACTGTGGGCCAGACATCATAATCTGAATAATTTGTGATCTTGACAGGTGAAGCCTCATTTGAAAAGCTGACTGAACTGATTTTATGTAACCGCAGGGAGAGCTGAGATCAGGTGGAAATCATGAATGGCACAAACTTTGCATTTATCCTTTTATTGTACACACAAGCTGGAGTGGATCGTTCTCAAACGTGTTCAAACACAAGTGGCCTGTTGAAACCTTTATCCCAGGGAATGAGCCGGTACCATTATCAGACCGGTTCGAAAGTTCAGCGATTGCTTTCTCTCATACTGCTGACTGATTCTCCAGCCACCTCCTCATGACCTCCAGCAGCTCTGACCCAGAGATCCCCTACAAACAGACAGACAGCAGGGAGATGATCAGAAACACTTCACATTTCACTGATAAGCTCTTCCTGTAGGAAGCTGACAGAAATAAACATGCATTAAATGTTGTTAACAGAATTTTATACTGGGTGAACTCATGCTCACGAGCAAATCAAAAGGTTAAATGTAACAGCATCTGTTAAATCACTGCATTTACACATCTATGTTCTACACACTTTCAAATTAATTCAAATCAGGTGCAATGATCAGGTACAAGGACACTGCCGCAACTCAAGCTTCAGGTGACAGAGGGCGCTGTAATGTGGATCTACTTTAAAATGGAGTATAATTTGAATAAAAGAACTTACAACACTGTTGCAGCCACGTACCTAGAAACAAAACAGCATTATGTTATTAAACAGAAGACGGTCATTCAGTGTTTGTGTGACTTAATGAAGTCCAAGAGTAAGACATAGCAGCCTGGTTTCACAGACAGGGTTTAGATTAAGCAAGGATTAGACCTTACTTTAATTAGGACATTTACGTAGCTTTTATAAACGTGCCCTAGAAGAAAACATTGCTGGTGTGCATCTGGAGACAAAACACTGACATATTTTAATTTCAGTTAAAACAGCTCAAACATGCATTTGAGTTTTGAAACAGATGACTTAATTGTCTATGAAACCAGGGGATTAATTTAAAATATTTACTTACAATATATAAAGCAGACCTCCTCATGCTCACACCATTCCTCAGGAAGACTGTATATTGGCAACAGGCTGTCGGGATATTAGTCACTTTTTCAGCCAATGAGATTACTGCTTGTAGGTTAGTCCCGCCCACTGCTGAACGATCTGCAATTAAGCAAAATAAACTTCTTACAATCACCATCAGCCATAAATCTATTCACAGAGCACAAACAACAATAATGTGCTGTGTGAAATAAAAATAAATAAGGGCGAATAATGGATAAGGATTTCAAATTTGAACAAATAAAATAAAACTGGCAAAAACATCTATTTAGGACTTTCTATACTTACTAGAGTGTTGTGTATGTAAAGCAATGTGCTCATTTTAAGAATGTAATTAACCTTTTTTTGCCCATTAAAAATGTCATTCTTGTGAACCGGTAATGAATTTTGAAATTAATTACATTTCTACCAATGTTGGCATATACAAATGTACTGATATCCATAACTGGAGCTCAACAAACAATTTGTGCTCGGAAAACTACATTTTAATCAAAATTAATATAATCAATTTGGGATTTCATATAGACATGGGTTTATTTTGACTGATGATAACTCAAAATTCAGAACCAAATCAGGGGGAAAAAAGCTGGAAAATGTTTTAAAATGTTTTCCAATAAAATAAATAAGACTTGTTTTATCCTTAACTCAACAAACACAGAATTGTGTAATCTAACACACAAATATGAGTTAAATTATTCGCCCGTGCCACTGTTAGACGGAAGGACATTCTGCAATATTTTTCAGGATTACCATAAAAACCATCCTCAAATATTTACACTTTTCAAAATAATATATTAATTTCAAGATGTAACATTAACATGACGGTAATTTAAACGCAGCCTTTGTAAAAATATAAAGCAAAACATTAAATGTGCAAAAAAAACGAATTGTAAACGACTCGTATTTTCCAAGTCGACTAGCAGCAGCGCTATCGTAAGACCAGTCGGCTAGTCTCGCACATCCCTAATAATAACTGTGCCTACAAGTTTACAAATATTAATTAAAAACTAGATTGTATGTCATTCTGGATAACGGATGACGTCCTGGCTAACAGAAGGTTTTCTTTATAATCAGGCACTAACTTAACCACCTGTGGAAAACTACAACTTAGCTATCATCACTTTAAGCTAATCTTTTAGATCAAATAGATCGTTTTTTAATATAAAAACATTATAAATGTTTTATTAGTGTTATCCAGAAGGACAAAAGAGATGCTTATGGCCTTTGCACATGTTTATGGGCTCCTTCAGGGTCTGCTTTTTGAGACAATATTATGTCACATGACATTCCAAAATGGTCATTGATGTCTGTTATCCAGGAATGACATTAGAGAAATCACAATTTGGAGACAATTTGGATTGAAAACATCAATACAATTAGGCCCAAGTAGATTTAAAATACTTTTATTCATATTTTCTACATTTTTGTCGTATTTTTGTATTCAGATTTTAACCGGGAATGACATTTTGGGACTTTTGAGCTCAATAGTTCCTGAAAGATTATTTATGATGAATACTCACATGAGTAATTAAGAGGGGGAAGTCAAGTCATTTAATGTAGTGTATTTAAAAATGTATATATTTTAATATTATGAATATGTTTTGGACACCAAAATTGACACACCACATCATTGACCCATAAATAAATGAGCAACTCTGTGGAGGAAACAAGCAGTTTAATGTCATCCGTTTTAAATCACATCAGATCTGAATGAGCATGTTTGGTTAATCAAGTCAAATAAACAGAAAGCGTCACTTTGATGACCAGGGGCCTATACCATGAAGCCGGTTTAGCTGGCTAACCAGATATGTTTAAGCTTAGTTTGTGCCAATCCTGGGTTTTAGGTACCATGAAAGTGGCTTGGCTTTTAGCTGTGTTCATCGTCATAGTAACTTAAGCTCCACAGCTAACCTGCTCCAAGAGCAGGTTATGTTCCAGATAAGAGATCTCAAACTGAAATCAGCTGTGAGCAAATTGACAATAAAGTCACTCCCCAAGTTTCTCTTGCTCCAAATTAAAGGTCACTATATGATAAAAAATATATATTGTCTGCTTTAATTATAATTACTTAATAGGCTATAATAATTTGATATGATTTATAATTGATTTATATAATGATATATATAATTAATATACCCTTAATCCATTACACACAAGCAATTTTAGTTTATAAATGATTAAGCATTTAGTTTAAATGAATATTAATATATACAGATAATATGTAGAAATAGTAAACTGTAGAACAATAAAGCTTTAAAAATGTGAGTCTCTAGCCTATATCTAGCCTTTATTTATCCTCTTACATGGAAAAGTATTTTCTTCTGTGTAAATGCATTTAAATTCTTTATATACTTCAATCTCTTAATCTTCGGCAAAAGAGTTTTGAATCACGTTGGCTCTCTCGTGAGAAGTGAAACACTTTCTGTGATGAAAGGCATGTGATTGGCTGTTCACTGCTGATGTCACACTTTCATATGCACGCGCTCCACAAACTCAAAACCTGAGTTGACAGAGAAAGCTGATGATCAGCATCATGGTACCAAAAAAGCCGGATTAGATTGGTTTGGTTTTGTCAACTCAAAACTAATCCTGTAACCCTGAGTTTGTTAAACTACCATCCTGGTACAGGCCCCAGAAGTACCTTCAGATGGACTTCGTTTAAATGTGAAGATGCTTGCAGACAGCAAAAACACCAACATACTAACGAGTTTAACTAACGAGCTGTTGGATCAGCGTGTGGAGGTGATTCACGATCTGATTCAAATTGCCAAAAATATTCTCCTGTGGTTTTATCCATAGGAATCAGAGTTCATGACACATAATGCTGGTTGGTTATTGTCAAATAAAGCTTGTTCAGTCTTTTTTGACGGTTGCACTTTTCTAAAAGCTCCTGTGTATGTTTGTTTATTGTGTAAATACAACTTTTCATGCTAAATGCCAGATGTGTCCTCCGTATGTTCACGCTGCTGCTTATCTAGAATATGCTTTTTCAATAAACAGCATAATCTATAATTAAATTAAAATTATGGTTATCAAATGTTGCTCGTTCCAGGATGTATCAGTCAACATCTTGCATGTGCAATATTACAATTTAATAGTGATGCTGCGCTTCATCACACTCCGCCACTACTTAGAAAAAGTAGATTGTTACTGGAAAAGCTACTTTCATGCAACCAAAAATAGCTAGCTAATGGCTAGATTAGTAGTAGTTAACCTTTTAGTTACTATTTGTTAGCCATCCACCAGTGACATGTAAAATAATTTCTTTTTTTAAAGGAGGCTTTACGATTGGACTCAGGGATCCTTGACCTGAACGTTGAAAAAAATAAACTCATCTTAGCAGGCTTGGACAACAACTTGTGTTTCCCTCTGATGGGTTACCTTGAACAGAGAACAGCACAGGAAAGTACTCGGGTACTGTAGCACAGTGGTTCCCAACCTTTTTTACTCGGAGGCCACCCTCTTCTCCGAATCAAGGACCACCTTGCCTTTTTTATTCACAAAACATTTGTGAACATGTATTGTAGTGTTACTCCAAGTTATTATTTTTTTAAACAAAAGAAATTCAAGATATATTAACCTTCAGTTTTCTTTTTTGCAAACATACTTTGCAGACATTCTTTACAACTTAAAAGTACTTACTCTGCTCAGTTATACAGTACAATAAGCACAAGTCAACCTGCCACACCAAACAAGACCACAGGGAGATGTCAAAGGACCGCATATAACTACTATACGGATCCATTCATAATTAATAAACACTAAAATACAAAAGAAAAATAAAATAATTCTGAATGTGTGGAAACTTAGCCATCTGAAGTCAGTGTCATCAGTGAACAGTTCCTCCGTCAGAACAAGCAATCATGTCTATGTTTGGAGCTGATGCCAGTGTGTAGATAAACACCACTGATCCTCACAAACTTCTCCAAAACACGAGCATCCGTTATAAAACACTCACAGTCCATTCATTTTGAAACTACGTGAATATATTGAACTGCGTTCATGCAGAAATATGATGTTATAGCGATCAGTGAGCAGACAGCGCACATACACGGTTTGTTTGCGCACCAATTATAACGGACACGCATGTGCCTAATGTATGTCACTGCAATCGTCTTGACCTTCATTACAACCGTCATCCATCAAAACATTTTAGCGAGACTGGTTTTCTTTATCCAACTGAAAGGTGTAGTTTGCGTATCCTGTGTTCATGAAGCGGTGGGTGTTTTGAGCCTGTATTTCACACAGCGCGATTAGAAACGCCTTGGGTTGCTCTGAATCCAAAACAATCACAGAATATAGGTGGTTCTTTGTTGTAATTTATTTGTTTTTATGTATATAAATAATCTTTTATTATTTAACGTATCAATAATACAATTAATGAATTATATTAATGTATTACAATTCATTTTAAGTTATCTCGCGGGGCCCCCCCGGAGGATCACTGAGGCCCCCTAGTGGCCCCACAGGTTGGGAACCACCGCTGTAGCAGACATTTCATATCAAAGTGGGATGAGATGTTCTCTCTGATGCTGCTTTTTCTTCTTCAGTTAAAAATACACACTACATACATCATCCATGTCATCAGTGCAAGACCACAGATACAACAGCAAGCTCTCATTTCTGAAAAAATCCCTCAATTCGCAAAAACATTTTTACACTCGCTTGAGATGGTTTTTGACTTGTGCGAATAATGGGAGATGGAAACGCATTTGCCGAATAAATTCTGACGTAGCAAACATTAAAGGAGTAGTTCACTTCAGAATTAAAATTTCCTGATAATTTACTCACCCCCACGTCATCCAAGATGTCTTTCTTTCGGTTTTTGAGGAAAACATTCCAGGATTATTCTCCATATAGTGGACTTCAATGGGGTACAACAGGCTGAAGGTCCACATTGCAGTTTCAGTGCAGCTTCAAAGAGCTCGACACGATCACAGACGAGGAATAAGTGTCTGATCTAGCGAAACCATCTGCCATTTTCTAAAATAATGTATATACATTTTAACCACAAATGCTTGTCTTGCACTGCTCTGTGATGCGGCACGTATTACATAATCACGCTGGAAAGGTCACACGTGACGTAGGCGAAAGTACCGCGGTAGGGCGAAAAACTCATTTTCTCCTCCAACTTCAAAATCATCCGACATCATTGTTTTACCTTTGCTTACATAAAGAAGCAAGATAACAGGTTTTCTGTAACTATATTTCAGTTTATCCCTGGCTTCAGGGCAACTGGAATCAAACACTGGAGTGAAATAGTCTTCAGTGAGATTAAATTCATATTCTTGATCAATATCAAATGTGCAGGGTATGAAAACACAGGATCCTTGTAGAGCTTCTACTCTCTTCGGCAGACTGATCTCAAAAACACAAAAAACTCCTGAAACACACACAGACAAGAGGAACTGATCACAGAGTTTCCATGCAGAATAAATGCAGGGCTTATTGCTCTTTAATCTTACAGAGGTCACATGAAAATGCTTTCAGAATATAATCTAGAAGAATGAGACCTTGTATCAGACATCCAGTGAGGAGGAACGTCACCGATATTTCCATCACGTACATTCACTCCACCTTACAACAGAAAACACACACACAATCATACACACTCTTAAAATAAAGCCTCTTTATTAGCATTGATGTTCCATGAAGAATCTTAGAAAAAATGGTTCTTTTAAGAAGTTTAAGAACAAATTGTTCCTCTATGAAATCGCTGTGAAAAAAACACCTTTACTTTTAAGAGTGCATACATTTTTAACAGTTATTTCCCTTTTTATCTTTTAATTTTTAGCTGTTGGTGTAAACTCATATTATTCCTAAAGTCCAAAAACTATTTTCTGTGGATTGAGAAAATTCACTGAAATATCTTAAATTATTTTATAGAAAGATTAAACAGTTTCATCTTGAACATGCTCACAACCTCAGAGAGTCTCAAAACGACAGAAGTTTTAGTGTGTTGTGTGTAAAAGACTCACCACAGACGAGAGAAAGAGCTGGAGCCTCGACTGAGACGCTTTTACTCTGGATGGAGGGAGAACTGTGTGTGAAAACCACAAGAGACTTAAAGGTGCAGTGTGTAGTATTTATGAGGATCTATGGACAGAAATGCAATATAATATACATAACTATGTTTTCAGTGGTGTATAAAGACCTTACATAATGAAATGTTATGTTTTTATTACCTTAGAATGAGCCGTTTCTATCTCCATACACCGCGGGTCCCCTTACAGTGAAGTCGCCATTTTAAGCCGCCATGTTACTACAGTAGCCCTAAACGGACAAACTTCTCTACAGAGCACTAGCTACTACCTGCTGTCTCAGACGACGATATTTTTGTCATGTGTCGGCCACCGTAGCTTCTGGAAAGGGAGGGGTGAGTTGTAGGGTTGCAATTCACAACCTCATGATGTCACGAAAATGTACACAGTGCACCTTTAACACTTCCCCTTTCAGTCAGAACAAAATAACAGTTACCTGACTGCTTAATATATGCAAATAAAAAACATATCTTTATATTTACTTGAAACGTCTGTGTAGAAATAATAATTCTCAAAGATTATTCAGGTCAAGTTTGGGAAATGATGACCCACCCCATCTGAAGGTTTTCCCCCCTAAAAATACCATGGGGAAAAAACACATTGTGTATTGTAAATAATATAATGATATATACGTAACATAATTGTGTAAGTAGTAAAACAAAAAATGCGTTTTAATTTTAGAAACATGTTGAGTCCCCCCTGCCTTTCCTCACAGTGGTTTGGTCCAGGACGCACCTCATCTTGTCCGGTGGGACTCTAGTAAGTAGCTGGATATTTTATTCACTTTAAACATCGGATGAAGTGATTTTTTTCTCTTTGATACAGACGATGCTGAGTTATTAATACATTAGCAATGACTAAAAATTATGATAACCGATGTATTTTTCCATGAGTTCGGTATGTTCGCGATTATTGTTTGGTAGCTTGTTGTAGATCACCCACTACAACTAATAGGCGATAAGCCTGTGTGTGTGAACTGATATTAGGCTAATATTGTAGATCTGTGTTGGGTTTTGCTCAATATGTGGAAGAAGCACGATCACTTAATAATTATATTACCGCGTGGTGAACTATAAACACAGTTTTGGCTCTTAAATGTGACGTGAACCGATAATCTCTTCCTCTTTACTGCTAGTTAACGTTAATAGTTAATAAACGCAAATGAACATCAGAAGGTGTGAAAGATACAACTTACTGAAATGTATCTTGTCTCCATCAACCACGGAAAGAGGTCAATAAATCAGCTGGAGAACAATATCACGTTACATTACCTCAGGAAAGCCATTTAATGACCATAGCATGTTAGCTAGCTAGAAATATTAACTATAGAGAGGAGTGTTTTGTTAAATATATGCACTATGTATTACATATTATATTTTATGTATATGATTCCACCAAATCAGTTTATCTTTGTAAAATAGCACAGCCTTGAATGTACACTCTTAATGAAATTATGATATTATGATAATCAAGCACTATTTAATGATAGAACTTTAACTAAATCTTGGTAACCATGTATGAATGCATATTTGTCATTTTAACTGAACTTGGTGGTGGTGCTATTTTTGGTCATTCAGCGTTTCTGTTAAAAAAAAAAAAAGTTATTATTATTAAAAGACTACTAATTACTAATTCTACTACTACTAATAATAATATACAACTCCTATTCATGAACCCAGATGAGCTGCTGAAGAAATCGGATGTGTATGTTATTATATCGGATCCGCGCATTCAATCTTAAAGTGACAGCGTCTATAAAAACCTGCTACTGTCTGTCATTAATGTACAACAAAACACAGCTTTAACAAAGATGAATCTATATTTAATTCGGTGAACGCTATAGTGTCATTTTACATTTAATGATTACATTTCTGTGACTGAATACTACTGACCTTACTTGATTTGTAACTTTGTTATATTGTATTTATCTATGCTTCTAATTAGTGCAGGGCTCGAAATTAACTTTTTTACTTGGTTAGCACTGGTGGCACCCAGTGGGTTCGTTACACACTTAAATCCATTTCACACCTGACGTTATTGGTTTGCTTCTTATTTATTACATCCAGGCAATTGATTGATGAAACATTGATTAAAATTAAGATATAATTTATACAAGACGAAATTAACTTTAAAGAAAGGCTATCTACAAAACAAAACTTCAAAATTATGTCTGACCCCCTTCACATATTGCACATCTTATGATGTAACCTTACTCCTGCTGTTCACTTTTTATAATTAACATAGATGAAATTAAAAATAATATTTAAACATAAATGTGAAACTAAATGGCTAAATAACTAAACACGTCTCAAAGATGAACTGAAACTCACTATAGCCTATTATTAGGTGCTGTTTTTAGAATGCAGCGCATGTGTAACTGCAAAAGGTAGGCTAAATACTTCAAATGTGTGACAAAATGGCGCTACCCGATTAAATCGTGTATCCGCAAAAGCAGATCGAACGTGGCGGCACTTCTGCCATTCAGATTTGACTTTTATACAGTCGTGTGGTGAATCTACATGCAACTGAAAACAGTCACGGCCGTGTAAACTGCATGATGAGGTAAATTGTCAACCCAGCACCCTTATTATAGCCCTATTTACCTTGCAGCTATAAACACTGTAGAAATATGGTGTTTGGGCAGAAATGTATTAAAAATGTTGCTGTTATTACTTAGGCTATATTTAATATTGGGGAATATATATCTCGGTTGTTTTCGTAGTTTATATGCGTTTACAAATTCTATTGTTTATTATTATTTGATTTTTATCATATCCATTACTACAATACTTTTGAATAATTCTAATGAATTTAATTGAAGTAAATGTCAATTCAATTAGAGCTTGATTAAATAAAATATCAGTGTCTTACATAAATCACTCCAAAATATAATTTACTCTCCCTTGTGTAATTCCAAACATGCCTGACTTCCTCTCTTGTGAAACACAAAAGAGGATATTTTGAAGAATGTTGGTAACCAAACCATTTGAAGGTTACCCTTCACTTCTATTCAAAAATTCTCATTTGATCTTCTTTTGTTCAACAGTCAATTTAGCTACTTTACAGCATACTAGCTCGAAATCAGTGCTTTAATATCAAGTGCATTTAATTAAATATTAGCTACTGTATTTGCAGTAAATTCAATAATACATGGCATTATTTGTTTCTGTCCTATTTTATTTAGTAATTTAAGGCCTAACCCCAGTAAAGCATTCACGGATAAACTCGTGGGCTGGATGGACTGGATTTATCCATGGCCAAATTTTATCCCGAGTCCAGCCCTGGCTGCATGGTAAATTAGGCTGCTGGATTGGCAATTTACCTCGTCACACAGTTTACACGGTCGTGATTGTTTTCAGTTAGATTCACCACAGGACTGTATAATTCGCAGTCAAATCTGAATGGATCAAGCGACTTGCGCAGTGTATCACTTGATAGAGCGGCAGAAGCGCCGCGCACGTTCTGCTTGCGCACGTTCTGCTTTTGCACGCAGCTTGCGGATGCAGGATAGCGCCATTTTTTCACAAATTTGGAGTAGCCTATTTGCCTTTTGCTGTTACACATGCGCTGCATTTTAAAAACAGCACCTAGTAATATAGTGTAGTTGTGATCTCCCTTGCTTTACCGATCAGCAGTGGGAAAGTCCCGGTGTTCCCTATGGCCAGTAGACTGCACTTATTTACATTAATCATTTAGCAGACGCTTTTATCGAAAGCGACTTACAAATAAGGAGAGCAATAGAAATCAACAATAGGGCAACAATATAGCTACAAGTGCTGTGACCAGTCTCAGTTAGTCTAGCACTATACATGTAGCAAGACTTTTTATATAGCCTACACCTGTTCAATTTCTCATTAATGCAATTATTTAATCAACCAATCACATGGCAGTTGCTACAATGCATTTAGGGGTGTGGTCTTGGTCAAGACAATCTCCTGAACTCCAAACTGAATGTCAGAATGGGAAAGAAAGGTGATTTAAGCAGTTTTGAGCGTGGCATGGTTGTTGGTGCCAGACGGGCCGGTCTGAGTATTTCACAATCTGCTCAGTTACTGGGATTTTCACGCACAACCATTTCTAGAGTTTACAAAGAATGGTGTGAAAAGGGAAAAACATCCAGTATGCGGCAGTCCTGTGGGCGAAAGTGCTTTGTTGATGCTAGAGGTCAGAGGAGAATGGGCCGACTGATTCAAGCTGATAGAAGAGCAACTTTGACTGAAATAACCACTCATTACAACCGAGGTATGCAGCAAAGCATTTGTGAAGCCACAACACGCACAACCTTGAGGCGGATGGGCTACAACAGCAGAAGACCCCACCGGGTACCAAAAAGAGGCTACAATTTGCACGAGCTCACCAAAATTGGACAGTTGAAGACTGGAAAAATGTTGCCTGGTCTGATGAGTCTCGATTTCTGTTGAGACATTCAGATGGTAGAGTCAGAATTTGGCGTAAACAGAATGAGAACATGGATCCATCATGCCTTGTTACCACTGTGCAGGCTGGTGGTGGTGGTGTAATGGTGTGGGGGATGTTTTCTTGGCACACTTTAGGCCCCTTAGTGCCAATTGGGCATCGTTTAAATGCCACGGCCTACCTGAGCATTGTTTCTGACCATGTCCATCCCTTTATGACCACCATGTACCCATCCTCTGATGGCTACTTCCAGCAGGATAATGCACCATGTCACAAAGCTCGAATCATTTCAAATTGGTTTCTTGAACATGACAATGAGTTCACTGTACTAAAATGGCCCCCACAGTCACCAGATCTCAACCCAATAGAGCATCTTTGGGATGTGGTGGAACGGGAGCTTCGTGCCCTGGATGTGCATCCCACAAATCTCCATCAACTGCAAGATGCTATCCTATCAATATGGGCCAACATTTCTAAAGAATGCTTTCAGTACCTTGTTGAATCAATGCCACGTAGAATTAAGGCAGTTCTGAAGGTGAAAGGGGGTCAAACACAGTATTAGTATGGTGTTCCTAATAATCCTTTAGGTGAGTGTATATAATAGATATAGAATAGTAAGTTAGTATGAGTCAAGTGTTCCACATTGTCTGATAGACACAAATTCCTGAAAATTCGCTTGCAATTCACAAAATTTCTCAACGCCATGATTCCTCTGCCGTTTGTATTTTGAAATACCGCCTCTTTCACCATTCGTAACACAGCGTCATTATCATGTGATTTATAGATAGCGCTTACATGCGACCACGCGCAATGGTACGTATGATGGCACATCACTTTCATATGTATTATTCGTTAATGACATGTCCTTATGTAAACATTTATGTCACCATTATATGTTTAATTAATTTTATGCACATTTTCAAGTCTCCGGCCTTGCCATTGGCCAAAACGTTAACGTCTGTAGACTACACGAAATAACGTGTTTAGAAGCAATTTAGTTTGTACACGTAACGTCTAAAGAAATATTTGTTCCATACTAAACCGCCAATAGGTGGCGCAGTGACCGTCTTAATGAGTCATTAAGTCATTCAAACGATTCGTTCAAACGGCTGATTCATTCGGTAATGAAACAGTTGAGAGTTTAGCGTAACGAGTGTTGCTGTGAGACGCGCTGTTGTTCTGCTGTGATCTTTAGAACTATTTTCGCTGCTGAAACAACAAAAACAGTCAATATTGCATCTGAAGTGTAAGTGACTTGATTTTAACTGTTTATTGAACTGTTGTATGAAATCAATGTCACATTTTGAATCTTTGTGTGTGCTGCTGCGCTGATTTAACCTTAACCTTACTGTCAGTAACATTACAGTGCGTACATTATTATCCACCATCAGTCACCACTTACACTAAATTAAATAAAATCAGAATCATTGTCATGTTTGGGTGATTGCTTAGTTATTTTTGACGTTTTAATCTGGCTCTTTCACTTGCCCCTTCAAAAAAATATTTCTCTTCTTCAGCTCTACATTTTGCGCGCTAGTTAGCTCCCTGTCACATGACAACGGAGCGCAGTTGCCTAAAGTCTGCTTTAAAGTTAATATCGTAAAGATGAAGTTAAATAGGTTATTTAGATAGCGGTGGACCGGTCACTGTATCAGCTCACAGCACATACTGCGCAGTAACTAGCGAACGTTTTGTGGAGAAATGAAAACAAGTCACACATCAACAATTATTTGCACTCGCACAAATGCTCCCAAATGTATTTTGAGATCGCACAGATTCAATTTTGGGCGCAAAATGGTCGCAATTTCGAGCCTTGTAGTGTATTCGCCTCTTCTTTTTTTTTTTTTTTTTTTTGGCTGATCCGAAATATGATTCAAACCATGAGTTTTGTGATCTGTTGCACAGCTAGGAAAGAGACAAAACTGACATGCACCAACATAAATTAGACAGCTTTTAAAATACTCATGACCAACCATTATTTATCACACTTTATTGTAGTAAAAACATTAAGTTATTATACAGTAGTTTCTAGGCTGCTATTTTTAAGGTACTTTAGAGATACAGTACATTGTCCTATAAGCATGATTACCTGTAATTATAGTTTTAACAAATGCCACAAGCACAAAAACTATGGTACGTTTTTATAAGAGCAAGTGCAAACAAGAATCAGGAGCTGGACTGGACCTTCATGAATTATGGACCAAGCTAGTTTTCTCTGTGTAAAATGTGTTCTGTTCTAATTTAGGAAGAACCTGGCTTTCTGATATCCAAAAAGATCACATAAATCATTAAGAGCATGATGACATCATTAAAAGTGGGAATTTGAAATAGAAGATTTCTTTCAATAGAGGAAAATGCTTAGTGAAGTTACACTTCCCATGGCAAAGTAGAAAATGCTTAAATATAAAACACTTGACACAAGGACAGACATGTATTATGATAATTATTAATTAATTGACTTTGCATGTGTAGGTTGTAAGCAAGCTACCACAGTAACAAAAAACATAGCAAACGCTTCACACTTCAACCAAATCTACACTCTTGCATCTGTGTGTGTGTAGAGTCAGCATTATGGGATGCTCACTTGGTTTACTTCTACTGGGCCAATTCCATCGTAACTGTAACACTGCAAACGTGTCGCTTCTTTTATTGCAAACTGAGACGTGATGCTGATGTAGCAAACAGCTACAGATGCTGTCAACTGTCTAACAGTATTCTCATATTAATCCCTAAAGTCAAGACTTATTATCAAATGAAGAGCATTTTATGTGACAAGCAAATTATTTTAAGCAAAACTTATGCATTAATCATAAGAATTACCATATCTATTATAACACTTCCATTACCACTCTTTTAAAAAATAATCTCCATGAAACATTTTCCCAATATAAATATAGATTGTGGTGTAAATACTCCAGTATACTAATGATTGTGGGTCTGAGCTGTGGTCGGTGTTGCTGATGGTCAGGTTCTGTCCGGTCTGCTCTGGTTTCAGGGGCTCTTCAGTGTCTCTGTAACAGGTGTAGTTGAGCACCGGTGGGTTTGCATCACTGCTGCAGCTCAGAGTCACTGAACCGCCCTCCACAACAAAACCAGACGCATTTACAGACACAGATGTACATGATCATCTAAAGGAGGAGAAAACCAATCAAGCAATTACATTATGATTTACAGCACTAGTTCTAGATGATCAGACAGCGGCTCCTCATAGTTGTCTTTTCAGTGCTGAAAGTCATATTGTGACTGTGTGAAAAAGTACACATCACATCTGCTTTAGTGGAGAAATTGCACCTTTTTCATGTCAATCCATGTTTATTGTTTGACCATAAACAATGCACTTTCACTGCATCCAGATGTAATCTAGAGCAGTGTTGTGTGTTTGCTAAGGTATTCTGAGTGCATTTTAGCACATTTGTATGCAGTTGTATTAAATTTACAGTATTTATGTCATGTTGTGTTGGCCATGCTGGTTTAAAAAAAATATTTCTTACATGAAAATTATAAATACATGAATATTATTATTTAATATAATACTTCATATAATTTTTATATTTAATTTTATATATATTTTTTTTTAGCTTTTCAGTCTGATAGTAAATGAGAACAGACTCTTGATACTCACACTGGACGTCCAGCTGCACTGATGCGTTCTGAGCGCCGTGTTCGTTCTGAGCTCTACAGACGTATCGTCCTCTGTGTGTCGGGTCGGTGTTGCTGATGGTCAGGTTCTGTCCGGTCTGCTCTGGTTTCAGGGGCTCTTCAGTGTCTCTGTACCAGGTGTAGTTGAGCACCGGTGGGTTTGCATCACTGCTGCAGCTCAGAGTCACTGAACCGCCCTCCACAACAAAACCAGATGGACTGACATGCACAGATGTGTTTTTAGGAGCGTCTAATGGAGGAGAAAAACATTCAGGCGATTATGTTATGATTCACAGCACTAATTCTAGATGATCAGACAGCATTGATTGAAATAATCCCTGTCTTACACTGAACATGTAGCGTACGGGACTCGTGTTTTGTGATCTGCTGCTGGTGTGTTGCAGTGCAGGTGAAAGTGGCTAAATGATGACGGTGAGTTACATTGAAGATCAGATCAGAGATGAGCTCCGTTTGCTCCTGACGCTGCTGTTGTGTGACGCTCTCGCTGAGGAGGTGTTCAGGAGACGAGCTCCATGTGAGAAAAGCTGGACTAAAGGGACAGAAGATCTTAGACGAGCAGCGCAGATTCACAGAGCTTCCCTCCGTCACTTCCTGCTGATCCTTCAACAGACTCACTGTGGGTTTGGGTGGAGAATCTACAACACAGAGACACAGTCAAATATTACAGGATCATATGGATCATCATATCCAATAATGAAGGCACATATTGGACAGTAGTACATTTATTTTTCAATGCAACTCATTTTGCATTGGGGACTTGAGCTATTTTCGGTGAATGTGCTAGACAATTTTGTGTTTGAACTTCTGTTTTTGCGGCAGCTCTGTATAATTCTATGGCTGTTGAAGAATAATTAGCTGTTGAAGTGGATTTACTTATTGTAGAGTTAACGAAAGTTATCAGGATGTCAACAAATGTCAGTATACCGGAAAGATTTTAAAACAAGCGGTTCACTCATAAATCCATAAGATCTTTCATGCTGTGGAAATCCAAACCAGAGGACAGAACACGAGCGCAGTGGTGAAAAGGGGCGGGGCTACATAAGGTCTATTGGTGAATAACTAGAAGAATAACAAAGTGCAGTAAACAGTAAAACTACTTACACATCAGTGTGTTTATGATTACAATAATTAATTCAAATAATATGAAAATTATCAGTTTGCATTATAAAGCAGCTAAATGGACTGTTTTGTACAGTTAAAAAAGTGGAAGCGAATGACACCGGAAGCTTCACACAATCACGTTACAGAATATTAATTCAGCAGAGGAATAATAACAAATGGTCACACTTACGTTTAAGATAGAAGCACATGAACAAAATGACACTCACCTCTGACAGCAATTTTAACTTGGGAGAAGTCAGGTTTTCTGTAGCTAAATTTAAATTGACCGCTGGTTTCAACTCTGAAGAAATATGATCCATTATGACTCTGAAGGACATTATCGAAGCGTGTGGTGCAGTTTTTCTCTGTAGGAGTGCCAAATATTTCTCCTTTTAACAGTCCAGTGTCGGGGCGACTGGAGTCAAACACTAGAGTGGCAGGGTCTCCGTCTTTATACCACATTCTCTTTGTACTATCAGTAAGATAAAATTCATATTCTTGATCAATATCAAATGTGCAGGGTATGAAAACACAGGATCCTTGTAGAGCTTCTACTCTCTTCGGCAGACTGATCTCAAAAACACAAAAAACTCCTAAAACACACACAGACAAGAGGAACTGATCACAGAGTTTCCATGCAGAATAAATGCAGGGCTTATTGCTCTTTAATCTTACAGAGGTCACATGAAAATGCTTTCAGAATATAATCTAGAAGAATGAGACCTTGTATCAGACATCCAGTGAGGAGGAACGTCACCGATATTTCCATCACGTACATTCACTCCACCTTACAACAGAAAACACACACACAATCATACACACTCTTAAAATAAAGCCTCTTTATTAGCATTGATGTTCCATGAAGAATCTTTAACATCCATGGAATCTTTCCATTCCAAAAGATTCTTTATAGTGAAAAGTTCTTTAGATTATTAAAATGTTGTTTATATTTAAGAATAAATGGTGTTCACTGACAAATTGTTCCTCTATGAAATCACTGTTAAAAAACACAGTTTTGGAAACTTTTTACCGTTATTTCCCTTTTTAACTTGTGTATTAAATTTTTAGCTGTCAGTGTAAACTCATTATTTCTAAAGTCCAAAAACTATTTTTCATGAATGAGATAAAAAATGTCATGAGAAAATTACAGGCTACTAAATCAAATCATATCATACTGGAATATCTGAAATAAACTAGAAAGATTAAACAGTTTCATCTTGAGCATGCTCACAACCTCAGAGAGTCTCAAAACGACAGAAGTTTTAGTGTGTTGTGTGTAAAAGACTCACCACAGACGAGAGAAAGAGCTGGAGCCTCGACTGAGACGCTTTTACTCTGGATGGAGGGAAACGACACGTCTTTACTGCTATTAGAGTTTTTACCACTTCCCCTTTCAGTCAGAACAAAAAAAAAACAATTGCCTGACTGAGTAATATATGCAAATCAGTATGAAGCTTACTGGATAATATTCAAAAACATTTCTTTATATTAACTTGAAACTCTCAATAATTCTCAGTTTATTCAGTGTTGAATCACAGTCCTAAAACACTATATAACAGTTCAGGAAACATTAACATTTTATTTCTCTGCATGTCTTACTTTTTAAGGTTGGTTATTACATTATTACAGTACGAAACATGGGAAATTCAGGACTAAATATCTGGCAGATTCTTTCTTCCCCAAGATACTGAGTGAAACCGAAAGCAGAACAGATTTCAGCAAAATATGCTGTTTGTATCCCGTTTGTTTCTCTAATCGCGACGCCGATGATAAAATGTACTAAAGCTTGTTTCCACCAATAAAAAGTGAATTAGGTTCTCTGTGTCATTTTCATCAAAAATAAAAGTAATTAGGAACCTAAAAAATACAATAAGTTTAATAAATTGTTTTGTCTATATAAACAATGGTCTTTATGGTGGAGGGTAGTAGAAAAAGAGTAACATAATCCATTGAACTTAAACTAGGACTGCCCCCTAATCGTCAACTAGAAGAGGCTTGGATTTTAGTAGTCGGTTAGTTGCAGAAAGAAAAACTCCACAGGAAGTGTTGAAGTCACGCAGTCCGTGAGGGACAGATCGTTAATGACGGGTCCTTACATATGACGGGTAATTACAGTATGTCGGGCAGGAACAAAACGTGCTTTTGTAAAATAAAGAAAACAATCAGGATGGGCTTTCTGCCGTCTCGATCTCGCCGAACCTCAGTGTGTCACATAAATGAACCGAAACTCAGCATATAGGCTACAAACATGAGAAATATATCTATAGAAAGAGGAGAAACTGAGGAGAGGTAAGCAGCTGTTTATATACTCTCGCTGTTGGCGGCTGAAGATTAGATGGGCTCCCTCCTCCCTAAATTATGTTTACAGTGCGGTTTCAAAGGGCTTCAGAGGCTCTGCACGATCCCAGGCGAGGAATAGGGTCTTATCTAGCCAAACCATCGGTCATTTTCAAATGCGCGACTTTGTGTTGTTCTTCTTCACGACGTGTGACGTCATCATGTCGGAAAGGTCACGCACATGGCGTACGTGGAAGTTGTTAGTTACCGGTGCTGTACAGCTCAAAGTGTTTTAGACCCCGTTTACACCACGTTACACACATTTAGCGTTGTCCACTTGTGATCCGATCAACCAAAATGCATCTTAATACCAGGTGTAAACAGGGCCTAAATGGAAACATTTAGTTCAACATTTCAGCAAATCAGTCCAGACGCTTCCCAAAGATCTTCCAAAACTCTCTGGAGCCCGATATTCCACGTTTCAAAGTGTGAGTATTAGAGAAATATGATGAGACCTGCCGGATGATAATATTGTATTTGTTTATTGAACTGTACATTTATAAATGCAGTTTATACAGACAATTGACATGAAAACACCTCTTTTTTGTGTCATTTAAGAAGATGCATCTCTCTGCTGGAACCGGGTGAGTGAGGAGCTTCGACGTAGTCATTATGCTCATGTCGTCTACTGAGAAGAATATTACAAACCCATACACACTGTACCGCTGACTCTGAGTGCATGTCCACAGCGGCCTATGGATACACAAATCTCTTTTTCTTTGTGTTTCAGGAGCAGTTTGACTGGATTCACTGCTCTAGCCTGGGAGACCATTCAGTTCAAGTTTTGCTAAAGCCTTTGACTTCTGACCTCTGCTCAAAGGAGGACGGGGAGTATGATGTTTTGACGCTCGGTAGAGCTTGAGGAACATCACCTGTTTAGATTTACAGCATTTTAGTTCTTAAAATCAAAACTGCCATGGACTGGAAAGCCTCAAGAGTTCTGGAGTCTAACCGGATGTCACTCGTCAATGTGGTGGAACTTCACACCACAACCAAAGCATCTGTGATATTTCACTTTTCTGTTTCAGTGTGACTGGTCATTAAATATGTCTGATACTTTAAAACGGATGCTTGGTGCTTTTAAATGCTGTAACTCGGGAGTTTGGAATGTTTCATCAGTGCCTCGCCAATTATTTCCACCTGAAATGCCTTTATTACTTTCGTTAATGCAGTGTGTCAAACAGATGGTCAGGTGACACCGATTCTTCTGTGTGATTGGACGGTTTTAAATTAGTCTTTCAGAATCTGCTCCTGCATTATAAAGTCAACATGAAATCAAAATAGACATGTATTAATGCACAAATAAGAAAAAACTCTTCTTTCCTTAAGTTTCATTCAGAAATATGTCATTATACTGACAGATATTATATTATACCAGGTGTATATTTAACAAAGTTTGAAAAATCCTTATATTAAACAGAATTGTATCACTTTTTTTTAAGGATTGATGTTGCAAAGTCCCAAATTGCTGTCTTTTTAATAAATATAACATGATCATAAATGGTGTTTGAAAGAAATTACCATTTATTTACCGTTTTCATATTCATAAGATCTCACATGTCACTGTTAAAAGCATGCATCTCAAATATATCATCTTGTGAATAAAGTCTCTCTGAGATAATGGCATCTTCTGGTGTGAATCTTCAGTGAATAAATCATAAATCAGCTCAAATGAGACTAAATAGTTACCTGAGAGAAATGAGCTGTAAGATCTACACCAACAAAACTGACCATCAGTTCATGACAGGTCAGAAAACATTGAATATGATTCACCCCGAATGAATAAATGAGCTTTAAGGCTCATCAAACATGAGTTTCAAAGCAGATAAACAGAGCCTCGGTCAGGAGTTCATGAGACTCTGAGGAGTTTTGGTTGTTACAGAGACTAACAAGTTGACTGACCGAGATCACATGAGGCTTTCAGTCAGCTGTGGTTGTTTTCTGTGTTTGCGAGGTGTTGTGGGTTTAAGACGGTCAAGTCTTTGATTTTTATAGGATTGAGACAAACTCCTACAAAACCAGTGGCTCTTTGGTGTGAATGTCACTCATGTCATGTGGAGACTCCTGATTTAAATCTCACTCTTAAACATTTTTACTTTGTTTTTGACTGAATAAATCAGACAAAACTCAAAACAAAGAAACGAGTGCAAGAGCCAGACGTTTAGTGATCTGAACGCCA
The DNA here is from genome assembly GCA_039654625.1 of Rhinogobio ventralis. Taxonomy (NCBI): domain Eukaryota; kingdom Metazoa; phylum Chordata; class Actinopteri; order Cypriniformes; family Gobionidae; genus Rhinogobio; species Rhinogobio ventralis. The sequence continues at coordinate 4,774,250 of CM077207.1, forward strand.
GTTCTTGACGTGGACAATCCGGGTTTGAATCCTGTTCAAGGTAAGTTTTCACTGGTTTTTCAATGAAAAAAAAAAAAAAAAAGACTAAACCTATGAGAGGATTAGTGGTGCAGTGGTCTACGCATCAGATCTCAGTGTGGACAATCCGGGTTCAAATCTCATTCAAACTGGAATACAATATCACTGTTTTTTCAATTGATAAAAAAGACAACACTCCAAAAAAAAAAGCTGAAAGCGTGAAAGGCCCAGTGGCGCAGCGGCCTACGCATCAGATCTTAGCGTGGACAATCCGGGTTCGAATCTCTCTTGTGGTGGAAAAATTGTTTAGTTTCACTGGTTTTTCAATGAATAAAAAAGAGAAAATTACCAAAAAGAGAGAAATAGGTGTGGAAGTGCCAGTGGCTCAGTGGTCTGAGTGTGTCATCCCTGGACAGGAAGAACCTGGGTTCCAACCCCAGCCTGGTCACCAAAGCATGGTTGCGTGAAGGTCGTCCCATCGTGAGCTGTGACAAGCTGCCAAACTGAGCGGATCAGATCATGACGAGCAGGACGAGAGATGGTAAGACATGAAGGGGGGAGTGAAGATCCAGACGGCTCCCCCTGGGACTTCCATGACAATATCCAGCAGCGGTTATACAGCAGGAGTCAAACTTTTCAAAACATACTTAAAAAAATTTCCAGACAACACACCAAGTCATCATTTTTAGCCTTAAAAAAAATTCTTCAGCCATGCCCCTTTAATCTTGACCAATGTCCACACAGATCTTACCTTCACTCAATCTCCACTCCCATCCAATGGAAATCTCAGATGCTGCTTTCCCCTAGGAAAACACACCCTCTGACCTGCACTTGAAGGGGGTTTCCACTTACAGAAATGAGCCATGCTGAAAAATTCACACTACAGCTGCATCACATCATAGCCATTCAGTGCTCCGCTCCATTCATGTGGATTTATAAATTATTTGTTTATCTTTGTAATAATGAAGTTACAGATTAAAACGTACAAATCAGTCACAGCTTGTCAAAAAGTCTAATTAAGAACTGTGGGCCAGACATCATAATCTGAATAATTTGTGATCTTGACAGGTGAAGCCTCATTTGAAAAGCTGACTGAACTGATTTTATGTAACCGCAGGGAGAGCTGAGATCAGGTGGAAATCATGAATGGCACAAACTTTGCATTTATCCTTTTATTGTACACACAAGCTGGAGTGGATCGTTCTCAAACGTGTTCAAACACAAGTGGCCTGTTGAAACCTTTATCCCAGGGAATGAGCCGGTACCATTATCAGACCGGTTCGAAAGTTCAGCGATTGCTTTCTCTCATACTGCTGACTGATTCTCCAGCCACCTCCTCATGACCTCCAGCAGCTCTGACCCAGAGATCCCCTACAAACAGACAGACAGCAGGGAGATGATCAGAAACACTTCACATTTCACTGATAAGCTCTTCCTGTAGGAAGCTGACAGAAATAAACATGCATTAAATGTTGTTAACAGAATTTTATACTGGGTGAACTCATGCTCACGAGCAAATCAAAAGGTTAAATGTAACAGCATCTGTTAAATCACTGCATTTACACATCTATGTTCTACACACTTTCAAATTAATTCAAATCAGGTGCAATGATCAGGTACAAGGACACTGCCGCAACTCAAGCTTCAGGTGACGGAGGGCGCTGTAATGTGGATCTACTTTAAAATGGAGTATAATTTGAATAAAAGAACTTACAACACTGTTGCAGCCACGTACCTAGAAACAAAACAGCATTATGTTATTAAACAGAAGACGGTCATTCAGTGTTTGTGTGACTTAATGAAGTCCAAGAGTAAGACATAACAGCCTGGTTTCACAGACAGGGTTTAGATTAAGCAAGGATTAGACCTTACTTTAATTAGGACATTTATGTAGCTTTTATAAACGTGCCCTAGAAGAAAACATTGCTGGTGTGCATCTGGAGACAAAACACTGACATATTTTAATTTCAGTTAAAACAGCTCAAACATGCATTTGAGTTTTGAAACAGATGACTTAATTGTCTATGAAACCAGGGGATTAATTTAAAATATTTACTTACAATATATAAAGCAGACCTCCTCATGCTCACGCCATTCCTCAGGAAGACTGCATATTGGCAACAGGCTGTCGGGATATTAGTCACTTTTTCAGCCAATGAGATTACTGCTTGTAGGTTAGTCCCGCCCACTGCTGAACGATCTGCAATTAAGCAAAATAAACTTCTTACAATCACCATCAGCCATAAATCTATTCACAGAGCACAAACAACAATAATGTGCTGTGTGAAATAAAAATAAATAAGGGCGAATAATGGATAAGGATTTCAAATTTGAACAAATAAAATAAAACTGGCAAAAAAATCTATTTAGGACTTTCTATACTTACTAGAGTGTTGTGTATGTAAAGCAATGTGCTCATTTTAAGAATGTAATTAACCTTTTTTTGCCCATTATTAATGTCATTCTTGTGAACCGGTAATGAATTTTGAAATTAATTACATTTCTACCAATGTTGGCATATACAAATGTACTGATATCCATAACTGGAGCTCAACAAACAATTTGTGCTCGGAAAACTACATTTTAATCAAAATTAATATAATCAATTTGGGATTTCATATAGACATGGGTTTATTTTGACTGATGATAACTCAAAATTTAAGAACCAAATCAGGGGGAAAAAAGCTGGAAAATGTTTTAAAATGTTTTCCAATAAAATAAATAAGACTTGTTTTATCCTTAACTCAACAAACACAGAATTGTGTAATCTAACACACAAATATGAGTTAAATTATTCGCCCGTGCCACTGTTAGACGGAAGGACATTCTGCAATATTTTTCAGGATTACCATAAAAACCATCCTCAAATATTTACACTTTTCAAAATAATATATTAATTTCAAGATGTAACATTAACATGACGGTAATTTAAACGCAGCCTTTGTAAAAATATAAAGCAAAACATTAAATGTGCAAAAAAAACTAATTGAAAACGACTCGTATTTTCCAAGTCGACTAGCAGCAGCGCTATCGTAAGACCAGTCGGCTAGTCTCGCACATCCCTAATAATAACTGTGCCTACAAGTTTACAAATATTAATTAAAAACTAGATTGTATGTCATTCTGGATAACGGATGACGTCCTGGCTAACAGAAGGTTTTCTTTATAATCAGGCACTAACTTAACCACCTGTGGAAAACTACAACTTAGCTATCATCACTTTAAGCTAATCTTTTAGATCAAATAGATCGTTTTTTAATATAAAAACATTATAAATGTTTTATTAGTGTTATCCAGAAGGACAAAAGAGATGCTTATGGCCTTTGCACAGGTTTATGGGCTCCTTCAGGGTCTGCTTTTTGAGACAATATTATGTCACATGACATTCCAAAATGGTTATTGATGTCTGTTATCCAGGAATGACATTAGAGAAATCACAATTTTATTCATATTTATGGGGTTTCATTTGTGCCAAAAATAAGTCGACTGCTTTGTGCTTTGTACTACACATTTGTTCTTGTCAACAGTCATTGCCTACTTGTTCAGATAAATTAGTATATGTTTATGTGTATGCTCTCTGTTTATGTCGTCTTGCTATGTCGTCCTTACTGTATTGTCCCTACTTTTTCAGATAAATGAGTGTATGTTTATGTGTATGCTCTCTGTTTATGTCATCTTGCAATGTTGTCCTTACTGTCATCTTGCCATGTCGTCTTTACTGTCGTCTTACTATGTCGTCCTTACTGTCTTGCTATGTCGTCCTTACTGTCATCTTTACTGTCGTCTTGCTATGTCGTCTTTACTGTCGTCTTGCTATGTCGTCTTTACTGTCGTCTTGCTATGTCGTTACTGTTGTCTTTACTGTCGTCTTGCTATGTCGTCTTTACTGTCGTCTTGCTATGTCGTTACTGTTGTCTTTACTGTCGTCTTGCAAGCGTCTGCAAATTCACCACACAGTGCAAAACGAAGCCCAATAATCCATCAAATTAATGTTTACAGGGCTATGGAAAATGCCTAGTTGGCAAACTGACTAATTATATTTTGCCAATATCTTGCTTTAGACAATACCTCCCCTAATGTACATACAGTACACAAATATTTTTAGAACAAAATGACAGTAATTCACCAAAAGGGTTTTTTAATGTTCCAAAGAGAACGACATAGCAAGAAAACAGTGAGGACGACACAGCAAGACGACAATAAAAGATGACAATAAAGACGACATAGCAAGACGACAGTGAGGATGACATAGCAAGACAGCAGTGAGGGCGACGTAGCAAGACGACAGTGAGGACGACAGCAAGACGACAGTAAGGACGATATAGCAAGACGACATAGTAAGACGACAGTGAGGGCGACATGGCAAGACGACAGTAAGGACGATATAGCAAGACGACATAGCAAGACGGCAGTGAGGGCGACATAGCAAGACGACAGTGAGGATGACATAGCAAGACGGCAGTAAGGATGATATAGCAAGACGACATAGTAAGACGACAGTGAGGGCGACATGGCAAGACGACAGTAAGGACGATATAGCAAGACGACATAGCAAGACGGCAGTGAGGGCGACATAGCAAGACGACAGTGAGGATGACATAGCAAGACGACAGTGAGGATGACATAGCAAGACGGCAGTAAGGACGATATAGCAAGACGACATAGCAAGACGGCAGTGAGGACGACACAGCAAGACGACAGTAAGGACGATATAGCAAGACGACATAGCAAGACGGCAGTGAGGACGACACAGCAAGACGACAGTAAGGACGATATAGCAAGACGACATAGCAAGACAGCAGTGAGGACGACACAGCAAGACGACAGTGAGGATGACATAGCAAGACGACAGTGAGGACGACACAGCAAGACGGCAGTGAGGACGACACAGCAAGACGACAGTAAGGACGATATAGCAAGACGACATAGCAAGACGGCAGTGAGGATGACATAGCAAGACAACAGTAAGGACGATATAGCAAGACGACATAGCAAGACGGCAGTGAGGATGACATAGCAAGACGGCAGTGAGGGCGACATAGCAAGACGGCAGTGAGGATGACATAGCAAGACGGCAGTGAGGGCGACATAGCAAGACGGCAGTGAGGATGATATAGCAAGACGGCAGTGAGGGCGACATATCAAGACGGCAGTGAGGATGACATAGCAAGACGACAGTGAGGATGACATAGCAAGACGGCAGTGAGGGCGACATAGCAAGACGGCAGTGAGGATGACATAGCAAGACGGCAGTGAGGATGACAGCAAGACGGCAGTGAGGGCGACATAGCAAGACGGCAGTGAGGATGACATAGCAAGACGACAGTGAGGATGACATAGCAAGACGGCAGTGAGGATGACATAGCAAGACGGCAGTGACGGCGACACAGCAAGACAAAGACGACATAGCAAGACGACAGTGAGGATGACATAGCAAGACGGCAGTGAGGGCGACATAGCAAGACGGCAGTGACGGCGACACAGCAAGACAAAGACAACATAGCAAGACGACAGTAAAGACAACAGTAAAGATGACATAGCAAGACGACAGTAAAGAAGACATAGCAAGACGACATAGCAAGGCAACAGTAAGGACGACATAGCAAGACGACAGTAAGGACGACATAGTAGGACGTCATAGTAAGACGACATAGCAAGAAGACAGTAAGGACAACATTGCAAGACGACATAAACAGAGAGCATACACATAAACATATACTAATTTATCTGAACAAGTAGGCAATGACTGTTGACAAGAAAAAATGTGTAGTACAAAGCACAAAGCAGTCGACTTATTTTTGGCACAAATGAAACCCCATATTTCTCACCACCAACTAACGGAAAATTACTTCAAATTGAGTTACTGGCTCAGTTCTTAAACGTCTACTTTACTTTAACATATTCATACTCATAACAAAACTCAAAACTGATTACGTTAAACCAATGTAAGACAGATGAAAGACAGGTGATGACCGGCTCCCTCTGGTCACCCAGTGTAACAGCAGCATTAATACAGGAAACAACAAATTCAAGTGGCACTGGCAGTCGTTGGGAAGACGGCACAAACCTGGGATTTTCTCAGCATACAAACCAGTAGATAATCGTAGAGGTAGGCCTAATTTATTCAAACCAGCTCTTAACTGAACTGGGGTCAGACACATCAAATGTGTTGATTTGAGAGTCACATGGAATTATTTTTTTTAATGTTCTTTATGGTTTTCTGTTCACAGAACAGTTGTTATATTATAGCATTTACATATTGCCACACTATGTAGATACAACTATTTTACAACTATTTTTTAAATACATTAGCCAGTAAAAAATCTGTTACGCTGGTAAAATATCTTACAGGTAATATTAGGTATAGTTATCTAATTAACATAGATGGCAGGGAAAGTTAAAGTCTTTAAAAGAACAGTACAGTATCAGCTTATATACTTCTTCAATACACAAAAATAACATGCAGGGTTGGATGCATCATCCAATGAAAATAAACATATAATCATATATAAAAAAAAAATCTTATTTTTTTTGGGAACAGGACACTCCCAGCTCTCTGCATCTTACACAGGGTATATGGTGATTTATTATAATAACTAACAATAAATAGGAGGAGAAAATTCCCACAATAGTTCATCCTTCACGTATACAAGCAGAGAGCCTATTCATTCCTACACAAACCATCATTGATTTAAAGAGCTGAGATAATAATAAAACTGTTCAGGGAGAGTGGGAACATATAATGATGTGTAGATTACATTTTCATGATTGGTTTGTGAAAGCTGTCTGGACTCGTCTGCCTCACTGAATCTGTATGAAACTCGGGAAGAGTCATGAAGTTATGGATGGACGTGACTCTTGCTTTTCTGTTTCCTCACAGGAACATAGTGTAAAGTCATCCTTACTGCTTAATCACACACATACAGAGATACGAACACACACATCATTTTAAATGCAGGTTAAACCAAACAAACAGACTGATTTAATTGATGTATGAAGAGCATTGAGGTTGTAACATGTAAAGAATTAATACAATTTATGACTTAAACGCATGACTGACATCTGAAATGATGGCTTCTTAATAAACTGATCACAGTAACGCTGCAGTCTCAAGCTCAGTGGGTCAATATATAAAATTAATAAAAGGGGTTTCACATGTGGAGTTCAAATCCAATATTGCTCACAGCTATGAGTGTTTTCATCCATTTGAAGTCCATGACTCGATTTGTAACGTGTCGTTTACGAAAATCACCACATGAGGGTGCAATAACAAGCTTGAATATAAAATGACAAAAAGAACAATGTCTTGAGGTTTGAACTGCAAAAAAAAGTAATCAAATCTACTTAAGCAACTTGTTTTCATGATCTTTACACTACAAACAAGATAACAAGATTATAAAGCACATTTGACCTGAAATTCAGCGGTTCAATGGATAAACGTGTGTCTTTGATTCCCAACAGCAACACAGACCTGTGATCAAATCCCACAGACACAAGTGACATCTTTTTGCCAACCTAAGTTAAGATCAAATCTAAATGATTTATCAATATCGTCACAGCCTCTGAGGCTCAGTGAATAGTTGGTTTCCCTCTCAAACCAGAAAGTCCTGGTTCAAATCCCACAAAGTTCTTCATCATTTAACACAAAGCTCTGGATAAAACCCGTTCAAACGCTCCTCATCTCTGCAGTCTCAGTGGCTCAGGAGAGAAAGTGTTGCGTTTCAATCCCGGCGTCCTGAGTTCAAATCCCACTATTGCTGACTTTCACTTCTTCTCATTAGACAAAGTGTCCCAAAAAACAACAGTTGATGTGAAATCTATGATGGGTGAGTGGATAAACACACACTCTCTGAGGATGGGGCTGTGATGAAGACACAGGTTCAAATCTCACTTTAACTGCTTTATTGGAAACACTCAGGATAATAGGCAATTATAAATTCCTTCAGATGAACAGACAGCCGGGTCTCTGTGATAGGAGTGAATGTGGTGTGTGTGAGTGGCGTGCCCAAAGGAGGGGGATACCAGTGCAGTCTCCCCCTGGAGCTTCCGGCACAATCTCCAGCAGTGGTTATGCTTTTGGACACAACGGGGGGAAAAATATATATATTTATAGAAAAATTTTCACCCCCCATCCCTTCCCTTCCCCGCCCGTTTAGGTTCCCACCATTTGTTTTTCAAAGGGGAGGCCCTTTAAAAAGAGAATGATGGGAACCTCCATGTTCAGCTCAGTAAAACACACACTCACACATGATATACATCACCTGTCCATGAGCAGAAGTCCATCATTACAGCCGATGTCTGTCCACACGTCCCAGAGCTCTGCTTCTGTCAGCCGGGTGTAATGAAACACATTCCTTCTGTAAGGAAAGACACAAATAAAAAAAAGACTTTACTCCATATTCTACATCTAAAAAATGAGAATGTGAAAGTTAGTCTAAAGACTAGTTATAGATGGAAATTGAATAAATTGAAAGCCTAAAGCTGTACAGTGTGAAAATATATTGCTGAGTACATTACACTTCAGTAAGGCTGTATCAATAATAATCTTTTAATTCAACTAAAATTAAGATGAGACTTTCCTCCACAATAAACAAGAGTAATCATAAAAGGCTGGTTTCCTGCACATGGTTTTAGCCCTGTTCTGGACTGTATATATGATGGTTTTCATTAAAAGAAAAAGCTCTACTAAAGCATGAAGCAGCAGCACATCAGAGCTTCCCACTCCAACTCTGACTCTCTTAAAGGGATAGTTCACCCAAAAAAAACAACAACAAAAAAAAAAAACATGCAATTTGTGAACAAAGAAATTTCTACAGGTTAGGAACAACTTGAGGGTGACTAAATGATGACAAAATTTTCCTTTTTTCTGTGAACTATCCCTTTAACCAACATCAATCCAACAGTAACACTACAACAACAACATACACAAAAACATAGTCCATATTATTCTACTTCATAATATGAATATCAGATGGTGATTCATTCAAAGACTATAAATGTAACGCAACTACAGATTCGTTTGTTCTTCTGAAGGTCGGAGGGAGTTCAGCAATAGAGCAACATGTAAACAAAGCCTACATTACCCGACAGAGAACATACACATCAACATGTACTAATTTATCTGAAAAAGTATAGGCAATGACTCTAGAAAAGGACCAGTTTATACTACAAATTCAACTCGTTTTTTGGCACAAATGGAACTGTGTGAGTCGTGTGATATCGTTGATTTCTGCACTTTATCACAATGTGTGTCAGTGGAGTTTGTTGATGGGCTGTTGAGTAAATTTATGAGTCTGTCATCTGCAGGATCTGCACTTTTATGACTGTAAAACGACAGAACGTGGTGGGGCGACTGTTAAAGTTGACATCAGACGCCATCATGTTGACAAGGACCCAAAGGTGTCATGAACGTGAAGCCGCTTTCGCCCCCCTAGAGGCGCGGATGACAAACTGCACCCGTTTCTAACACCCGTTTCTTAAATGACTTCAAGTTTCTTTTCATACCTTCGTTATTTTCAACAAAAATCTATATTTATTACGTTAAATGTAAAAGATGAAAACGGGCGATGACCGGTGTATCAGCAGCATTAATACAACAAACAACAAACTGATACTGGTAGTTGTTGGACACAAATGAGTATTTTATATAGGTTTACGGTGGTTCAATAAATTCAAACTCTCATGCTCAAAGTCAGTAACCACTGAATTGTTTTTATAAATCATTTTTTTTTATAAAAAAAAAAACCTACAAATGCCGACAATGAGATCTCTTAGTCAATGTAATGATTATTAACTCTTTACATTTATTAAAGACTCTTACATCAATTTGCAACATTCACTTATAGTGCAGTCTATACAAATACAACAAATCAGTACATATTAAAAAAATGTGGAAGTGCTGTATTTGGCATGATCATCATAGGTAGTTTCATTTACACAGCACCTTAATTTAGTACAAAACAATGGGAGTATAAAAAATTAAGAAATGATATGCAAGACAAACCCTGTAAAATAAACACGATGAACAGTGAGGTGCCGTATATAACACTGTTGGAGAGAGCACAAATATTAACTTGTCATGTAATCTCAGAAGAGAATGTGACAATTAACAAGGAGATAAAACGAAGCGTTAAAACCAGCACCATTTAGTGAGTGACATGTCTAGTGTGGGTGACGATAAAGTCACCAAGGACACTTTGAATGTGTGTATTGTGCTGCTCAGGGGTCTTTGTGTGATGTGATGTGCAGTAGCGCTACATGGGGACAAAAAGAGGCGACTCACTGCTTCCTGCAGAACATAGACACCTTCCTGTTTAACACATGAGATAAATAAATAACCAGTGGAGTTAACACATGAACTGACATGAATGACAACCGCTTTTCAAGAGGGACCCTGCCTTAGTACCTCACAACCTCATGAAGTGTTCATATTTACATAAAGTTTAAACATTTCCACAGTCAGACACAGTGAGTGACCATATAAATAAATATTGATCATTTCAGAATAGCATATACTTTAGAATACTGTAGTTGTGCAGTTATTATACATAAAGTGTGCTTCAGTTATTGGAGAAGATAATTCTTTCATTCCATTACCAGAATTACCAAAAGGAAGTACACCGTCCCATATTCACATATACATCTCTATTTACAAGAATTCATTACAGAACAGGAACGGCTGACCCTCAGTGCTGTCAGTTGAAGAGTGTTGAGCCCACAGTACTTGTGTCGGTTTAATAAGAAACAAAAGTCCTATAAATCACTGGGCCTGTAACAGACCTTCCCACTGAATAGGTTGGGAGAACACCTCTCTTTCAAGCCACATCTCGTAGCTGTAATGGAAGTCTTCGGGCAGGTCGACGCGCTGACCTAAAACGCTTTGGAGGCAATTGTCCACTGGTGTAAACTCGCTGTTCTGATTCTTATCGTAACGTCGCGTGTTGAATTTCTCGATGTTCTCACGCAGTGCACACTCCTCCGCCTGGAAGTCCCATGGCCGAGCGTCGATATCTGGCAGAAGAGAATAAAATATAGGAGCATTTGAAAGCTATGACACACAGTATGTATTACATATGAGAATATGAAGCACTATCACTGCGACTGAGATCGTGTACTGTAGCTGTGACCCAATTCAGAGGCAGCATCCTTCAAAGGGCAAAGGCCATGGTTTTGAATTCCGGGAAGGTTAAACCGAGTGTTGTTAAATGGGACGATCTAGCCTACAGAGAACTGCTTTTGTCGCCTATAGCAGCTGTAACAGCTGTCGTTGAAGAGCGGCAGTAACGCTTGTACTGGACTTTTTGCGAAAGTTAGGGTGTTTACACTTTGGTTTGCTTGGTTTGTTTCGTCTGAACCAAAAAAAACAACAACATTTAGTCCTGGTCCGCTTAGCTTTCACATTGGCATTTTAACACAGAACCTAAAAGCTACCAAACCTAAAGGCATAGGGATACGTTCACAACCTGATTGGTTGGCTTTTATGACATATTGCCTATTTTGAGATGGAACTTACCCAACATCCAAAACAATGCTGTGTTCTGGGCTAAATGCACTCGTTGTATGTGCATAGCTACATATGATGGTATTTTGACCAGCTGAGAACTCGTGAAGAGTTCCCTCCATCACACACACAAACCAAGATCTGCTGCGTGAAGATGCCGTTCTGACACCTGTAGCGAACTGTGATGGGCAACATCACGACTATGATGAGAAAAGACAGGTATGCTTGAGCATTCTGCCCTTTTTATAGTCTCATCTTCCTGTTTTTGGTTTGTTTACATGTCTTTGGTTCGTGTTGCGTTCATATTTCAATCGAACCGCACCAGAGTTGTTTTTTTTCAGCGGTCTCGGCCTGCTTCTTTGGTGCGCACCAGGGTTCAGAAGGCAGCATTCACACTTATTCAAATAAACCACACTAACAGAGCAATCGCACCAGTGTTCATTTTAATCTAACCAAACATGCCAAGTGTGCACACACCCATTTATTCAACTGTCTGAAAAACAAAACAGGGTTCACAACCTGTCTAAATATGTTGACCTTTGTCAATTTTTACACAGTAGAGTATAAACAGTGTATACATATACATAGAGTATAAACTATCTGTAAAATCGCATCTTAGTAAGATAAGACAACATTTGAACCGCTTGTTTTTCTATATATTCGGGTAAGTTGAAACCCTAAAAGGGTAATCCAGAATTTTCTCTCAAACAAATTCAGTCCTCATCGGAGCGTAATGATTCTTGGGATAGGCTAGGCTGCGAAGTATCCACCCTTTCTATCCTTCGCGGCTCGGGAAACAAAGGCAGCATTTATAGACTGCATTCGAATTTGGACAGCCTTCGTGAGCCGCTGTGACACGTTGGGCCTTTGAAGGATGCAGACTCTGAATTGGGACACAGCTTGCATAGTAGGTACTACATTTGGTTTGAAACTTACTTCGCACCCGTTAAAGTACATTCTATATAGTATGAATTAAATTTGGACACACTACATTCGCCATGTTGTCACTGGTGGTGAAGCGACACAACTGATGTTGTAGGTCGCATGATATTCACAAATGGTAGTAAAGTGTCCATCGTATGCACACTTCAAAATCTCTGCGGAAGTGGTAGGTCATCCCAGTACTTTTTGCCTACTGTTTTACAAATACTATGTATTCGGACATCCTACTCTATTGGTGTACTGTTTTTCACACACTAAAGTTTAGGGAAGTATTCGAATTTCAAATACAATAAATGACTCGTGATTCACTATGATTCATGTTTCAGGACACATTTGAAACATTCTAATTGGAATCTGATACATTTATTCAAATTAACCAACAGTACACCTTCCATAGGGTCTTCCACACTGAAGTTAAGTGTCTTGCTCAATGGCCCTCCATCATCCATAAGTGAAAAACAAAAGAGATTTACCATTCCCATACGCCCAGTCGTCATTGAGCCGATGTCTGACTTTCTGGTAGATGGCGGACATGGTTTTCATGTTACTCTTTCTCCACTGACGCCCCAGGTACTTGGTCTGGATCTTGAGGAGTTTGAGGACATAGAGCTGCATCATGGCCTGTTTGACCTTGAGCGCCCTCTTCAGGATGGGAGCAGACTTGAACACCACAAGCATCTGTAAAGGAAAGAGACCCAACACAAACCAATGAAAATTGTACATAAAACCGTTCATATGTAAACCAAGAAATTCATTCACATTTGGTGAAGGAGGCATAGATATGTATTAGAAAATGAGACTCAATGCTCCTGTAATCTTTAAAATAAATATTTTCTTTCATTCACCATAGTTCTCGAGTGTTTCCACTTGGTGATTTTATTTAGGATCCTCAGAAGGTTGATGCAGGAGAAGAGATTACGCCAGCAAAACTGATTACTGTCACCAGCTTCCTGTTTACACACACAGACACACATTCACCATCTTAACAACATTCAAAAATGACATTATCTTTTCAGTCATCTATAAAATATAATCAGTATTTGTCAGTATATGTCAGTATATGTATTATTACCAGGCTTTCAGCTGTGAGTTCAGGCATTTCATGAACCACACAATGTGGGAAATCCAGGGCACAAATGCTGCCATCAGAAAACACAATATGTTTTAAAAACATTACAGACACAGGAGTTGGTTTGAATGAGCATAGATCGAAATGTCTACCTGTTTTTTGCACTGATGTAAGACATAATGTTCTGGTTGAAGAATTTGAGGATGAGGGGGATGCAGTTGGCAAACACCAGGTGCTGAGCCACATAATCAAACTGTCCGGGACGGGGAAAAAAAAAAACATTCAGTACATCATTTTTCGTAAATAATCAGAGCTTGACATTAACACCCGCCAATTGTCACTTCTACTAGCCACTTTGGCAGGTTACATTTTATATATAATATATACATTTTTCAATTGCAGTCTTTTAAACAAAGGCAAGTGCAATGTACTGTTTTTCCGATACTGAAATATCTAAAGCGTTTCCAATACTCATTTTCCGCAGAATAGATACACGGTACCAGCTGCGTTTTCTCGCTCTCTCATCTCTCCGACTGCGAGTTACACACAAACCTGCCTTTTATGCTCCGGATAAATATTGTTGGTGTTACAGGGCTTGAATTTTGCCGTATTGTGAATATTTTTACTAATTCCTGCTGAATTTGTGCTCACACCCAAATTGCGCACATAAATCCGTCTCTCAGTACTAAATCGAATTATTAATCGCTGCTTATTGCGCTTAGTCAAATACACACAAAATGTCCAAATGCCGGTGTTGACGGGTATTCACATAAACACAGTCAGTTCTGTTTTAAGTGAACCTAAACAGAAAAAGCATGTGTAAAAGTATAATGGATCCGTGCGTCAGGTCTTAAAGTGACAGCAGCCTAATATACCAAATTGTGAGATAATATTAAAAATATCTCTATAGCAATTTTTCCGGTATCATTAAAAACTGTGGCCAGTGACAATTCAGAGAGGCTAGTAACCACTAGACACAGTGGCTGGTGAACAAAAAAAAAAAGTTAATGTCAAGTCCTGTAAATAATGTACTTCATAAAAATCTTCAGCATATGAACAACAGTACATTTTAATATAAGGAGGAATGGCCATTTAAATCCAGTGTATTACATAGAGAGGAAGTCAGTTTGGTTAATATCTATAATTAACTGCCAACTTCCCTCATTCTCAGATGAGTAGAAGCTTTCATTATGCTTTTGTTTGTAAGACATGAGATGCATACTGAAGTTTGATTAGTCTCCAGTTGTTCTCCGTTTATCACGGCTTTAATTGTTAATAGGCAAACTCTGTCAAAGAGCTACCCAGAATTAACTGTACATCAGCTCAGCGGGATACGTCAGCGGATCAGCAGTGCTGATGGTCGTTCTTGTTGTTTAATCTGAGCAAAACAGTGATTGAGTAATTGGAGAGAGAAGGAAAAGACTTGTTTTTGACTGTCTTTAGTAGCTGATTATTGAGTGCTGTATGAGGAGTGTAAGAAAGGGTAAACTGACATGACAAAATAAGTGCGTTATAAAACTGCAGTGCTATTTATCGCCACTTCCATTCTCCACCAACAGAGGGCGACACTTAAACACCACGTTCATTTTTCATAATTTTTTATCACGCTCCTCAAACAGGATTAGTCTGAACAGTGCTGGCAAGACACTTTGTTCTTGTACCCTGCTAATATTTTAAAATAATCTGATGTATGAGGAGAGAAATTTTCAGACTTCTCAGCATCTGAGTGGGTTTTACTGCTCGAGCTCTAAAGATCTAAATCCTCTCTTTAGTTTGAAATATGACAGATTTGTCTTTCTTAGTGATGCATTTAGAGTATCTTTTTTAGTTTAAATGCTTGTCTCATCAGCAAAATGCAGGGTCAGTCAAGAGCAAGAGATCAGAGAGACACAAGCAGAGAAAGGAATGGTGAATAAAGACGGGGGGGGGGGGTCTGACCTGGTATATGTGGTTGAGTTTGAGGTGTTTGAGCAGAAGTAGCAGGAGAGCTGAAATCGCTTTGACGATAATCTCCTTGTGTCTGTTCACATCAATGCCCAGCTTCATGCTCTGGAGGACGGTGATTCTGTGTCCAACATAAACACGGCAAATGTTTGCTGTGCGTCTAAAACAAACCGCACTGATCTTTTCATGCACCATTTTACACATGCACACATCAAACACAGAGTCTCTGCTGTATGTGCATGTGTGTAGACTTACGGCATCTCCTCCGGCAGAACGTCGGCTAGGATGTTGATAGAATCCGTCTTTGCTTTGGAGGTTGGAGCTGCAGCCAGTAACAGCTTCAAAAGAGCAATCTAAAAAGAGAATTGCATTAGTGCAACATGCCTAACTGGTTTGTCTGAATAGTTGCATGCATTTAGCACTACACTATTATCAAATGTAATGCATAATCCAATATTGGGAAGCAGATCAGGGAGCAGAGTTTCACGATTTTGCCTGAAGCGTAGAACGTGTTCTTTCTTGCTCCAAGAGCCTTCTGATACCAGTTCAAGAATGAAATGCCTGGTAATGCAAAAATGCATTTTCATGTTGGCATGAATTTGTATTAAAAAGTATTAGCATTTAGAATTAAGGAGAATATGGTAAAAAATTAACCCTCCTGTTGCATTCAGGTCCATCTTGACCCAGAAGAGGTACATACATTTTTTTAAATCCAGTTTTAGTACAAAGATGAAACTTTGCAAGTTTGTTAAAATTGTCAAAATACACATCACTAATTTTTAGTTTTTTAAACAAAACAAAAAAAAAAGTTACACCTTCTGCCTTTGTTTTGACCTGAAAGTGAACTGTGGATTTACACATGATGATATTAAGCTAGTTTTAAGTTCTATTAGTTAGTAATTTAAGAGAAATCTTCGGTAAAATACATTTAGCCTCTTTTCTACACTCACGCACACACACATTTTTTTCCTTCCCACTGGGACTGCATTTTGTTTATAAACATGCTTGCGCATGAACACACACACACACACACAAATTCTGAAATTAAAATAAAAAAATGACAAAAACAAATTAATGTCTTTATTTGGAACTTTTCTTCTACAAACACATTGTCTAAATTTGAAAAAGGACAGTCCACATTTTACTCTATCATTCAATATACACTCACCTAAAGGATTATTAGGAACACCTGTTCAATTTCTCATTAATGCAATTATCTAATCAACCAATCACATGGCAGTTGCTTCAATGCATTTAGGGGTGTGGTCCTGGTCAAGACAATCTCCTGAACTCCAAACTGAATGTCAGAATGGGAAAGAAAGGTGATTTAAGCAATTTTGAGCGTGGCATGGTTGTTGGTGCCAGACGGGCCGGTCTGAGTATTTCACAATCTGCTCAGTTACTGGGATTTTCACGCACAACCATTTCTAGAGTTTACAAAGAATGGTGTGAAAAGGGAAAAACATCCAGTATGCGGCAGTCCTGTGGGCGAAAATGCCTTGTTGATGCTAGAGGTCAGAGGAGAATGGGCCGACTGATTCAAGCTGATAGAAGAGCAACTTTGACTGAAATAACCACTCGTTACAACCGAGGTATGCAGCAAAGCATTTGTGAAGCCACAACACGCACAACCTTGAGGCGGATGGGCTACAATAGCAGAAGACCCCACCGGGTACCACTCATCTCCACTACAAATAGGAAAAAGAGGCTACAATTTGCACGAGCTCACCAAAATTGGACAGCTGAAGACTGGAAAAATGTTGCCTGGTCTGATGAGTCTCGATTTCTGTTGAGACATTCAGATGGTAGAGTCAGAATTTGGCGTAAACAGAATGAGAACATGGATCCATCATGCCTTGTTACCACTGTGCAGGCTGGTGGTGGTGGTGTAATGGTGTGGGGGATGTTTTCTTGGCACACTTTAGGCCCCTTAGTGCCAATTGGGCATCGTTTAAATTCCACGGCCTACCGGAGCATTGTTTCTGACCATGTCCATCCCTTTATGACCACCATGTACCCATCCTCTGATGGCTACTTCCAGCAGGATAATGCACCATGTCACAAAGCTCGAATCATTTCAAATTGGTTTCTTGAACATGACAATGAGTTCACTGTACTAAAATGGCCCCCACAGTCACCAGATCTCAACCCAATAGAGCATCTTTGGGATGTGGTGGAACGGGAGCTTCGTGCCCTGGATGTGCATCCCACAAATCTCCATCAACTGCAAGATGCTATCCTATCAATATGGGCCAACATTTCTAAAGAATGCTTTCAGCACCTTGTTGAATCAATGCCACGTAGAATTAAGGCAGTTCTGAAGGCGAAAGGGGGTCAAACACAGTATTAGTATGGTGTTCCTAATAATCCTTTAGGTGAGTGTATGTTAATACAAATTTCATCTAATGATATATTCAAATAAAATTGATCATAAATATTGATAGAAAAATATATTTTTTAATTAATAAAAAGGGGGTAAATGTAGTAATAGCATGGTAAAAACATGGTAACATTCAAAATTTAAATTTTTAATTTTAACTTTAATTCATTAATGAGAAGTTAAAATATGGTTTTAGTTAAAAAAGATTCAGTTATGACTTACAAGCTTTATAAGCTTACGAATACAAAAGGTGTATATCGTTTTTTTTGCAAAAATTTGTAATACATATATTTGTAATTCAAGTTTTCTAAAAATGTTATGTTTATATGCAAATGAAGCATGATCTAATTAAATATGCACTGATTTGTATACGTTTCTGGAACAGAAATCTGAACATTGGATAAAGCCAGGTTCGAAATTTCAGGTTGTTAAAATTGTATTGAAATATTAGAGTGAAAGGTTTTCACAGAGGGGAATTCTCTTTATATCCTTCCATAAATTTGAAAATACTGACAACACCCAGAAAAGAAAAAAAAAGTAAGCCTTCAGAATATAGACAGAAATAAAAAACTGAAAAGTTTGCTGTATGTAAATGCTTTCCTTTAGATATATTCCTAAAGATATATATTGCAATTTAAATCTACAGATGCAAATAGATAAAGTGCGATAAAATAAACACTTAAAAGTGTTTTTTTTCCACTAGTCTGCAACAATGTTATGAAATAACCCAAATTCTCAAAACTGACCAGTGCATGAAAAACAATGTTTTTGCCTGTACTGCATCATTGTAAAACATTATCAGAAAACGCACAAACGTTCCACCTCACATATTTACAAGCATCTGAGTGTGTAGAATTCAGTAAGAAACATGAAGTGTAGGGGACACTTACAACATACTGTGAGAGGCTGGGCAACATTCCCAAATATAGAATCTCTGCAGGCGTTTCTTCCACCTCCTCCTCCCCCTAGCCAATCAAAAGAGCCAATCCTGATTGACAGTTTAATGGACCAGTAATAAATGCAAAAGAACAGTGGACATGAGTCACTCACCATAGTCATGGGGCACTGCTGCAGTTCCTCCTCTCTCTTGATTTGGACCTCCGCTATAGAGACATACTTGTGCTTGAGAGAGAAAGGGATCAGTGAGAGAGAATTGCCATGGTGACCGAGGATGGATAGCTAAACTGTGATTGGCTGAAAGAGCCCCAATAGAGCATGCATTAGACAACTGGATTCACGTCAATGCATATCTGTGGCAGAACAGCTGGCAAACCGACAGATGTAATCAACTTATGGAGGATCAATAAAAGGGCAAATATTTAAAGCATGAGAAAATGTTTAAGCATTTAGTATTCATGCATATTTATAGCAATTTTCCAACCATTTTTGTTAAAGAGAACCTATTATGCCTTGATTTTGCTTGTGGGGTCTACTACAATAGGTTTTCATGCTTGATTTGTCAATAAACACCTTATTTTTCACATTGTTGCAGCTCCTCTCTTCCCAGTCTGTCAGTAACGCTCTGTTTAGTTCCTGTCTCTATGAAGCCCCTCCTTCTGAAAAGCTCAATGTGCTCTGATTGGTCAGCTGGATCAGTGTGTTGTGATTGGTCAAGCGCTTCCAGCGTGTTTGGGAAATGTACCGCCCCTTACCATAACCATAAGTTTCAACACACTACTAACTAACTCAACATGGCCCCGCCCCTTTATTCAGCGTATGCCTTGGGCAGGAATTATTTAAATGAGGAATATTGTGAAATTCAGGGAGTTCAGGAACAGTGAAAGTGATATAAGTGACTTTGTGCTTTATAACTTTGCAGACATTTTCCATGCTCAAACAGCAACATTACACACTAAAGAATGATGAACATTTAAAAAGGCATAATAGGTCCCATTTAATCCGTAGCTGTCTAGAAGACTACTAGAAAACAAAAATGTTTCCATGCTCACCTGTTTCAGAGTCTTTACACTCTCATGTATGGGCCGGGGTAACCCAACCAGAGTGTCAATGTCACTAAAATAACATCAGAAAGAACAAATACACAGCGTCAACCAGAAACAGCAGAGAATACGGATTCAATGATAAAGAAGGTGAGCTATCATATATATTCATAACCTCAGCCCGGGTGAACTGATCAAAGACTCACTTTCCCAAGGTGAAGCCGATAAATTTGTTTCTGCTGGTCTCCAGAAAGTGCTCAATATCTTTCTCTCTGTGGAAGGAAGAAGGGACTACATGAGGAGTTGTTTGGCTATAAACCGATAGCTTTTTCTCAGTTTAGGACAGGACTGCTACCAACAGACAGGTGCTTAAACTTAACAAAACGAGCAACGTAAAAGGCGTCCCTTCAGGACTGTCATCGTCTTTACGCTAACCTATTTAAATTGCTGCTACACCCCCTCTGCCACCGTTTCGTTCTCATCTGCATACGGCAGCACAGCGTTACAATTCACAGATAAACACAGAACTGCATGACTCAAGGATTTGATCAATTGTGACCGTCACAGCTTTCCCTGTTCTAATTTCATCTGTTTCTTCGTTCTCTTCCATGTTTCTACCTGATCATCTGTCTCTTTCCACAAATATGCATTATTTATGCCAGACACTGGCACAGGAGCTGTAGCAGATTTTTCTGTGTACAGATGTACAGTATGGAGCAGATGATACACCACTGTTCAAAAGTTTGGTGTCAGTAAGATTTTTTAAAGACATTTAAAAGAGAGTTCTATTTCAAATAAATGTTATTCTTTTTAACTTTCTATTTATCAAAGAAAAAAATATGAAGCAGCACAACAGTTTTCAGCATTGAGAAGAAATGTTTCTTGGACAGCAAATCAGCATAGAATGATTTCTGAAGGATCATGTGACACTGATGTAAAGCTGAATTGTCAGCATCATTACTCTTTAAAAGGAATAAATTACATTTTAAATATATTTAAATACAAAACAGTTATTTTCATTAGAATATTAATGTTCTAATTAGCCATGTTTCCATCCAAAGTTGCAAATTTAACTTATGCGCAAAATTGGAATATCGCATAAAACATTTGTGAATAAAAGCAGCGTTTCCATCCCATGTGTTCAAGAGAACAAAATCATCACTTCCTGTGAAATTGGCACAAATATATGTAATAAAAATGGAAGTTACTGCAATCGGAGAAGCCTATGCGTGCGATGCGATTGGTCTGCCGATTAGTCCAGTTATCCAATCACATTTTCTCTTGAGACAAAGTCATGTAAGATTTTTGTTGCGCATCGAGGGATTTATTCTGTAAATGTGTTTCCATCATAGTTTATGTGCATGTCTTCTTATCTGATGCGCATAAAAATTGGTGGACAGAAACATAGCTACTGCATTTTTTAATCAAATAAATGCAGCCTTGGTGAGCATAAGTCTCCCTGAACTCACTGCAAATTAATAGGTTTCTGAATACAGAAATCTGTGTGAAAATCACACAGTCATAGACAATGTAGTGTAATTTATGCAGGGCTCTGAACCGGTTTAAGGAACGAAAACAAATTCAAGTTTAATCATTCTGAACAGAAACGCTTATTTGAAATTACCATTATTCGTTTGTTTAATATTTTAAATTGGCAGTCAACCAATAGGTAAGTCGCTGGCATTAGCTTTTGGATCTCAGGAGTTTATCCAAGCATATGTCTGCAACTATTAAAGCATTACATTAAAGTGAAAATGAATGGCAGGTAATATCCAGCATGTGTGTTTGAAACTGTGAAAAAAGCCAAGTCATTCTGGCCATCCTGTAGAGACATATTTGAAGAAAAGATCTCGTTCACTACCTGACTTTGGGGGCCCAGGGCAGGCCCTTGGGGAAGGACACTCTCTCAGTTGGGGGCCGCAGTGGTGGTGGTGGCGGTGGCGGTTGAATAATGACGTCTCTGTCGAGAGGGTCGACCTCTCCCTCGATGCCACTGTCCACATCCTCTGGGTCATCTTCCTCATCCCGGGCATCATCGTTCTTGAAAGGGTCCCGTTCGTTGTACGTGTCCAGGCTGTCCTGCTTGACCAGGGGCTGCAAAAGAAAAAGAAAAAAAGTTTAATATCAAGTTGCAAATGTGTGCTTTACTCTGGAACCTGATATTGAGTCTCATTAAGAAGTTGAAAGGCCATAACACAGCAAGCCGACATCGGTGACGAAAGGTTGTCGTGTAGCGCCAGCTGCATCTGGACCAAAATGCTGCGCTTGAACACACCGCAAAAAGTAGCCCGACAGATGTTCACACTTGGCTTGATGTGTTACAGCCCTAAATCCATTAGTTAGAATTTTAAAATCAAGTTGCTTCATTTGGCATCCTGAAACATCCTGTACGAGAGGTTTCAAATGTTTACACTGACTGAACGAGACTCACATCAGGGTCTCCCAAGCTTACTTGTGGTAATTTTTCATTGTTTTGCCTTCAGATTACATTCCCCATCCTTTGCTTAGAGTTTATTGCTGAAACTTACCGTTCCATGAACCTGCAAATGCTAAGCATCACAAAAACTTTGAATCCCTGACGCAATTTTGGGGACTCATACATTCAGAATACAACACTGCAACTGCTTTTTCAACATTCCTGTGCAGATTCAGTTCAATAAAGGCACAAAAAACAAGTTCTTTACATCTCTAGTGTTGTGCAAACGGATGAATGGCAAGATTCAGAGCAAGCATCAGGCATGAGGTGCATTAGTGGAGCGTCATCCTTTGTTCCAGTGCAGTCAATGTATGAGTGTGTCTGTGGGCGGTGCTGAGGCCATGAGCAAAGGTGACTCAGCTGTGATTGGTTGTCTATGAGAAGAAGCCATTCTGCTAGCTAGTGGGAGCTGCAGTGTGTCTATGTGGATCTCATTGACTGAGAATGTGTGGAAAGATGTGCAAATGGAAAGATAGGAGGAGGAGAGAGAGTTTTGCTAATGTCCGTTAGCCATGGTCAACTGTATCTCTCAGAACCCTTCCCTTCCCCAAATCAAGTTTCAAAGGAAAAACAAATTGCTGTGAAGGAAAAGAGAGTGGAAGATTGCAAGGCCAGCCCACAACAAAGAAAATGCACAAAAGGGGTTTGGGGTAAAGACCTGTTTCTTGGCATATGGACTGTCTCCTTCCAAGCTATCAACAAAGGCACTCTGTAGGGACACAAGGAAGAGACGGGAATGAGCCAACAGGAAAAACCAAAACCCAGAGAGAAAAGGGCAGAAAGGAGTAGGAGAGGGAGACAGAGGAAAGTCAAAAACTGTGCACTGCAAAAAAAGAGATTTTCTTACTCATTATTGTCTTGGTTTCCAGTACAAATATCTAAATGTTCTTAAATCAAGATACATTTACTTGTGAAGCAAAATGGATAAAAATTAATCAAGTTCATACTTAAAAAAAAAAAAAAAAAAAAAAAAAACGCCAGTAGGGCCGGAAAACAAGATCATTTTTCAGGATACAAGCCCTATCATACACCCAGAGCAATGCAATGACAGGCACGACAAGTGTTTTTTGCTAGTTTCAGCTTGACACAGTTATCATTTTCATGTGCACTGCCACGTTGTTTAAATAGCAAATGCACTCGCGCCATCTGTTCACCCATGGGCGTGCGGGTCTGAAAACCAGGTGTGTTCAGGCGCATTGTTGGCGCGTTGCTATTTTGAGGCAACTGAAAACGACTGCGCCATTGACCAACATAAACCTGGTCTAAAGCAGGGATGTGACTGTGAGGAAATTTTCCCACCGGTTAATCGACGTGTGACAACACCGGTAATACCGGTATCACCGGCGGGGGCTTTTAGATTGCTAATTCTAAACCGAAAGTATAATGCGCATGGCCGCTCGGGCATTCATAATGATGCGGAGCAGCGCAAGTGTTTTCAATTAATTCCTATGAGAATTAAGCTTCCATAGGCATGAACTGAATTACGCTTGCTCTACTCTGCGTCCGCACCAGTGGACGCGCACCGTTATGAATGCCGGGCGGCCGTGCACATTTGACTTTCGGTTTAGAATTAGCGCCAATTCGGGGGCAAATTGCTTGAATGGTGTGTTCAAAATATTTTTTTATGAAAAACACAACAGTACAATGAATGACAAGCTCACTTAAATAGGCGCTTTTACATTCTGAAACCAAATCTTCCGCGATTATCTTGTCAATCAGCTCCTCACTCGTCTCCTGCTGCTGATCTGTGCTGCGACTCTCGTGCTGCAAACACGTAAACATTTTTATTTGTAGTGTCCGTTCTCTAACTGACCTAAATAAAATAATAAAAAAATTAAATTCAAAAAAATTCAAAACAACGGTGGAGGCGGTGCCACGGTGGGCAAGTGATAAAAATGGTGTTGTGTCTGAACACCAGTAACACCAGCAACACCAACTATCGCAGCAAGCCTAGTCTAAAGTCAATAGCACAGTATTTTTTGTGTTATTTAAAGGGCGTGTTAGTAATATTTGCCTATAGGCGCTGCACAACGCGCACACACTCTGCTTATTACACACACAGGGCACCTGCGGAATGCGCTTCAGACCATGCGCTCAGATCATTAAAATAGAGCCCCTAATGTCATTTTGCTTCAACAGTAAATGTATCTTGCTTTAAGAATGCTTAGATATTTGTACTGAAAAAAATAAGAAACTAAGTTTTTGCAGCGTGAAACCTGTTGTGGTCCACAATGTTGTACAGACAAACCGGCCAATCGGTGCACTGCTAAATTTCACTCTCATTGTGACATCACCGTTGCAAGGTTAGAGTGTCTTTAAGGGCAGTAGTGTGGTAAAAAACAGTCATGTAGTCCCTTTTGTGTGTTTATTTTAAAGGTTGTGTAAGGCTAGGTGGGCCATCACATTAGTATTAATAGGTAGCACAGATCAGAATATTTTTTTGTGTTTTGTATTTCCCATACTGATTGTATAGGATTATGCACATGAGTAGTTGTGTGTAGTGAGCTCAACTCATGCTGGCACAGTGATTGTGCTTCTTCTTCACATGGTTTCTGCTATTGAAACGTCTTTGAGAGCTGTGTGTTTGTGGTGTGCTCCTCGTACCCTGCGGCTCCTGCGTCCTCTCTTCTGCTGCTGCTGCTGCTCGATGAGCTCCATGGCCGAGGCCGGAGGGGACGCGGCCCGCATGTTTCGCACCACCTTAATGCTGTCCTCAGGGAGCGGTGGCAGGTTCAACTGCTCTCTCATTCTCACCTTCATTTCCTGCAGCTCCTCGAAACCTCCTAGTGTGAACTGAGGTGCACGCCAACACACAGACGCACAGAGATCAATGGACAAAGCGATCTTAATTTCAGAGGTGGACAGTAACTAATTCAATTTACTTGAGTGCTGTACTTAAGTACACTTTTTGAGTATCTGTACTTTACTTGAGTATTATTTTTTTCAGGAAACTTTGACTTTAACTTCACTACATTTGAAAGACAAATATTATACTTTTTACTCCACTACATTTCTATCAAGGTCCAAAAAGGTCCAAAAAGTCAAAAGTTGTTTCTGTAGCAGCTTTGAAAGTCAGTGGATGATTTTTTTCTTCTTTAAAAGTTTTTTTTTTTAGATTATCAGTAATCACTCTTGTAGGGTCATGTGAAGTTTCCCAAAAATTTTTGAACACTGATCAGTTTATCGCAAAATGGAAGAATACGGTTCCTCAGCACAGTGTGTGCACCCATGGCCATATTTAGAAAGTATGTTTCAGTTTTCTGAAAAGATTAAAGATTATTTTAGTTGGCATACACGATGCATGCCTCAACATTTTTTTAAAAATGTAAACGTCTGGAAGAAAGAGAAGAGTAAACAGTTGGGAGAATATCGGATGTGTATCAGAGTATAGGGTCAGTGCATTCGGCCTTAAAGTGACAGCAGCTTTGTAACTTTTATACAAGTACTGAAATGAGTTTAAGGTAGTCGTATGTTAGCATGTCGGATGGAGCATCACTGACTGGCTTAAATAATAAAATAATGCATTGACATAAAAAAGGTAAATTTACTTTTGATACTTAAGTACTTTTAAAAACAAATACTTCTGTACTTTTACTCAAGTAAAAATCAGTTTTTAGAACTTTCACTTGTAACAGAGTAATATTTGACCAGTCGTACTTTTACTTTTACTCAAGTAATAGAGTTGTGTACTTTGTCCACCTCTGCTTAATTTAGACTAGTCCATGATAGAGACAATGTTTGTATTACGAAAAATCCTAAAAGTTGTCATTCTATCTGGTAGAATAGAATAGAATAGAATAGAATAGAATAAGTAGCAAAATAACAAAATGCAATCATCCATTCATCCATGCAGAATAAAATAGACACTACCATTCAAAAGTTTGGGGTTGGTAAGATTTTTTTATATTTCTAAAACAAGGCCAAGGCTGCATTC
The DNA here is from genome assembly GCA_039654625.1 of Rhinogobio ventralis. Classification (NCBI taxonomy): domain Eukaryota; kingdom Metazoa; phylum Chordata; class Actinopteri; order Cypriniformes; family Gobionidae; genus Rhinogobio; species Rhinogobio ventralis. The sequence goes on from CM077207.1 coordinate 4,800,453, forward strand.
ATTTGATCAAAAATACAGTGAAATATTATAAATTAAAATAGCTGTTTTTCTATTAGAATATTTTCCAAACTTAATTTATTCCTGTGATCAAAGCTGAATTTTCAGCATTACTCCAGTCTTCATTGTCACTGATCCTTCAGAAATCATTCTAATTTTCCTATTCTAATTCCATTATAAAATGCAGATTTGCATAAAGAAACATTTCTTATTATTATTATCAATGTTTAAAACCGTTGTGCTGCTTAATATTTTGTGGACACTGTGATACACTTAATAGAAACTGCATTTATTTGAAATTTATTTATTTAATGCAATCTTGCTGAATAAATGCTTACGGATCTCAAGCTTTTGAATGGTAGTGCATATAATGTAATGTAAGTAATCTATGAGTGAAATAAAAAAACAGAATGTAACAGCATAAAAGAATAGCATAGAATAAGCAGCGATTAGTGTGTAGAATAGAATAGGTAATCTATAAGGGAAATGGGATCAAATAGAATGTAACAGTATAACAAATAACAGAATAAGCAGTGATTACTGTGTGGAATAGAATAGAACAGAATAGAATAGGTAATCTATAAGTGAAATAGAATACAATGGAATGCAACATAACAGAATATGATAGAATAAGCAGTGATTACTGTGGTATAATATAATATAATAGAAGTAATCTGAGTGAAATGGGATAAAACCGAATGTAACAGCATAACAGAATAGCATAGAATAAGCAGTTATTAATGTGTGGAATAGAATAGAAGTGTTGATCTTAATTGGAACATATTTTATAGTAATTCTGATGTGTGTATATTGAGACTGACCAGTATGGTCTTCCACAGTAAGAGCAGCACTTTCTTCATGGGGAAGTGGGGAGCATTCATGCTGCAGAACTTGGTTACCATGGTGAAGAGGAGGAGGGCAAAGGGCTCTCCGTTATAAAGGGGTGAACCTGAGAGGAGGAGGGAGGTTAATCACTGCAGCATAGAGAAGGTCAACAGCCAACCTCTACACACACACACACACACACACACACACACACACACACACACACACACACACACACACACAAACAAACACAATAGTCTGTATATCTGTAAGACTTAAGGACACAGTCTTTCTCACCCAACTCTGTTTTGAAGGCCTCTCTGGCTGCCTTCCTTTCAGGACTGTCACCCTCCATTTCTACACGAATGGTCTCAACCATCAGATACATGATGCTCAGAAGAACCCTTCAGAACATAATGCAAACGCCTTTACTTTCAGTGTGAGAGTGACAGAGTGAGAGAGTGAGTGTCTTTGTTTATTGTGACCAAAAGCAAGTATTTTCCTTCTATAATCAGCTAATGCAGCAGCTCTACTCCTACAGGAAAACAACATTCAGGTCTCAATTATGTTTGCTTGGAGCGAGCAGATATATTGAGAAATGCACTTAAAAACATGAAGGCAAGGAAACATGAGGCTGCCGGCAGAAAGATTTTGAAGTAAATCTGAGAAGTGGATTGGGGGTTGGATAAGGAGAAGTCATGTTGTGAGAGAGCATATGAATGTCTGTGAAAGAAGAAAATGATTCATTCCCAGTGGACATCTTACCTGAGTTCAGTGCTGTCTGCCAGGGAAATGGCCGGTTTTCTAACCGCGGTGCTGCACGCCTGGTTATTACTGGAGGAAAAGGGAACAATACTAAATCAAAATAGCACTCTATGGACATCCTTACATGCTATCTGCATCAAAAGACTCCAGCCAATTGTTTTATTATACCACAAAATACAATATAAATGAGTTTGTGAGGCAAACAGGGCATGTGGTCTTATGCCTTGCATTCATTTTGCAGCACAGATACTAGCTTATTGCACCTGACAAGCTGTCAGCCTTGATCATTTGAATATGTTGTGCTTGGCCAAATATGAATCGATGCTCAGAGAAGCTGGAGGGCTAATTGTACGGCATCAATAACTGCAGAAGAGGCAGCGGTAAGGTCTCCCTGAGCACAGCTCTGCTGTGTGGGCTGATGGGACGATGGTACAAAGACATTAAATCCGGTCAGGCAGGGGCTTGAAAGAGGAGAGGCATGGTGGCCAGGCTGTCTTTGAAGCCGAGATCACAGACGGACCACTCTGCGGCTCTCTGAACACAAGAGAGCAGGAGGAAACGGAGAGAGAGGCGTGGTGCAGGAAATAAAGACTGGCCTTATTATGAAGAGATGACAGCAGGTACGAGAAGGATACACAAAAGAATTCTGCCTTTTTGATCTTGCTTTGATGCTTGATAAGAATATGATGAACCAAAATATACGGTAGTATGAAACATTATAAGTTGAAGTTTATTATCATCTGAAATGTGCTGTGAAAAAAAAAAAGCCTACGTTCACCAGAATCAGATGATTTATTATATTATATTTAGTACTGTCAAATCAATTAATTGCAACTAATCGCATCTTATATAAAAATTTGTAAATATATATAAAATGTATATATGTGTGTGTCTGTTAGATGCAATTAATTGATATGCCAGCACTAATTATATTATATTATATTGTGTTATTTTAATATCATTTGTATATATACGTTTTAAATATTGTGAATTATTTATAGCTTTTATTTTTATACGTTTTCAATTTAATTTAAATGGAAGTTTCAATAATTTTATTGTTGAATTTGTCATTTTTCTTTTTTTTTTATTTAGCTTTAATTTATTTTTAAGGTTTATTTATTTTTATTTTTTTTGTCATTTTAGCTGCAGAGGCAACATTTATAATTTTCTTTTTACATCTATTATTTATATTTTATTAAGCTTTATTTTTTTTTTATATAGTTTTAATCAACAATGCCAACACTGATATTATATTATATTATACTTATTGCGTGACAAACATCTTGGTTGAAACAATGTGATTTATTAAAGCATTGGGCTGCTTTTTTCATTCTTTTGAAGCTTTTTCTAAGAAATATAAATGTAATTTAAAAATTTTTTAATTAGCCTCTAAAACATTTTACATTATTTCTAAATGTAATAATAAAATGTGACTTCTACACCAATGCAACTTTTTTTTTCTCTCAACAACGCAATTTTGACCCGGTGTGATTTATAATCAGGTATAAACTTATTGCCCAGAGAATACGATAGGTTTTCACATTTTCTTTATGCAGCTTATCTATGAACAAGTTGCCCCCACAATACTGAAGTATAATGGATGCTTCCAGGCCGTTTTTTAGGGTGTTCTGGGTGGTTGTACAGTATGTGCAGTACTAAGAGAGACATCTGATATCTCTGATATCGCTCTCTGAATGGAATAGAAAGATCCATTAACATGGAAGTGTCCTTAATGCAGGTAATTAGAGAAATAGAGAACTGGCTCGCTGTGCTGCCCAGGCAGCTGCTACCGTACACACCGGGCATTAAGAAACAGAAAAGGAAAAAAGGCGTACGGCTCATTAGTACGGCACCCAGGAGATCTGCAGAAATACACAACCCCTTAAACACCGTTTCACACACACAGTCATGACTGAGACGTTTCTAACCTGCTCCCTCAGGAGAAAGAGAATAAAAATAGAAGCACTGTTAAACACTTCACTCTGTCTCTCTCTTTCAATATTTTAGTCTGTTCCCGCCTGCAGCAGATGGTTTGCCCTCAGTCACAGAGACAATGAGGCATTTTGGGAAATGAAGACACTCACTCTATCTCCATGCTGAGGAGCTCCAGCAGAGCCGTGAAGATGCCCATGTCGTAGAGGAGGAAGACGTTGTGTCGAGACCAGTAGAGGACGTCTGTCTCGGTGTCACACTCGTCAAACACACCTTAATACACACACAGAAGCAAAAAAAGAAAAAACAAGAAATACATTTTTGAAAAATCATCTTTTTTTTGTTGCTATCATTTCAAGCCAATTAAGCAAATTCTCAGTGTAATATTTTTTCATGTTAGTTGTATTAATATTTTTGAATTAGCTTTTAGTTTTATGTTAATTTTAAGGTTTTTTAGTCTTTTCGTGATGTGCTTTTGTCATTTTATTAGTTTTTTTTTCTATTTAGGTTGAATTTATTTTGATTTCAGTTTTATTTTTTATTTCCCATTAATACATTTAGTGCTTCAGCTTCACATTTCTAATTTTAGTCTAATTTAGCTTAAGTTTTTCAACTAGTGTTTACATCTTATTTTATTTCAGTTTTACTTCAATTAACAAATGTTTTTAATGGTTTAAATAAACGATAATTTGTTAAGATGTTTTATATAATTGTATCTTTTATTATATTTTTCACAAAAAACAAATGCAATACAATATTTTTTAAATGTAAAAATGCATAAATTAAAGGCAGTACTACAAATTAAATATGTCATTATTAAAGGAATGAGAGTTAGGGGATTATGTGTTTCTTAAAAAGTTGCCAGCCTCTGCTTCTTAAACAACAAAAGTTTTATTTTAGCTTCATGCTTTTCTTTTTTTTTTAAATCAACACTTGAATGTGGGTAAGTTTCATAAAAAAAAAAGCATCATTCTGAACAAAAAGCTGTGAAAATGGCATTGTTTTAAAATAATATTAGATAAATAAATTCCCTTCAGTTCTGCATTTGAAGAAAATCTCTCAGAGTCGTTACAGGTCTCAGGAAATGTCAACTTTATTGTAGAAACAACAAAATGAGATGACAGCTGAACATCTGATCATCTCTAGTAAAACTTCATATCTTATACGGTCTTCTTATCATTCTGCATCCAATGAGCATCCTTCGATTTATCTTTCTTGCTAGACTCCACAGTTGCGCCACAATTATATGCAAACGCTAGCATTTTTCAGGAGCAGCTGAGTAACACTGTGCCAATTACAAAAGCAACGTCACTGGATTGACGTCAACTGTGACATTCCAAACATTCACCTCTTTTTTTATTGGTGGAAAAAATCCCAAAATTCCCAGTTCTTTAAAAAAACTCTTATCTCAGCGCCTGTGCCCAATACAAGTACAATTTTCCTGTAATTTCCATACTTTGACGGACAACAGACCCTGCTTTTTTAAGCACAGCCTAGTTTCTTCAACAGTTTCTGCTCCTTTTTTGCCTGTTTTGATCCAGAGATTCTCTACTCCTTCAGAAGATACATAATAGCTCCCCCTACCGTATAACAGTTAAAAACATGGAAAGTCGGAAAATTCTGTCAATGGTAGGGAAAGAGTTAATAGGCTAATTATGAAAACATTTCAAGCCACAATTGCAAAATATTTTAATGGCCCCGATATACTTCAAGAGAAATCGAAGAACAAACTGATGTGGCGTCATTATATCAGGACAAAATGGAGTTTTTTTGACCAGACATTTTACTCACAACCTTTGACCTTTCAGAATGTCAGAGACCACATTAACTCTTTTTCGCACAAGTCAAAAACCACCTCAAGCGACCGTAAAAACTTTTTTGCGAATTAAGGGATTTTCTAAATCACTTGCAAAGCTTCAAAATGTGCACAAAAACAGGGTTGACACTGGTTTTTCATGTTTGATACTGTAAAGATGCTTGCTTTTACACTATTTATTGTATAATGGGTTATAAATAAACGTGAAGTGATTTTACTGGAGTGGCGAATTGCAGAGCTTGTTCAAACACCACATCGCTATGATCAGATGCTTTCTTAACTACTGTTTTCTCACAACTATCATTTTTGTTGTATGAATATTTTGTTATTGAGAGGAAAGCACACAGCACATATTAAAATTCATCTAAACGCTGCTCTCACGGTTGCGATGTTCGCTTACTGTATATTGCTGATCACGTATTTATTTTCCCCCATAAGCGAAGAACAAAAAAGAACTTCACTGTGGCCTTAATGATCCTAAAATAGATATGGTTTCATAACTTTCTTTTGATTTGGGTGCGAAATATGATTTGACTATGATTTCTTGACTAGTTGCATTGTGGTTGCATGTGCTACATCCGTACCTTGTGCCAAATAGAGGATGGCCCGGGCCACTTTGAGCCTCTTGTCCCGATCGGTGACCTCCAGAGCATCCAGCAGTCTCATGACATATGCCCTCTGCTCCTCCAAACTCAACTCCATCCACCTCCGACCCTTCACTGAGAGCAGAGGACAGAAGGATCAAATCTCTGTCATTCTTCTACCGCCTCCCATTCTGGTTCATTTCTCACACGTGAGAAAGATTAGTCAGGATTTGTGTTGCTCAAACATCCGTGAGAGGGGCGGCACATACTTGTTCACTTCACTGACCTTTCTTTTCTTTCAGTCATAAATGTTATTCAACTACATATACGAGAGGGGGACTTATGAATGCAAATTACTGTACAAACCTTCCTGGTTTGAAAATGCACTTGGTAAAACATTTGCTATATGCTTATTTGAGAGTGTGTGTAGCAGATTTCTGCTGTAAAGTCGGTTGCACTTTACTTTACAGTACGTGCACTTACGTGTACTTACCTTAGAAAGTACTGGGTAATATAATGTTTAGAGGTAGGCTCAGGGTTAGTACCTATTATAGTAATTATAATAAGTATATTATAAGTATATTGTATGTACATGGGGAACAATAAAGTGCTACCGTAAGGTCTTCATTAGAAGGAATGACCTTGATCTTGGAGCATTATGGAAATGTTGTTTTTCATACAGCAAAACAGTATTTTTGTCTTGTTTTCCAGTACAAATATCTAAACATTCTTAAATCAAGACACATTTACTTGAGAAAAAAAAAAATTCCCTGAAGAATTGATCAAAATGAAGTGAGTTTGCTTAAAACAAGAAAAATAATCTAGTTTTCCATTTGAATCAAGCCTATTTTTCTGATTCCATTGGCAATTTTTTTATTATTATTGCTTAAAGCATAAACTCACTTCATTTTGATATATTGCCAAAAAAAAAAAAAAAAAAGACTTAATACCTTAAACCGGAACACGCCGACTTTTTGGGACTTTAGCTTATTCACCGTATCCCCCAGAGTTAGATAAGTTTATACATACCATTTTTATCTCCGTGCGTGCCATAACTCTTTCTGACGCACAGTGTAATATCATTGCGCCGCTGCACCCATGGTACGGCAGCAGAGTTCCTGGATTATTACACAGGAATGAGAGCATAATCCCTAGCCATATCGGTCTAGAAAATTGCAACTTTTCATTTTCCGTTGGTCTTAGTACACGATGTAACTATACACATCACAACATATAAATAGGAAAATGTTGGGGTTATTTTGTCACTTATTGAGCAGTAGGCTAGCTGGAGCCGTTTAACTCCGGTCTTTGTGCTAAGCTAGGCTAGCGGTGGGTGCGTCAGACAGAGTTATGGCACGCACGGAGATAAAAAGGGTATGTATGGACTTATCCAACTCTGGGGGATACAGTGAATAAGCTAAAGTCACAAAAAGTCGGCGTGTTCCTTTAAAGTCCATTAAAAAAAACATCTAGAAATAATAGGCTATTTTCTATCCTGTTTATAATCCTCTCTTTGAAACTTGGAAGTAAACACCACTGCTTTGATTGGGTAACAGTTTTGCATATTAAAATTATTTTCAACATCCGCATTACACATGGAATTGTTTTGAACATTTCCGATGTTGAAAAATGGCAATCGGGGAAATAAAAGGCATAAGGCATACATATTTATATCTACTCATTCTGTTTTTGTGAGGTAGTATTGTATTTTATGACATTATATTAGTGTTGAAACGAAGATGCTACAAAAAGTTGTTTATCTTGTTAGATGAAACATTTGCCAACTAATATTTATGCGTATTACATATGCTTTCTAAGTCTTGGTTGTGGCAAATAAAGTTTAAGTACTTGGAGTAACCACAGTTATGACTGACAGGATAACTTAAATTTTGACTGAATGACCGTTGTTTGTCGCTCTTATATTCATAATTTTTGGTAAAGTGAAAGTATACCAAATGATCTGTAACAACAAAGCAATAGTGACACGTGGTAAAAACACAGTTACTCACACTTGTGTGTTGTGACATTACTGTCAGATCCATAGAGTCAGGAATGCATCATCTTTTATTTCCTGTCTCTGTGAAAACCCTGCGTTGAATGGGGTCTCGTTTAAAAACGAATCCACAGTAAAATAAGGCAAACACAAACTTCATCCACGCTTTCTTAATGTAGGATCACAAGGAAGGCAATGCGAAGGTGGTGTTTTTCCACAACTTAGCACTGCAAAACATCTTGTAATCCTCAGAGGCATCTCTATCCTGGGTTTGCGTGTCTCTCGTATTTATTACTACATGACATAAATCGGTGGGCGGGGCTAAAGAGTCAATGATGTAGAAGTAGGTCATTTTATGAGTTTGGTTTCAATAAAAGCTGTTTTTGGACTACCAAGGAGGTATTGAGTTCTGAAACTTACAGGATATTTTTATACAATGACCTCTTATATGTCAAAAGATCAATGAAAATTTGATTTCTCAACTCATGACCCATTCAAGGGCCAGATTAACTAAATGGCAAATTAGCATGAGAGTGCAATTCCAAAAAAAGCTCAGATGGGAGTGGAAAGTTTTGCGTGTGATCTACTGACGCAAAACCTCCCATGAATTTTGCATCTGAAAGGGAAACTCCTACAAATGCATATGCAATAAGGTCAGCCGCAAAAATAACCCTGTCCTCGCCTTTTCAGCGCTAATTTGTCACAGAAGCCAGTAAATCCTGACAGTAGTTTAACGCCAAAAGAGGGTTTGCGCTGGTGCAAGCTGTTAGTAAATCTGGCCCCAAGTCATTTTGCTTCTCAAGTAATTGTATCTTGATTTAAGAATGTTGAGATATTTGTACTGGAAAACAAGACAAAACTACTAGGTAAGGCAATTCTTTTTTATAGTGCATTTCAAATGTGAAGAGTTTTAAACGGACCATTTTCATTGTAAGTGTCTGAGAGAGGGTGGAAAATTAACCTTATAAGTGGACAAATAAAAAAAATAAAAAAATGACCCCTTTGGATGGCAGCAACTTTCAAAAGTATGAATGTGTCTTGTAAACGACTCCATCAACACGTGACATGACACACCAGCGCACACAAACCAGTGATCCAGGCACTTGGCTTTTTCCATGCAGTAGAGACTGCAGTGCCAAGGCAAACACACACAGAGACCCAGAGAGACAGAGAGAGAGACAAAAAGAGACAGAGAGAGAGAGAGAGAGAGAGACAGATCTGGTGAAGTGAGATTGCGCACACAGCAGGCGGGCAGGGTAAAGCCTGAGGCTACACACACACCGTCTCTATATAAACATTCATTAAAGTTCTCCTTTTCTCACAGAAAAGGGATTTTGCTGAGGCTTTATTTCTGTTCTGTTTCAGACACAGGTGGAAATGTTAGAGCCAGGAACGTTCAGTTAATGAAGCTTCAGTCAGCTGCATAAACAGCCATAGGTTAAGACAGTGTCTCAAGATCTATATGACACACTAGCAGTTAGTCAAGGGGCATTCAGTCTTACTATCATATTAGGCTAATCTACATAAAGTTATGAACCATAACCAACAAAAACTGTTGTCTAACTTGTAAGATAAGCCTTAGTGGTTTATGCAACCGGCACGTATATAAGCAGTTTCTCACTCTTAAACACAATGCAATTTGAGCAGAAAACTCAACAGATCTTAAACATTAGAAGTTAGTATATATAATAAAGACATGTTTGTTAATCTGTGTTTTTGTCTTTTTTTCCTAGTAAGAATGAAATCTAAAATTAACTCTGGAAGCAAAACTGTGTAGGACATGTTGAATTAAGTATGCTTTAATTTAATTTAGTTTTTTTTTTTTTTTTTTTTTTTTTTTCACTCAGATTGGCTTTTTTTGTTGTTCTAATTAAATATTGATTTACCAACTTTAGAGAGGTTGGTACAGACCCCCTAAAGGGACATGGTGAAGGAAAAAAATATGAAATGGGAGGAAAAATTATTTGTCAATGCTTTTGCGTTCTCTCGTAAATGATTTGTTCCCCCGAACGAACACAGTTTCTCTGGGAAACGCAAAATTTTAATTTACCATCTAATTTTTTCCCCACCATGTCATAAAAAAATCTTTTCCAAAGTGGTAAGAAAAATAAACCTGTTCTCTGTGAACAAGCCTTACTTTATGAGAGCTGGATGGAGTTTCCACCATGGAATAAAAAAAAATGCAAGATGTAAACACGCAATTCTGAGAAAAAAAAAAAACAGAATTGTAAGTTATATACTCAGAATTGGAAAAAAAAAATTGTGAGATATAAACTCAGAACTAAAAAGGTAATTTGATTGAATTTACTTGAGGAACAAATTGCATAACACTGTAATAAAAAAAATAAAAAAGGTAATTGTGACTGTTTTTATCTAATAATTCTGACGCTTTTTCTTTAGATATAAACTCACAATTCTCTCTTTTTTTCTTTCCTTGCAATTTGAACTTTATTACTCACAACTGCAAATTTATATCTCGCAATTCTGACTTTATTTCTCAGAATTGTTCGATTTCTCGCAATTAAGAGTTATAAAGTCTGAATTGTGTAATAAAGAGTAAATATTTTTTTTTATGGTGGAAACGACCTTTCTATATTACTGTGTTATGCAATTTGTTTCTCAAGGAAATTCATCCTGTTATATTAGATTTATTCCATGAAATAATAATAAATGAAATAATTTTTTTTTGGCAGTGCACTACAGAAACATATGACAATACTTTTAGCTGTAATATAACACCGCCTACATTACCATGATTCTTGAAGTCTTCCTCAAAGTAATCCCTGTTTAGACTGAACTCTGGTTCCTCTGTGTAGCTGTACAGCTCTGTGTGAAAGAGACAAATATGATGAAAGGAAAACAAGCACATAACATTGGCTTTTCATAATAAAATATATTCCATTTTAATAATAAAGCTGTTTGAACTCTTGCAAGATCTAAAACAGTTCCTGTTCTGATTCCATATGTTATTTAAATACATCCTTTTAAAAGATTAGATCACCCAAATTCAGTGTGAGATATGTTTGTGTGTGTGACTGACCTGAGAGTTCAGCAGTGAAACCGTCTGTGTCCCCATATTCAAACTCCAGGTTAGGGGACTCCATGGACCCCTGCGGACCAGATGCAAACAATAACTGCACTGCAACAACAGAAAGTGTCTCATGTCCAACATCCTGGAGCGACAGCATTTCAGGTCTTTCCACTATTTCATCAGCATGTGCTTTTCCTTGTAATTATGCACATTCAGCCATGAGGACACACTACTCTAGTACTTCAACAACTACAGAGTGGGACATTTACACATGCTCACACATACACACTGACAGTGAGCATTTCCATCAGTGCAAGCGCTCAGAAGCCACAAAGATCTAAATATGAAGAAGCACTACTGCATAATACAGGAAGTAAAAGACGTCACAATTAAAGCCAAAATAAAATGTGACATTAGGATTAATGCATCTCAAATAAAGAGCTTGTTTGGAAAAGCTACTTGTGATGAGCTTTGATTCATCATGTGGTTTTTATTTTACCACCTGTGTGATTTTAAGGTGGTTGTCAGTAGCTATGTTTCCATCCAAAGTTGCACATTTAATATGCACAAAATTGAAATATCGCATAAAACATTTCCAAATAAAGCAGTGTTTCCTTTCCATGTGTTCAAAAGACCAAAATTGTCACTTCCTGGGAAACTGGCACAAAATAGCTGCAATAAAAATGTACTGCAGTTATCCTATAATTAACTCACCCTCAAGCCATCCTAGGTGTATATGACTTTCTTCTTTCAGACGAATACAATCTGAGTTATATTAAAAAATGTGCTAGCTTTATAATGGCAGTGAATGGCAGCCCAAAATTTGAAGACCAAAAAAAAAAAGAGAATCCATCCATTATAAAAGTACTCCACACGGCTCCGGGGGGTTAATAAAGGCCTTCTGAAGTGAATCGATGGGTTTGTAAATCATGGGGTAATTTTCAGTTTTGGGTGAACGATCCCTTTAATGGTTTCAAAATACCAGAGAGCATTCACTCAGCCCAGTATAATTAAACTTTCCCCATCAGTGCTGATCTATTGTATGCTCATGTCACTTAACAGCCTCTAAAATCTTGAGCCAAACGTGGATTTCCAGGATTTTCCGCCACAGTCTGTCTCAAATTAAGAGGTGTCAGGTCCTCTGAGGCATTTCGATTTAATTGCAGCCAAATTAACATCTGGGGAACACGCTCTGCTCTCAGTTGAATAAGAATTATGTAAGGAGCATATAATGCTGAAGATGAAGTGTCTTCATTCCCCTAGAGGACCACATCAGTTTCTCTTGCTCAGCTGATTATTCTTATCCATTTGAAGATAAAGTGTTTCTGCAGGACATTCACCTTGTTGCAGCTAATTTGGCCTCATTTTTCTGCTAGACTTTCTCCCAATCTTTGTGTTTTAGAATGCAGTTTTCTTGCCGTAAATTGCATATTTTCTCTCAGTTTGGACCTCTGAATAAAACTGATGATGTTTGGTCCTTGAGTTACAGTTTCATATTCTCCTGCATCAAATCTAAAGCCCAAAGTGCAACTGAATCAAAGCCCAACTAAACCATAACAAGGAGCGAATGAACAAGCTGCACGCTTCTCTATCCCTTGAAACAGACTGGAGTAATCTGTAAGTCCCAAAACAAGGCCAGAATTGACCTATTGGACCAAAAACCAAAAGATGCCAGTCAATACTCATCGTTTAATATTCATAACTCACTTAATGCAGCCATATACAATAATTCATCCCTGTATTTTGAACCATCTATTCTTCAATGCATGGTGTTATGTTTATGTTAGACTCGTCCCATAATTACCACTCTGAAGCTCTATTATGGAGGCATCTGACCTCGAAAAAACATTACAACTGGGTCACCCACTATTATGCTTTTTGGCAAACCATTTTGGCTTTTTGGCTTTCACATGCTTTCTTTTGAGTAATGGCCTCTTTTTACCACCCACCCGTACAGGCCAGCATTATGCACAACTCTTCACAATGAGATTGAAAGAGCTCTTGATATTGTTGGACTCTGTTCTCAGGTCTTAAACTCTGTGCCTTTTTCTAAGTGATCGTTGACCTCTCTCTCTACTTTCTCATAGAGGGCTTTTACAGTAATCTTTCCTTTGACAGCTAGAAGTTGGAAATACATTAATGACTTTCCTGGCAGCCGTCAATTGAGGAAACTTAAAATAAGTCCCCATAAGGGTTATTATTGTTAACTAAAACTATTAAATACATTTCTGTTAATTGAAATAAAGCTGAAATAAAATAAAAATGTTGGTTGAAAAATGAAAATGTTGCCTTTGCAATGAACTGAAATGAGTTTAAATTGAAGCACTAAAATTGCTAAAATAACTGGGGGGAAAAAAGGAAACCCAAATAGCAATTAAAAAAACTAATAAAATGACAAAAGTACATAATGAAATGACTAGAAATTTAAATGAATAAATTAAATCCAGCAATATTTTTTAAACTAATAAAGTTATTAAAGCACATAACAAAACTAAAATTAACATGAATAAAATTAAACCTAAATAGCAATATAAACAAAAATAATAATAAAAATGACAAAAGCTAATAATAAAAATTAATTAACATAAAAACTACAAATATAGAAATAAAAGCTAATAATTCAAAAATATTAACAAAACAATAATAAAACTAGAATAACACTGGTCTGCATCAGACCAATTGTTTTTCATCTGTGTAAATTAGTGATTAGAAATAAAACTTTAAATGTATAATGCATTATGGGGGAAAATATATATATTAGATGTGAGAAAATAGAAATGCACATTAAAATGTATGTGCAGATTTTATGTATGCATGTGCAGTGGTGCACAAAAAAACGAATGATTTCTCATGTTTACCCTCTTCTCTCTTTCACAGACATGTGTGGCACAGTCAGGAGCATTTTATTTTGGTCTTCAGGAGCAGATGGCATTGATACTCATGGTGAAAGGCTCTCACTGAGAGCTGTGTGGGAGCAAGAGAGATAGAGAGAGGAAGATGGGCTTTCCTTTTGACAGCTTTAACGACACCTTCCCTAAAGGTTATACTCTCACTCGGATCTCCCAGAAGCAGAACTCTCATGCCTGATCCAAACCAATGATACTGATGGTTTCAGAGAAAAAAGGGCAGGTCACGGGCCAAAACATCTGATACAAAGGCAAACTGTGGACACTTACAAACTAGAACAACGTCCTGTAAACAAAATACACATTTATGCCGTGAGTCATGACACTGATTATTCAGACACGCGAGTAGCAAATGTCTTTTGAGGAACATTTATTTGTTCATCTCTCAATCATCATGGTATTGCATTGCATTATAGGTTTTAAAACTAGAGAGCTCTTATCATAAAACAAAGCATTTAAATATCATCTTACTAAGACATATTATTGGCAGATATAAAGTGACGACTGATATTTATATGCATTTTAAGTCTTTGTTATAAAGAAAAATGCATTTTAAGTTGTTATAAAGATCTAACTGATTTACATTACAAGCTATTAGAATTTCATCTAAGTGTTTGGCCATATAAATATCAGCATCTGCAGTAAATAGCATATTTTTGCTCAGTTTGGATTTCTGAATAAAACTGAGGTGTGTTTCCTCCTCAAATATGAGCTCCATATTCTCACTATACCATAATATGAGTCATAAACACTTGATGTATCAAATATGATAATCAGTAAAAAAAAAAAAAGTATATATATTTATTTTTATATATATATATATATATATATATATATATATATATATATATATATATATATATATATATATATATATATATATATAGACAGACACACACACACACACACACACACACACATTTCATATGTCAGGCATTACAGGGTTAAAATTTATATTTATATTTTGAGTATATTCACATCAAATTCAACACTGAATCTAAAGCCAAACCATAACAAGGAGCAACTAAAGAAGAGTTGCACGCGAAACAAACTGAAATAATCTTTAAATCTCAAAACGGAGCTGCACAATGTGGTTTCCTGTGCCAGCATCAACCTACTGGACCAAAAACCAAAAGATGCCAGTCAATATTCATCATTTAATATTCATAACTCATTTAATGCTGCCAGATACAATAATTCATCACTAATATGAATATGCACACACCATTAGATCAAGCACAGAGCTTCACATCCAGTATATTCTGGTTTAATGACAGATCACTCACATATTTGACCTTTGAGTTTCACTCCTTGCCATAAACTCCAGTCATGCACATCATTTTAAGGCTTTTTGTGTACATTCGAACCGTCTCCCCACCACTGTCCTAGAACATTTTTGCCGCAGGAGAAAAACACACTCTAATGCCTCAAAAAAAAAAAGGAGAAACATTCAATATGCTCAATGATCACGGTCGAGGAATTCATTACCATAACTTCACTAGGCTGGACATATTCCAGCACAATATGCGTTACTGTCCTTGAAGACTGAATATGCCCTGCGCTGTGCCAAAAAGAGACTCAAATATGCATTTGCTTGCGTTTATTTTTAATGACTGATAAATAATGTTCATATGTTGGAAAGGAGCAATGAGCAGATTTTAGTGCAGTCTTTGGATGGATGGACGGACGAGACCTCATAATATATATATATATATATATAGACTACAGACTAGACCTCTATATGGATGGATGGATATATGGGACCGATGGATGGATGGATGGGACGGATGGATGGACGGATGGACGGATGGACAGGACAGATGGATGGATATATGGGACCGATGGATGGACGGACAGACTAGACCGATGGATGGATGGATGGATGGACGGACGGACGGACGGACGGATGGATTAAACCTCTATATGGATGGATGGATGGATGGATGGAGGGATGGACGGATAGACAGACTAGACCTTTATATGGATGGATGGATGGATGGATGGATGGATGGATTAAACCTCTATATGGATGGATGGATGGATGGACAGGACAGATGGATGGATATATGGGACCGATGGATGGACGGACAGACTAGACCACTGGATGGATGGATGGATGGATGGATGGATGGATGGATGGATGGATGGATGGATGGATGGACTAAACCTCTACATGGATGGACTAGACCTCTATATGGATGGATGGATGGACGGACAGGACAGATGGATGGATATATGAGACCGATGGATGGATGGACGGACAGACTAGACCTCTATATGGATGGATGGATGGATGGACAGGACAGATGGATGGATATATGGGACCGATGGATGGATGGACGGACAGACTAGACCACTGGATGGATGGATGGATGGATGGATGGATGGATGGATTAAACCTCTATATGGATGGATGGATGGAGGGATGGACGGATAGACAGACTAGACCTTTATATGGATGGATGGATGGATGGATGGACTAAACCTCTACACAGATGGACTAGACCTCTATATGGAGATGGTCTGGAACGATGGATGGATGGAGGGAGGGATGGACGGACAGACAGACTAGACCTTTATATGGATGGATGGATGGATGGACTAAACCTCTACACAGATGGACTAGACCTCTATATGGATGGATGGATGGATGGACGGACGGACGGACAGATTGATAGGCTAGACCTCTATATGGAGATGGTCTGGAACGATGGATGGATGGATGGATGGAGGGATGGATGGACAGACAGACTAGGCCTTTATATGGATGGATGGATGGATGGACTAAACCTCTACATGGATGGACTAGACCTCTATATGGATGGATGGATGGATGGACGGACGGACAGGGCAGATGGATGGATATATGGGACCGATGGATGGATGGACGGACAGACTAGACCTCTATATGGATGGATGGATGGATGGATGGATGGATGGACGGATGGACAGACTAGACCTCTGGATGGATGGATGGATGGATAGGCTAGACCTCTATATGGATGGATGGATGGATGGACGGACAGGGCAGATGGATGGATATATGGGACCGATGGATGGATGGACGGACAGACTAGACCTCTATATGGATGGATGGATGGATGGATGGATGGACGGATGGACAGATTGATAGGCTAGACCTCTATATGGATGGATGGATGGATGGATGGACGGACAGGGCAGATGGATGGATATATGGGACCGATGGATGGATGGACGGACAGACTAGACCTCTATATGGATGGATGGATGGATGGATGGATGGACGGATGGACAGATTGATAGGCTAGACCTCTATATGGATGGATGGATGGATGGATGGACGGACAGGGCAGATGGATGGATATATGGGACCGATGGATGGATGGACGGACAGACTAGACCTCTATATGGATGGATGGATGGATGGATGGATGGACGGATGGACAGATTGATAGGCTAGACCTCTATATGGATGGATGGACTGGACCAATGGATGGATTGGATGGACGGATGGACAGATTAATAGGCTAGACCTCTATATGGATGGACAGACAGACGGACAGACTGATAGGCTAGACCTATGGATGGATAGATGGAGAGATGGATGGATTGGATGGACGGACAGATAGATAGATAGATAGTCTATTGACCACCTTAAAGCGCAATATCACAAAAAATATTCTATAACATTAGGCTAATATCAGTCAAACTTCATATATATAGCTAGCATAATGCATTGGAATTTGTGCCCAGTGACAGTGATGGGTTAATGTGGTTATACACATGTAGATGAAAAGCCAAATGCATACATTTTCAGCATTGTATATGCGCATGTGCACGTATACATACATATACAGTGGAAGTGGGAATTAAAGACAGAAACAAATGGCCCCTTCATGTTTCCCCTTCAAAAGGCATGCACATGAAACACATGTATATCCCCTAATAAACCATCAGCCAGTCACAGCCAAGGAGAAGGTATTTTTAGCACCATGCATGTTTCTAAAATAACAACTCGAGGCATTTAAAAGCCCCCAGCAACAAGCCACCTTACACACATATACACACACCCCTCTACCCCTGCAAACTGTCAGTGTGCTCGGATTACCTCCGAATCCTTCAGCTGATGGCAGAACCCATCTCTCTCTTGAGCCAGAGACTTCTGTCTGTTACTGTTAGAATCATTAAGTAAAGGTACCTCCATGTCGTCGGTCTGCTGCATCTGTCAGGCTGTGGATGTGTTCACCGCACGGAAATACACTGTCACACTGGAACAGACGCTGCCGGACTCCACGTTCAGAATTATATCCGGCCCCGCCGCTCTGATTGGCTGCCGACGTAACGCCTGCGGCGAGCCACGCCCACGACGCGCTTGACCACGAAAATGCAGGTGCTACTACAGACTGCAAAAAACTATTGCATTCGAATGCACATCAGACGACACTACTTTAAAGAATTATGAGATTTTACTTAAACATTGTCATTTTAATAGTTTTCTCCTATATAGATTACATATTTGTTGTGAGTTTGCACGAATTTTGTGTATATTCTGGTGATTATTAAAAAAAAATAATAATAATAAATAAATAAACAAATAGAGAGCACATCGTAATGAATGATTTTCCATGTAAAAAAATGACCATAATTTTAATAAATATCTATTTTGGCTTTAAATTGAGGCAAAACATGCTATAATGAACGATAATGTCTTGCTTTTCAATTTAATATATAAGGGTGTGGAATAGGCAATAGGCTACAGCGTCTCAAGGGTTGATCTTTATTAAAAAAAATAATTAAATTAAATAAATAAATAAATTAAAAATTAAACACCCGTGTGCATATACAGCTTGAGTATCTTATTAGTTAAAAAAAAATATAAATACATAAATAAAACCACCAGTCAACGAAATAAAGACAAGTGGGCCTTTAGAGAGTGCAGTTGTGCTTCGGCTAAACAAAGTGCTATTATTCACATTGAGGAACACTGAGTTTTCTTCTCTACAGCTAGAAAGAGCCACATTGTGACGTTCTGAAGGGGGGGGGGGGCACGTTTGGCATGGCGGTGTCAACACATAATTCAAGCCAAATGGGAATGACGCTTCAGTAAACATTTTAATTTAAAAGTGCGACAGAAAAGGTTAAGACTAGCTGTGAGGTCAAATGCATTTCTGCACCAGTGGGAAAAGCCCCACAGCTTCATCTCGACGATGCAACATTCTCACTTTGTAAAGAAACACTACGCATGTAATACGCATGCGCATGACGTCACAAATTCATGTTTTTAGTTGAAAAAATCCCCAAGTTAGAATGAAGATTTAAAAAATAATAATTATGAAGCTAAAATGATTATTTAACATCACTATCGATTTATAAACATATAAAGTGTATAAACCATGCATTAAATCAGATGAAAAGCTCTTAAAGGTAACATCTGTAATTTGCAGTGTTTGTGTGCATGTATCCTGAAGGTGTGAGTGGCAAAAGCAACTGTTCTCGTTTTTTGCATACAGTACATATCCCCCAAAACCATCATGTGTCCAGAATGACCACCCACTGTCCAATTATAACTCCGATGACCTCAGTGTCCAGGAATATACAAAGTGACTAAGCTCACCAAGAATAACATCAGCTTACCTTATTTTTAGGTTTCAGCCAAGTTCAAATTTGAGATACTTTCCTAAAGGCGGTAACACCTTACAATACAGTTTCATTAGTTAACATTAATGCATTGACTAACATTGACTAACCATGAGCAATACATTTGTTACTGTATTTGTTCATCTTTGTTAATGTTAGTTGTTAGCTGTTCATGGTTTGTTCATGTTAGTTCACAGTGCATTAACTAATGTTAACAAGATTTTAATAATGTATTAGTAAATGTTGAAATTAACATTAACAGAGATTAATAAATGCTTAATACGTGCAGTTCATTATTAGCTCATGTTTACTAATGAACCTGATTGTAAAGTGTTACCCTAAAGGCATTATAACAGTTTCCCCACTTTTCACTGGGATGCCCAGAGCATTAAAAAAAAACCTCTTAATGATAGTCCTCCTAAATTAGGCCTGACACAGAGCAGTTCTCCCATTCATCTTGAACACTTTCAGGAAATTAAAGGAAGCGGAAGCTGAATGCTTATTCACTGTCTACAAACAAGCAGTCTCCTCATCCCAGAAATTAAAGGATGGAGTCAAGCTTACATTGGGAAGGAATTCAAAGGGTTTACAAGAATCAAATAATACCTTTGAAATCAATCATAAGCACATCAAAAAAAGCTTTTTTTAATATTAATGTGTCATGAATTAGATCAAAATTAAAATGTTTTTATTTGTGTGACTTTAAAACATCCCACCGCAAAATAGGAAATGATTTGTGCTCTTTATTGTGAATCAGTTCTGGTATTAAAAAAACATCTAATCAAGTCAAACACGTATAGCTAACTAAGCAAAAAAGATTTTCTTTATTAATATTTTTGTCTCGAGATTTAAACAATAAGACTAACTGTGTTGAGCTGTATAACAATTAGTTTTCTGTCAATTCTGTTGCTCACCTGACTAATAAAACATAATATATTAAAGCGTATTTGGTGTTTCCCAGAGCCATACAATGGTTCTGGTGTTACCATGGTTTCTAGAAAATAAAACCGGAAATCGAGGGTAACGCGGGTATGATGTCATTGATAGGCGACACACGGACACGGTCCGTGTCCTGGTTAAAATAGCTTATTTCTCTGGATATAAAACATTCTGAATAATGTAGCTATTACACAAGTCAACAAAATAACATTGTTCTAGTGTTTTTTTTGGATATTTCACTTTTAACACGATTATATGTCTTACCCTACTGACAGATATTTTAGTTTTAAGCGAAAACTCACTTGATTTTGATAATTATTTCTGCTTCTCAAATAAATGTATCTTGCTTATGTATACTGGAAACCAAGACAAAAATACTAAGGAGGAAAACATATATATATATGCAGTATAATAATCTGATTTCAAGCGAAGCAAAAAATACCGCAGTCGGTAATACCCGCAAAAAATCTTTTTACATTTGTGATTTTTATTTTTGTTCCTCAAGATTACAGATTATTGCTCATCTACCATCACTTGCAATATTTAAACATTGTTGACAACTCATCATTAAAGACTTTCTTATTTGTAGTGAAGATTTACAACAATAAATATACAGATGTTTGAACGTCTTTATGTCAACGCTCATTCTCCATAAGAGGTGCTGGTGTTGATCCCATGCGCTCCACGTGGTTATAAAACCATCCCGAAAAATCCCAGGCCTGGAACCACCATCTACTGCCACACAGCAGAAAAGACACCGGTCTGTGCACACGAGCCTCTTTAAAAACATTGCAAATCACACGCACACACACGTAACCTCGCGCACAAAATAATAATAATAATAATTAAGACAATGGGTTGAACACATTTGCACGAGACGTACACTAACTGATGTGCTTCAGTACATAGATTGTGTGTTAAGCAGATGAAGAACGTGACAGGAGGATTATTGAAAAGATATGGGGTATCGACACATTTACATTTCTAATACTACCGTAGACGCTCTGAACACAAACTACAGATGAGCAGCACATACTAACAACGCAAGAACAATTATTTAACCCGTCTTGTGTTTGTAGAGAAAGCAAATGTGGGAGAAAACGTAACACTGTTATATGCCTTTAGGGTTTTGTAAAGTTGCACTGAAAAAAAAAAAAAAAAAAAAATCTTACTCAGCATTTTTGTCTTGTTTCCAGTACAAATATCTAAACATTCTTAAACCAAAATGCAACCATTGCAGATTCAAAAGGAGATTATTAATATATTTAGTCTGAAAACATTTCAGAGTAACACTGATGTTGCTTTTTTTAGAAAATTAAACTGTTTTGAGCAGTCATGAGTTAAAAGTTCAAAGGAATTTAATTAAATCCACTTTCAAGTCAATGGAGTTCATACTGGTAACTCTCATATTATATGTTCTTAATTTCATATAGATATTTTCAAATAAAATAAATTTTGATTAAAAAAAAATATACATTTTCTTGAATCGCACTGGTTTTTGCTATAGAAATGGTAAATTTCAAAGAATATTCAAGGAGTAAATGAAGAAATATCATGGTATACATTCAAAGTTGGCACATTCACTCATTAATAAGAAGTTACTGATCAGATAAAATATAGTTTTAGCTGAATGACTGTTTTATAAGCTCACTGTCCCCGGGTCCAAAATGCAGTTTTTAATGCATTACAAGGGCGAGTTTATGCCTAAATCAATACATGTCTGCTAATGGGGTCCGACAAATAACCTTGTTTTCCCTTTTTTTTTTTGCCCCCACTGGCAGTTTTTTTTTATTTCTCTTGTTTTAAGCATAAACTTTCACATTTTCAGAAAACAAGTAAATATATCCTGATTTAAGAACGTTTCAATATTTGTACTGGAAAACTCAAAAATATTGGGTAAGAAAATATTTTTTTTGCAGTATGATTATAAGCAGCCTAAAGTTTGAACCGCCCCAGGTAATATACAGTAATGTAATGTAATGGTTTATCGTATAACAAGGACCATAAGTAGGACAAAAGTACCGGCTAATTGACATCTACAAAACATGTGACAGTCCTGAGCAAAAGGAAAGTGACGCCATATTAAACAGGAAACAGGTAAAAAGTCATTTCGATTCCCTTTATGACAAACACAGATGGCAAAGAGAAGATAAATATCTGCCATAAAGATTTTCAGAAGTATAGTAAAATAAAGGTCCCAATTTTATTAGATTTGAATATCCCAGTCACAAAGGCAGCATTTGCTCTACAGGCCTGCAAACAGCAATGCTTTCCTTCAATCCTCTGAAATGAGTACACAGTTGGTCTTGGATTCATTTAACACACACACATCTCTCTCCCATTGAGGACCTGGAAAGAAACTCGGTACCGGATTAACTGTACATTTGGTATCTCATTGATATAGGCTCTACTTCACAGTATATAAAACAAGGGTTTCATTAAATTTCATATTACACTAGAGTATCTTGTAACATTTAATTGCTTATTTTTATAATGATAGACAGAGGATGAGTTCATAGGAACAAAAGATGATGGCAGAAGGAAAAGAAAAAAAGAAAAAAAGAAAAAAAAAAAAAAAGTATAAATATCTTAATATACACCCCTGTGATTACACAGCCTGATGAGTTTCAGCAATAACGTGGATAGATTTGTGAATGCGCACAGTTTGAGCGTTTCCATCTCAAACATCAATACTGACGTTCTTGAAAACTGTGTTGAAAGAGCGTGTGTTGCTTTTGGGAGGGAAATTTGAAATGCTAAAGTCTCAGCCAATGAGCTTCCAGTCTATATGAACAGTGGGGATAAGCCCTGCCCCCGAATCGTTCACAATCCAGTTAAATTTCAACAGCTTTTATTTAGAACCAAGAGAGCGCGAAACGTTAAAATCTGCTGTAAAAATTAATACAAGTTTAAAAAAAAAAAAAAACGATAACAAAAGAATAGTGTGATCAACTAAAAGAAACGATTTCAAGCCCTGCGCCCGACCGTAATTCTGTCCCACCCCCCGTTTTATATAAAGAAAAAAATCATCGTGTAGAAAACAAGAGAACAGGACGCATGCAAGTGGCATGTCCATGACTAAATCATCAGGTATGATTGAACATTTTCTTTTTTCTTTTTTTTTTGTCTTTACCGGAACTTAAACAATAAAAGATCTCTAAATGGATTACGTACAACTAACACATGAAGCTAAGAAAAGATGAAACGCTGAAATCTCCATGAAAACGTCGCTAGGTTGCACCACTGGCAGTAGCAGCTCATAAAAGGTTAGCTATGTTATTCTAGCGTAAAATAAATAAATACTGCCGTAGCGCTAATTAGCCACGCCCTTCACCCAACCAATCAGATCAGGGCTTCTCCCTCCCCTTCAAAGGCAGGCTGTGACACACAGCTCTGTCTCGCCTTCGTCTGTATGAATTATGGAGTCTTGGTAATTTCTTTAGTCTTCGTTTCCCATCTGTAAATGGATCTAGTACCTAAAAATAAAACATTACAAATAGTTTAAAAACAGACAGGTTGAGGAGTTTTTAAAGTGCCCCTATTATGCTATTTTAAAGGTTCCTAATTTTATTTTGGAGTTTTCTACAATAGGTTTACATGCATCAGGTCAAAAAACACTTTAATTTTCTCATAATATACACTGCAGCATCAGCTCTTTTCTCACAGTGTCTGAAATGGTTTGATAAAGGATTCTCTAAACCCCTCCTTTCCGAGAGCCTACTCTGCTCTGATTGGTCAGATGAGCCAGTCTGTTGTGATTGGTCTACTCTGCTCTGATTGGTCAGATGAGCC
This sequence comes from Rhinogobio ventralis, assembly GCA_039654625.1. NCBI lineage: Eukaryota > Metazoa > Chordata > Actinopteri > Cypriniformes > Gobionidae > Rhinogobio > Rhinogobio ventralis. The sequence continues at coordinate 4,824,652 of CM077207.1, forward strand.
AGTCTGTTGTGATTGGTCTACTCTGCTCTGATTGGTCAGATGAGCCAGTCTGTTGTGATTGGTCTACTCTGCTCTGATTGGTCAGATGAGCCAGTCTGTTGTGATTGGTCTACTCTGCTCTGATTGGTCAGCTGGCCCAGTCTGTTGTGATTGGTCTACTCTGCTCTGATTGGTCAGACGGCCCAGTCTGTTGTGATTGGTCTACTCTGCTCTGATGGGCAGGTCAAAGTAGACGTCGTTAAACATGCGTAGGTATGTAACAGGAAATGAGACGGGAATTACAGACCAGAATCGGTTCTTTCTTTTAGGAGACAATAACTTAATTTATCATGCAATTTGATCTTTAAAACTTTGCATACCTTTTACATGCACAAACAGCTACAGTATATTACACACTGCATGAAAGGGTAATATTTAAAAAAGCATAATAGGGGCACTTTTAATCAAACAATTTTATCAAGCAGCTACTGACCTGTAGTAGTTTGGCTTAAAGGGTCCGTTCTTGTTCAGGCCGAGGTATTTGGCCTGTTCGTCAGACAGTTCAGTCAAGTGTGCATCAAACGTAGGGAGATGAAGGCTGGCCACATACTCATCTGCAAAAACAGCAGTTTAGTGTGTTCAAAATAACATGCATTACATAATAATGAGCATTACGTGCACAAGAAAAAAAAAATTCACATTCAGAAAACAAAACGCTATTTAAACAGTTCATCTAATGATAGTTTACTTCCAAATATTGAGGCTACAGCTGCACTAATCTGGCTTATACGGCATTTTTGTCTTGTGAAAACTGAGCTTTTTGAAAACGTGGATACATTTGATTACGCCATTTCTGCATTGTAGTGTGAACTGTGAAAACGGAGGTATTTCAAAACAATGATGCATGTTTAGTCATGTGACACTGTATCGACAAACATCTGTGTTTATACTTGCTATGTGCTATTCACCTTCACAGAGTTGCTAAAGATAAATGTTACTTAGTACAATCTTTATATTACATTCCTGGAAAGATGACAGAAAATGTACTCGTAATTGCCGTTCTGCGGCAGTTGTGCTTAGACGATGATTTTAGCATTTCCAATGTTTCCGCGTGGACCAGTAGCATTTGGAAAATGCTAGTGTGGACAGAGCGTTTTGAAAATTAACGCTTTTAAATGTGTCAGTATTAATGTAGATGTAGCCTAGAGAATTTAGAAAATCTTCAATCAGAGAAGCGAATTTAACAGAGTATAATAAACTACTTCTATCTTTCCACCTCCTCTTAAAGAAGCAGTTTGGGATTCAATCTCGAATAAATTTGCATGTTCTGTGAGGATTAGCTGCAGGTTTGAATGAAGAGCAATGCAAAGGATGAGAAATGACAGAACGGTGCAGTCTGCAGTGAGAAGTGGCAGCCGTTTGTGACAGCATGACCTATTTTAGCTGTCTCCTGCTCCTCGGGGTCTATGCAGGATCCCACATGGCTACACTCTCTACCCGGTGTGCCGCAGAAAACACTGAATCTTTCAAAAGGCTGAAAACATCCGTGCACAGCACAGACTAAACCAATTACAGCGATTATACCCCTAGACAACCAAAATATTAACACAACACTTGAGGATTTCACTCAATTACTGGGTTTACTGCATGCAACACTTGTCTTAATGGAAGATAAGCAGCACAGAACTCTCAGATAGCTAGTTTCAGATTGTGCCATAACCATTAAGCAGGGTTTATTTTTTCATGCACATGTATATACTTCATACCCATTTTCTTAGGCAGCAGGTAGACGTCCTGTTTGTAGCGGCCTTCAGGAGCATTGTACAGCTCTATCAGAGCCAGAGCCTGGGGAAAAAGGAGCAAGAAATCAGTCACCATGACAACAGCAAGGATGACACAGACACACACACACATTTTTTAAGTGCCTGGGGTTCATACTCTCACACAGCACACAAACTGAGAAACCCATTCTCTGATCCGAACTAGAAGTCAAATTCTCTTTGCACGCACACAAAAGCACATTATACATTTAAATCAAGTAATTTGTGTTCATTTTTCACTCTTTTTCTCTCTTCTCACCTGGGTAGTAGCCGTGATGGACAGCACAAAGGTAGGAACAGTGGAGCAGCTCAGATTTAGGAGGCGACCCTGGAAATATATATATTGGACTATGTAAAACATTAAAATGCTAACAAGCTATGTTTTCAGTTAATCTTCTTTTTTTCTTCTTTATAATGCCTGTGTAACGCACTCTGAATTACCACTGATAAAATAAATAAACTTGCCTACACAGACATACATCCCAGATACTTAGCAACACTAAATACAAATGTATTTAAATGCGTAAATGCATTTATATATGGAGACATTTACCTCAATGAATGTAATTGTGATTAAGACATTATGAAGATTTAATTAAAGTGCTCCTATTATGCTATTTTATAGGTTCCTAATTTTGTTTTGGAGTCACAATGCACCTCAGTCTCATACACTACAATTACATGCATTCAAGTTAAAAAAACACTTAACTTAAAAACACAATTTTCTCATTGCAGCATCAGCTCTTTTCTCACAGTGTCTGAAACTCTTTGGTAAAGGATTTTGTCTCTCTAAACTCCTCCTTTTTTAAAGCATACTCTGCCCAGTCTGTTGTGATTGGTCTATGCTGCTCTGATTGGTCAGATGGCCCAGTCTGTTGCGATTGGTTTACTCTGCTCTGATTGGTCAGATGGCCCAGTCTGTTGCGATTGGTCTACTCTGCTCTGATTGGTCAGCTGGCCCAGTCTGTTGTGATTGGTCTACTCTGCTCTGATTGGTCAGATGGCCCAGTCTGTTGTGATTGGTCTACTCTGCTCTGATTGGTCAGATGGCCCAGTCTTGTTGTGATTGGTCTGTACAGTGTGTGTCGAAAACAAAAAATGTATTACCATATCTGAATTTAAGCTCTTTCTCAGCATTTGATACACAAATGATACGAACGGTAACTATGGTGTTAATTTTACTGTATCAATCAAACAGCGTTTTCTCTACATGCAATATCTGAAAAATTACAATAGGGGCACTTTTAATAAAAAATTCCAATCTCAAACCTCCGCCAGCAGCACTATTCTCTTTCCATCAGGCCAGATGACATGGTCCACCTGCGATCTCACCCGCTCCCAGGTCAATTCAGGGGTCCGCAGACTGGCCTGAGAAGTTGAATGAAAATGTGTTAAAGAATAAGGCGCACAATACAAAAACACTTACTCAGTAACCCTGTGCGCTGACATATGCTTAAAAACATGTGAAAACACTATGAGTTAGAGCAGTTTTCTCACCACATCAATCTCAGTATTGGAGTGGCCCATGTTGCAGACGATACAGCCGTTCTTCATGCGGTCCATGTACTCTCTTACTACCACATTTTTATTGCCTATGGACATCACACACAATAAGATTGAGATGAATATAAATGAGAAACTCTGAAGGCTTCTCGGTTTAGTTGATGAAGGGAGCTTTGGGAACGATATTGATCTGAAATGGCTCAAAGCCCGTCTTTCCTTCATAGTACAACTAAATGGACCAAGAATCAAGTTGAACCAAGTCAAATTGTAATCACTAAAATAAGTGATACACACTGCTTACAGATTAAACTGTGATTCAGGTTTGACTCTTGAATTGTCCTGTTCATACTAGAGTATATCTTACAGGAGAGGTTTGAATACGGTCTATAATCAGAACTGTGGTAAAAAAAATATTTAATTGAAATTCAAGACTGATTGCAGCTCAGGCATAATTACTTGAGGTGTACGAGTCTCAGACGTAATTAACTTTAGAAACGGCTATATATACCAAAATCACTGTGCTAATGACAAGAGCATTTGCATAGTGCACTGAGAGTAAATAAACTGCGTTCAGTTATATAACGGTGTATCATTTTGAGTCTTTGCAGTGTCTGCTAAACACTAGCTGATAACTAACACTAACAGGGACCTAAAAAAAGCCTTCATAACCTCATTTAAAATAAATATTATTGCTACTAGTATTATTACTATTTGACTGAACTAATTCCAAATAAAAGTTATCATACCCAATAGAGTTAAAGTGTCCGCCACACACTTTTTCAGCGGCCTTTGTTCTGGAAGTACTTTTTCCATTAATTTCACCCATTGGGATTTTTTAAAAAGTCTTTGTTAAAGCTTTATAAGCCATGAACAAAGCCAACCAGCTACGAGGTGAATCACAACATTACAAACTTTGATTCGAAGCAAAAAACGTATTTGAAAATAGGACAAAAATACAAAGGTACAAGACTGTGTACTTAACGGCTTTAGTGATAGAAAGAACTACAATCCCATGATGCACTGCGAAAAGCATAATCAAATTAAAACTATGGAGAACTATAAAACTACTCATACATTTTTTTTATTAGATATATAAACTTAAATATATATTTTAAGGTTATAAAATATGCACATATATACATATACACACATTTAAGTATTTTGAGATCGCAGGGAGATCGGCTCAAATCATTTGTGGCGCTTCATGAAAGTGGGCTAAAGAGTCATTTTCTTGACTTGGTGGAAATTTCTGTGCAGCATCATGTAGGTCTTCACTATGAATTCTGCTGTTAAACACGATTATTTTAAAACTTGGTTGAAATAATGTGAGCTGACGGATTCAACAGAATCAGAAACTATTGATCAGAAACCTTGGCTGTCTTTAAAGGTTTATAAGTTATCGTTAAAAATCCATTTCCGTATGGAGAAAATGAATGGAGTTTTTACTTCCAGAACCCAACTGTTGTGCATCTTAAATGAATAACTCACCTAAAAAGAAATAAATAATGTTGGAACCAAATTTCTATTTTTATTTGCAATTACAAAGAATGCAAGGATGCAAAAAGTACACCATTCTTTACATTTTTGGGTAACTTTTCATTGTTTTTTTACCCTTAAATAATCAGTCAAACAGAATAATAAACACCATGTAAACCTTTGAAATTTACAACAATCAAAATCGGATCTAAAAATACCTGTGCAGGTGATGACAATGTCGACTTGTCGGATGACTTCGGTGAGTTTTACCAGCCTAAAGCCGTCCATGCTGTGTGATAACAAATATAAATTAGAGACTGTAGTCTTTCAATGTGCAGCATCCAGCTGGATGTTGCAACGGCAGCCATATTGCGCCAGAACACCCACCACACACCAGCTTATTGGTGGAGAGGAGACCGAGTGATGAAGCCAGTCTGTATATGGGGATTATTAGGAGGCCATGATGGACAGAGGCCAATGGGCAAATTTGGCCAGGACGTCCGGGGTTGCACCCCTACTCTTTTTTCCGAAGGACATCCTGGGATTTTTAATGACCACAGAGAGTCAGGACCTCGGTTTAACGTCTCATCCGAAGGACGGTGCTTGTTACATTATAGTGTCCCCATCACTATACTGGGGTGTTAGGACCCCCACAGACCACAGGGTGAGCACCCCCTGCTGGCCTCACTAACACCTCTTCCAGCAGCAACCTAGTTTTCCCAGGAGGTCTCCCATCCAGGTCCTGACCAGGCTCAGCCCTGCTTAGCTTCAGTGGGAAATCAGTCAGGGTGATATGGCTGCTGGACTACGGTAAGTACTGTACTACGATAATTTGAATCAGGTGTGCAATAATGCTGAACACACAGTCCTGGAGAGCCATTCATTGCTCAAATGCTAGTTCACAGGCCATTAACACATTCAAATGACATTTAGTGCAATCAATGGCATCTAGTAAAGGGCATCACTGCTGATTCAGTGACTTCAGACTCACCAGGCCTGTAAGGCACAGATAGGGTCAATCTCCGTGACGGAGACGATGGAGCCCATTGCTTTGAGAGCAGCACAGCAGCCTTTTCCCACCTTATCACACAAATCAAGACTCATCGTAATTATTCAGAACAAAAAGCCTCAAAGAAAATATTTATAATGCACATGTGGACCGATTGACACATACATCTTTTGTTACACAAGGAAAAACATTTGTATCAAGCAATCAGTTGACTTTCCTACTATAAAATCAAAAGAAACATTTAGAGGTACTGTCCTCTAGTGGCCATATCTGGTATTGGTTTAGTAATGCAGTAATGCAGCAGTGCAGTGGAGGTGTGGTCACCAAAAATGATTGACAGAAGCAGACAGAACTGCAGAATGGTTATATAATGATTGAGGCTTTACTTATTGGACAAACTGCATTTTCAATTCAAAATTTAAAAATCATTTTATAGATTTTGCAGGGCTGGACATGTCTGCAAAACATGTCCAGTCATTGGAATAAACAGATTTAAATTATTTTACATATAATGCCAAGAATATCCTGAAGTTCTGAATGCAGAAGTTTCCCATAGGAAACAGTTATCAGCTGGAAATGATCTCACCTCTCCATATCCACAAACCACCACCTGCTTCCCTCCAAACATCACATCTGTGGTCCTCTTTAGACTTGAACACAAAACACAAACATGCTCAGTAAAAACATACAGCACTATAAACCACATAATTCAGAACCTGCAGAACTGATACTCTGCACATTACGTCTATTAAAGTGGACGTCTATTATGCCTTTTAGTCTTGATTTTGTTTTTGGGCTCTACTAGAATAGGATATCATGCTTGATTTAAAAAAAACAAAAAAAACAAACAAACTTGTTTTTCACATATTTGACATTGTTGCAGCTCCTCTCTACCCAGTCTGTCAGTAATGCTCTGTTTATTCCTGTCTCTATGCTTTGTTTAGGTCTATGTCTCTAAGCCCCTCCTTCTGAAAGCCACATTTTAATGTGCTCTGATTGGTCGGCTGAAGTAGTGTGTTGTGATTGGTTAAGCGCTTTGAGCGTGTTTGGGAAATGTCCCGCCCTAACCATAACCGCCAGTTTCAACACACTACTAACTAAGTCAACCAGGCCCCGCCCCCTTTTTTTTTTGGCAGGAATTATTTAAATGAGGAATATTGTGATGTGTTCGTTCCCGGAAGAAAACTCAAGACTACAATGGAGGCGTTTGAGGGAGTTCAGAAACAGTGACACTGATATAGAGAAGAACTCCCTTTGGAGGGACTTTTCAGGCTCAAGCAGCAACATTGCTAAAGAGAGTTGAAAATATAAAAAAGGCATAATAGGTCCTCTTTAACCATATTGACTGGAAAAAACATACCCATCCAAGATAGACTCCCGGCAGCAGTAAAGGTTGTCAAATTTCTGCTTGGTCACTGAATCGTTAACATTCATTGCAGGAACACACAACTTGCCCGCTTTTGATAGCTGGTATAGCCTAGAAAAAACAAAATCACTAGATCACAAATCAACGTAAAAAGTTGTTTTAAAGAATCCTGAATGTTTCATCATGTTTCCACCAAAGTATAAAGCAGTTACCATTGATAATAATAAGAACCATTATTAATAATTGATCACTAATAATAATAATAATAATTATTAGCAAATCAGAATATTACAATGATTTATATGACACTGAAGACTGGAATAACGGATACTGAAAATTCAGCTTTGCATCACAGGAATAAATTACATTTTAAAATATATTCAAATAGAAAACAGTTACTGTAATAATATTTCACAATATTATTAAATAAATGCAGCTTTGGTGAGCTTAAGAGACTTTTCAAAAAACATTAAAAATAACTTTATTCCAAACTTTGATTCCAAATTTGGAATAAGGCTATTTTTAATATTTTTGATATCTTGCCTGTCTAAAATATTATCCTTCAAATCAACATCACATTTGCCAGTTCCACTACTTGCCACTAGATGGAGACATCGCTATTTGATATGGAAAAACAATTGCGGTCCCCACATTATTCATAATATATTACATTTTAAGTCTAAAGTTTTGACTTAGTCCACATCAAATGCCAAAAAATTGTAACACTATTTTAATACATTTAACAAAATTAAAGTCTTTTCACAAACCTGTGAACTCCAGTCACGCTCTCCTCTACGATGCCTTTGATCTTTTTGAACATGTTGGGATATTTCTTATAGATCCAGTGGGTCAAATCCCCTCCATCATCTAAAATCTACAAGGCATAAGCTGTTGAGACACTGAACAGTCATAATGTTTCATAGGCAAGGTGTATATAGTCCAGTTACCATGTTGGGCTGCCAACCCTCCACATTAACACAGCGATCGATACACCACCAGAAATCATCCTCTGATTCACCCTTCCAGGCAAACACTGAGAAGCCTGCCAGACACGACACACAGGAGTTGATCAGGACAGAAAAGTATATAAAAGAATAATAATATAAGAAAGGAAAAAGATTTACCTCCCTCGGCCAGAGCAGCTGCTACCTCGTTTTGAGTGGAGTAGATGTTACAGGCGGCCCACCTGCACTGAGCACCTAGAGCAGAGAGGGTCTCCATCAGCACCTACACACACACACACACACACACACACTTTTAACTTAAAGAGGTCATGACATGACAATGTTTAATAAGTTCCTTGAGTTTATAATGTTAATTACAAAATTTTTGCACAAACAATTATTTCAACCCTCATTATGACCCTGAAAAGATCGGATTTTAAGGGGTGGCTCTTTCAAGGTTTGCAAGTACTAATCCAGAGTTGTAATTGGCTAACATCGTTGCATATGAAACAGTATCAACACCCACTCGCTATTGCACGCAAGTAAGCGTTTTGAAAACATTATCCATATAAAACCGATAAATCCATATTCCGTTATCCATATTCCGAATCATTTACAGACAAAACATTATTAAATCATTTACTGACGGTTTGTGATGCGGCTGCTGTCAGATCCGATACGGTCGGCTGCTTCATCTTTCAACAAAAGTTTCTTTGCAAACTCTCATTACACTGTGCCTCGTTTACAAAATAAAATGCTCCGAACAAACATATAATCCTCCGACACAATCCGGGACACCATAAAAATAAACAATTCACGCTGGGATCCTTCTGAAGTCTGTACAGAGATGCAAATGAGCTTTTTAAACGACGCGTCAAAGCGAACATTCTTACGCTCTTCAATTTGAATGTGCATCTGTAAACTGTCTCCAGTGTAGACAGCGTCAGAGATTATAATGGGTTCTATTTGCTTTTGAATTGATGCTCACATCCAGTGTAGGCAAATATCAGCCGTTAAGCAACCGAACACCAGTGGGTGGGGCCTGTGATGTGCAACTATTCGTCGATGTCTTGCTCTGGAGGCAGGCATATGCAAATGTATTTGCCCGTGTGACGTCACAGGTCACCCAATATCAAAATTTTTGGAGCTTGATTAAAGAATTGCTTTGGGAAACTTGCAGGATGTTTTAATGGTTCAAAGAAATGTTATACATGTCAAAAGATCAAATTTGATTTCTCATGCCATGACCCCTTTAAAGAAATTATGACAGAAATATATTACTATTGTATTTCTCAAAGCAACAATAACACTTTTTTTTTTTTTAGGAATATAACATTTTTTCCTTCATGTTTTAATTTTAACTATAGACCTCCATTGGGCAGCACTTTGTTTGCCAACAAAATTCATTTTCATTTGATTACATTTGATTAAATTGATGTTTTATGCCTTAATTTGATTACCACCGTTATTTGATAACAAATTTATATTAAGTTATATATCCAGAAAATAAAAAAAAAGTAAACTAAATTGGGGGGGGATTATAATAATAAAACAGCCCTATGAAATACAGATGTCATTTTGCAGCAAAAAAAAACAAACAAAAAAAAAACATTATTTTTGAAAACATCCTGACAATTACAGTAACACCTCTTAAAATGTACTCGTACAAACAATAAAAAGGTTCTTAAATTGGGCAAATAATGTCCCAAAAGGTGTTAAGAGTTAGAATTAGGGTGCTGGAATTATAGTGTAATTAAATTTAATTAGTTTAATTTAAGAACAAATTAAGTCCACATGAAGTATTTAAGAATATGGTGTATTATCGTTCGTGTGTGTGTGTGTGTGTGTGTGTAGACACTCACAGCAGTCTGTGCAGTGATGTGGGTGCAACCCACAATTTTGGCTCCAGCCAATGGCTTCTCTCCCTGAGCCCTCTTCCTCAAAGCCATGAGAGCAGGCATCTCTACAGTCCAAAAATACCCACAAAAATCATTAACACATGCCTATAATATTAAAATAAACATGCTAACATTCTTGATTATATAAAGAGTTTTACACCTAGAAAATAGGCTGTGTGTGAGTGCACAATGGATTATTTGGCCATGTGGTTACAGGGGCTGAAGGGGGCGCCCTGCTGTGAACATATGGCCTCTCACCATCACAGGAAGAACATCAAAACATGCTTCGCTTGATCTCACACAAACACACACTTTGACTTCACACATAAACAAATACCAACGGCTTAATATGTTGACAGGTCTGCAGACAATGGCATTGTGCAATCAGCCGTCAAGCTTGTAAAGACAGTTATATATTCCCACCTTGCTCTGCAATCTCGATCTCCCTGCGTCCGAAGTCTGCCTGTTTGATGTTCTTTATGCAAAAGTCTCCATTGCCCTTGGAGTTCTTCTGCTGCTTGTCGCGGGGAGATGTCTCGTCGTCGGAGCTGTCAGTGTACGAGGCGGCTGAAGAAGGGAACATGTATGTAAAGGAATGTAGATTTTACTTCCCCTCCTAAACTCTACTCAGTGTTATCAATGTAATCCTCCTAAAGAGCCCTGCCAGAGAACCCACACAGAAAAGCCTTTGTTCACATGACTCACTACATTCGACCTGTGACGTATGGTAAAAACTCATTTCACATACAGTAGCCCACCTGACTGAGGGTTAACAGGGCGTGGGCATGTGAGTGAACAGTGCATTTGGTGCTTGTACAGTGCCATACCTGAGCTGTAACTGTCTGTAGAAGACTGTGAGATGGAGCGAGACAAAGACCTGCGGCCGATCTTGGTGGGACGTTTGTTGAACTCCTGCTTCTGGTCTGCGAACTGGATCTGTCATTAAAAAAAAAGGTGGATGAGCACTGAGCAAATTTTCACAAATGAGTTATTATTTTCACATTTTCTATAAAAAAAAAACCCTTAAAAATGATGTACAATATGTTGGAATCAGACCAAAAAAAAATGAATGAGCTACACGTTTGAAAGAGTCAGCAAAGTCCGTTTTAAGAAAAATCTAGTTAAAGTTTTCTGAAGGTTCCAAAACAAAATCACCTAGCAACCATACCTTAAAATCCCTGGTAATGACACCAAATTAAATATCTATAGGAAAAATATATATTCAACTTTCTTTTTCCATGATACCACAATTGTTTGATTAACATTAATAAAACAGACAGCCTATATTTTAAGACCTACTGTACCGCACGGATCTAATGTGATGTTACACATCAGACGTTGTTCCACAACAGTTAACCAAACCAAACGTTTACTTAAGACATAACAGATAATAAATATTCGGCAAGACAGATATTTTGAAATATTGTAATTCTGTGTATGTGTGTATATCGGGATCATGCGCGGTCTCTGTCTGAGGCGTTTTTGTGCGCACGCTTCGGATCTGTCAGTCAGCGCGAGTGAGATCATTTTGATACATCAGCATGAATTTGAAAATCACATTTCATTGGTTCATACCATTGAGAATTCCCTATGAATATTCACAAAAAGTTGAATTGCTGCGCTTTAAAAAGATACCAAACTTGTGCTGAGGGGAAGCGGCAGTTGTCAATAAGTGAGCAGAGAAAAACGGCACCTTTCAAAGGACAAAAGGAAAGGTACTCCCTTTCAGAAAATGTACAAATAAAAGATACTTTTTTAGATGTTTAATTGCTATTTGGAGCAATGAACTCGCTAGATGCTTAACTCTTTTTTTTTTTTTTTTGTGAAAACTTCAAATTCACTGACGTACATATACAAGTCTCTATGCTTAACATGGCTGCATTTATTTGATCACACAAGAATAAAACAAGAACACTGAATATACATTTAAAATGTAATTTATTCCTGTGATCAAAGCTGAATTTATCATCATTACTCCAGTCTTCAGTGTCACATGATCCTTCAGAAATCATTCTAATATGAGGATTTGCTGCTCATGAAACATTTCTGAGTATTATCATTTGAAAACCGTTGAGCTGCTTTATATTTTTGTCTTAACTGCCACTTTTGAATAATTGAATACATCCTTACTAAATAAAAAAATATACACTGTTTTTAAAGACAAAAAAAACATTAAATTTACTTTAACAACAAGAACAACGACAACTTTAACATGTAAATACTTGCTGAGGTTGGATTTCACCCCCCAATTGATCTTTGAACTGTTTACTGATTTTCTGAGCTGTAATACTCTGAGATAATGCTTAACAGTGTGCCCATTACCACAGGAAGTGTCAAATTAGTATGTAAACAATGGCCAGTCTGAACACAATGCTGCAATTCACATATTAAGCGGAATACAGGGAATTAACCTTTACTCAGAAAGTGAGTAGTAAATCATCTAAATCAAGCTCCTAATCTTTAACACAATTTGACCTGCCAAGTAGGTACTTCCTTTTCCCCCCCAGAGTTAGGCAGGTTTTATTGTGATGATTTCATTATCATAAATTCGACAACGGCATCAGCATCCTTTATGAGTGTCGGCCACCACTAAGCTACTCTCAATGAAAGTCTGGAAAGGCAGAAGAAACCATTGAGAGCTCATCGCAGACGTGTCTGTAAACTGTGCTACTATTAATGGCCCGGCAGCTGTTGCCTGAAGAGAGGAACGCGCTGCGTGAACCGTGAGAGGATTACGGCATGGTGCAGTCATCTCATGTTGACTATTATCTGACTCAACAGCAAGCCTCAAATCCCCCCGCTTCATCAAGAGATTTTTAAAAGCAGGAATATTACATAAACCATGCCATATCGGTGCTCAATCAACCATGTACTGAGTAATCGCAGTGATTTATCTTCAGGCTTTAGGTTGAAGCTATAAGAAGTGCCGTTTTCAGGATGGATGGATGACCATGATTAAACCACAGTTATGCAGACGAGTGTGAGGCTTTGACTCACAGACCTTGATTCACACAAACACATCTTTGTGCCCGAAAGCACTTGAACGCAATTTCCACTCACAGAGGTTTTGCAACAATAGAAATAGAGAAACACCCACAGACTCTGTGAACTTCAATTTGGCACCTATTTATCTCTTATCGCTTGGCACAAAGGGCCGAAGGACTGTACTGGAATGTTTAACTCACAAATCACATACATGTTGATAATCTGATAAGAAAAAGCTCAGGATGCTCAGATTCAGTGAGAAACATGGCCAAAAACCACATTTCCAGGATACATGCATCCTAAACCACACCTCTGCTCCAAAACTATGAGCATCATATCTGACATGGAACATTCTACAAGACTCGACTCACAATTAATACTAATACAGTTTGATGTTGCTAAAATAACAACGTGATATTCTAATAAGCGAAAAATACATTGCACACACAAGCATTGGGCAAAATAATACCAGGATCTGTATTTAACCATATTGAAGATACAGGCCATTTCCAGACCTGTAGATTGTTTGCTTTGTTTCCGAAACAGGAACTTAAATTGTTATAAATGTTGCACTTTCTTCGCTTCGAAGCATACCAGAAGGAATCACTTACATAAATAAAGCCGTGATTTCCACTCGAACTGATAAAATTCATGTATATAATTTATCAGAGTGGGAATGACTTTTACCTGACACAATTTTTCCATTATGAATTATAATACAGCTTGATTTGTCGGGTCAGATTGCTTTCTCAACACAACCGAACCACTCTTGAGTTCCTTTGCAATTGGGCCGAGACCAGCTCATTCAGCCGATCTCGGACTGATTATTTTGGTACAGATGGGAGCTTAATAGCCGTGTTTATATATGCATAAACCAGGGGTGTCCAAACCTACTGTTAGGGTATGTTTACATGACAATGTACTAAAAACAGATGACAACGTTGTCCAAACGATTCTGTTCACACGAATCTGCAAAAATGACTAAAAAGACTGTATTATGCATGGCAGTAGTAGATGATGTTGCTTTGTCAAGAAACACGCTGCGAACATGTAAAACGCATGCGCATGACGTCACCGTTTTCACAGATTTGTGTTTTTGTTGTTTACATAGAGATGGTAAGGGTATAGTCAAAACAGCGCTGTCGTGTAAAAGAACAGCCAAAAAGCGCAAAAAGTTTTCCATTTGAAAACGGTGTCGTGTAAACATACCTTTGGAGGGCCATCTTCCACCAAAATTTTGTTCTAGCCCAAATTAAACACACCTGAATCAGCTAATAAGGTCTTCAGGATCACTAGAAACTTCCAGGAAGGTGTGTTGGAGCTAAACTGGCCATCCAGGAGCAGAATTGGACATCCCTGGCCTAAAACCAAACTAAGGGAGCTTTCACACTGGGCATGTTTGCTGTGGTCCAAATTCGAGTGCGATTGTTCCTGTTTTCATGCTAGAGCTGCACGATTAATCGTTATGCGATCTCGATTCAAACACCCACACAATCTTATTCCTAAATGACCACAATTCTGCTATGTGTAAATACACTGCAAGGTCACTCTCGCTCATATCCAAGGTAAATCATCAACACATCCCTTACATGCGTTTTATGCAACTAAATGCATCGTAATTCTTCCTGAACAAGTGTGCACCCGTGTGTACTCCTTCAGGTAGTCTGGTGCACACCTGGGTCCACATGATAGCTTTCACATTAGCAATTTTTCGTGTAAACCATGACCCGTTTCAAACTAAACTGCCAGTGTGAAAGCTCCCTAAGAGAGAAAATGCACCATGTTCTGAAACAAACGAGCCAGGTGTGAAAACGGCATGAGTTTGCATTTGCACCGGAAAGTCTGCACCAGAAGAGATTGCATTGGAACCCCTGTCGCTTTCCAAGGAAGAAGAGAAACACTGCTCCCCTGCTAATCCACACTGAGCACACAGATGGCTCGGGACTATTTTCATTCCAGAAGGTTAAGCTTACAGCCCCCAAGAAAGTCTGAAGACCACCCTCACTTTCTCCCCGCTTACCTTCTTAACTGAGGGCTCGACGATCTCTCCATCCTTCTTTTTCTTCAGCATGACAGTGAGGGAAGCGAAGAGCAACAGAAAGAAACCAAGTGCTAAAAATGAAAGGGACTGGCGCAGAGGAAGTGGACTTTTATACCAGCTTTACGCGTGGCCAGCCTAAACTGATTCCATGGCCTGTGCAGCACAATGCTAGACTGTTTCCCTTTGGGGTTTTTGTGCATCTCTCTTTTAATTGTTAATTGTTTAGAGGCTGGAACGATTCTAGTCAGAGTTGGCTGTGTGTGTGTGTGTGCGCGTGTGTGCGTGTGTGTGTGTGTAGGCTTTTAGGGGTGGTGGTTTAGGAGGCGATTACTGCGTCTAATGCTCAAGATAATAAAACATGGCAAGTACACATACACTCACACACCACTGGCCTTGACAAAAGGGCTCTTTGTGTTTTTCTGGTCACAAAATATATGACCAGGAGGGGTCAGATCGGATATACTGGAGGGACAATTACTCTGGCACTTGCTGATATATGTTTCATGACAGTCCATACATGAAAACAGAGGCAATAGAAAGCGTTGATGAGCTGGAGGACGTTCTGTAAGAATCTGGTGGTCTGCATTAGGTTTGCTGCGGTAGCTGCCGTTACCAGTGCTACACGGTGTTTGGCCATACACAGAATACATTACTTGCCCACCGCAGCAACGCCTGACGGTCATTTTGCTTTATGGAAATAAAAACCATTTAGTTCAGTTGGACAACGGACACCTCAATTATAAACTGAAAGCATCTGCTCCATACAGCATGAACTGCACAGGAAAATGTCCTCGCCTCACTCTTTCTCTGTGAACTGAAGTGTGGTTTGAAAACATCTTCCCAGTATGACTTCATACCTTTCCCACAGACCTGGATCACACATTGCTTTATCTAGGGAGTTTAGAAAGTCAAATATTTGAGAACAATCATCAGTCATTTGTGGGTTGGTGTGATGAAAAAAAGTTGCACAACAGAATGGACTAAATACATTTAAAGCCTTAATGAAGCTTAAACAGTAGCGTTTGACACCATCAAGGTCAAGATCAATTCCCATGGAAAGTGAGAAGGGATAAAATGTGCCTGATATATATATATATGGCAAGCCTATTATAAGTGTTTATATTTTAGACCTAGCAGGATGGTGTTCGTGGGAAATTGAGTATGTCAGTCGCACGTACGTGTCTCATCACGTTTCTAAATAGAGAAATGTTGCTCTGCCTATTTTGACGTGTGTATGGTGTGGGAGTGGCATAGGTGAGAAAGGTTGACATGGAGCAGCTAAATCTTCAACATCTGGGGAATCACCCGTTTTAAACAAACGCCAAACAGAGGAGAGTCTGCTGGCAAAAAGAGAACGCGACAGAGCTCGTAATAAAACAAGAATCAACATTGGCTTGGCTTCTCAGAGATGGTGAGAACTAAGGGATTTGAAATGTTGTAAAAGCGACACGAAGGTGAGGGTGTTTTTATTACTCAACAGGCGAGTAAGGTATTTTATTGAACAGATAGATTGTCATATGTAGTTTATTGTAAAACATTATTTATTGTGAAGGGTCATTTCATTATGGCTGTTGTAGCTCTGTGCTGGAATTGGAATTTTTTATCTAAACTTATTATATCTCTTAAGCCCCATAGTGAATGTTTTATGAGAAGTAGGATAACCATATTCATCCATGAGTCACGCAGAGCCGAAAAAATGTTCTTCTACAAAATGCATGCAGTTTTTTTACCTCCAAAAGTTGCATAGTATGCCTTTAAGTCGCTTTGGATAAAAGTGCATACCAAATGCATAAGTGTAAATGTCCATACTGTACATTACTCTAAGTCCAGAAACTCACAAATATGCAAATACAGATGCAAATGCTTGGTCAATGTTGCAAATGTGCAGTCCTGTTGTATAAACTTAAGTATTTGTGGTATTAAACCTAATGTGCTATTAGTTATGTAGTTGACCTGAAAGAAAAGGTATAACATAGATGATGTTTTGGTTTATGTTAATGCTTCGTGTAGCACTGCATGTCACAACTTGTGTTGAATTATACCACTGCATTATACCAAGTGTACAAATAAACTCACTGAGTTCAGAGAAAGATCTGTGGTTTTGCATTATGCTTGTTCCTAATGGGACAGGACACTGTCTGAACCATCCAAGTTCACTGTTAAGACAGCTAGTTTATTTAGAGAACAAAATAAATGGAAATAAAATGTAAAGTCATTGGGTTTCATGATGAACATCTAAGAAAAGCAAAAACAAAAATAATGCAATAGGAAAAGGTCATCAACCAACCAACCAACAAAAAACAAAACAAACAAAAAAAACAGTATAATCATTCTAAAACATTGTGTCATCATGTCCTCTTTTAAAATTATGCTGAATATCTTTCCAACAGAAAAAAAGAGGTATTTTAATCTTTCAGAGGTAATATAATTGGATTTATGTATTTAACAGGATTCAAAAAGCTCCATTTCTGAGAATGACACAAAGGCTGTATGTTACCGGAGGAGAGATTCAGGCCACATGAGCAGCACTTCCATGAAAAAAGATCACTTATGTAAGAAAGAACTAGAGGAAAAAGAGAGCCATTCGCATCAGGTTAACGGTACACTTCTGTGACACTGCTGAGAGCTGATGATTAAACATCAGAGCGGGGGAAAACGCTCATGTTTCCTGTGAACGGATGTCCGAGTGTTCACAGTCCAGCTCCAGTACGTTTTCACAGTGAGAGCTTCCGCAATGAACGCAAAAACACAGCCGTGCTGCAGTGTGCGGATGACTTCAGTGCTCATTTGTTGAAACGCTGAATCACATTTCTAATGTTACTCGAGGATAATCATTAGACGGTGTTCAAAACCCCAGTGAGTTTCCTGCCAAGACAACATTAAGCATCCATAATAAGAAAATCTAAACATCAAAAAAAAAAAGACTTATACACTAGAAACTAAAAAGACTTTAGACTAAGGCCCTGTTTACGCCTGGTATTAAGATGCGTTTTGGTCGACAGGATCACAAGTAGACGAGGGAGACACATTCCGGTTTACACCTGGTGTTTTAATCAGTCTCTTTTGTCCACTTTCGATCATTTCTGTCATGATTTCTTCAAGGGAAAGGTCAATTTACATATGAATGCGACCGGAGAGAACGGAAAAACATACGGAGAGCATCAGCTTTCGTTTCTGCTCCGATAGCCGCGAGAACATGGCGAACGCTGTGAGTGTGTGTTAGAAATCAGGAATG
This sequence comes from Rhinogobio ventralis, assembly GCA_039654625.1. Taxonomy (NCBI): domain Eukaryota; kingdom Metazoa; phylum Chordata; class Actinopteri; order Cypriniformes; family Gobionidae; genus Rhinogobio; species Rhinogobio ventralis. The sequence continues at coordinate 4,842,908 of CM077207.1, forward strand.
GTGAGAGAACATTGTGCTTGGTATGTTTTTCGTCTTCAAACCAAAATTAGGTCTTCATCCAAAAACGTTTTTTTTAGACCCCGTTTACACCTGTATTTAACGTTGACCAAAACGCACCTTAATACCAGTGTAAAGAGGGCCTCAATTTTTTTTTTTTTTGCAATATGCTAACATCACATTCTACACGGTACATTAGTTTGGTACATTACTGAATACAAGTGTGCGACTTTTAAATTTAAAAAGTCTCATATTTAACAAAGGCTGCATTTATTTTGATCAAAAATAGTCAAAACATTGTGAATTTTTACAATTTAGGAGAACTGTTTTCTATGTGAATATATTTTAAAATATATATATATATATATTTTTTTTTTTTTTTTTTTTTTTTTTTTAATTGTCACCTGCTCAAAAAATAAATAAATAAATAAAATCCTGTGATCAAAGCTGAATATTTACACTGAATCTGATTTGCTGCTCAAGAAAACTTTTTTTATCATTAGTGCTGAAAACCGTTGTTCTGCTTAATATTTTTTTATGGTTTCCGCAAAAATTATGTATTTGCTGAATAAAGTTAAAAAGAACAGCATTTAATTGAAACAGAATTATTTTAAATAAATGGCATTATAAATGTCTACCGTCACGTTTGATCAATTTATTGAATGCACCCTTGCTGAATACAACTATTCATTTCTTTCATATATGCATGCAGCAGACACCAAACACTCATGGTATAATCGTCTCCCCAACATCCGCGTTATCTTACTGCTCAATACATTATAGATGTGTGCTAATTTTGAAGCAAATAAAAACTGAATAATGAATGCATAGTGACAATGCAGCGGCGGCTTACATCTTTGGTTCCAGTCCTGATTAAGTGTGGATGCAGAAAAAGAGCCAAAATAGAAGCCGGCTCATGACCCTGCAGTGACTCTTTTAGATTCCAGTCACAATGATGAAAGTCATGGCTGGTGTGCCAGGGGAAATGTTTATTTAGACTGCCGTGGTACAATTTGGTAATTGCACTGGCATAATGGTGGTACTTGGCACTCAAAAGAAGAATTTTGCAATGCATTCATTTACTTAACAACATAGACGGTATTGTTACAGGCACAAATATAGAGCGGAAAATAAGACTTGAGTTTAGGCCTTCATTAGTGCTGTAGATCTCCTAGACTTTGAACACAGAACTCCCTGCAGGGTAGAGCTGCAAACTCCAGCAAACAATGGTTCAAAAACCTCCTATCGCCATGCCGAGCTCAGAGACAATAAACAAGGACACTTGTAATGGAAATATCATGAGATATGATAGTCTAGAATTCACTCCAGGACAAAAGGTTGCACATGCATACACATTCTTACATAAACCACAGTACGGAACAAGGACATTTATCACCAGGGATGTCAGAACCAATGGAAGATGGACGCATGCCAACAGGAGAGGAGACTCCAGTATTACTGTTGAGTGGAGAATAATTGGGTTACACTTTATTTTAAGGTGTCATTATTACAGTGTAATTATATATTTAAGTACTGAGTAATACAAATTAACAACATGTACTTACTATAGGGTTAGGGTAGGATTAGGGTTTGGTTGAGGGTTAGTTGCATGTAATTATTAATAACTTACTGTTATTACTATGGTAAGTACAATGTAACATATGTAACAAGGACACTGTAAAATAAAGTGTTACCAATAATTGTACAGGTTAAGAACACAACTGACGAACCATACAAAACCATAACACATTAACCATACAAAAACTGTAGTGCTCGGACTAGGCCAAACGGCAGAAAAATGTAACATACTTGTAGCCACCCAGACATACTTTGCTCCCGAGCTCATGGAGTCATTTGAGTGTAAAAAATAAAAATAAATAATAATAATAATTATTATTATTATTAGAAAAACAGATTGAAAGCTTTTCCTGCAGAAGAGAGCAATGAGTTATAGCCCTACGGAGGGCTATGTTTTTTTTTTCTCGCCCCCTGAGCTTTTCATTACAGGGTGGCAGCAACGTCAGCCTGTGTTCCTGAACATCTCTGGAGAATCATTAAATTTGTTCTCTGTGGAAAGATGTGCGTACAGAAATTCACAAGTCTTTTTTTTTTTTGTCCCGTGTTTTGTCGAGTGCTGCAGCCTGAACAACGCAACTCAAAACAAAATAGAACAAAAAAATAACAACAAAATAGAACATGCATGAACTGAAAGATGAATGCAATTTAAATCATAAATATAATAAAAAGTGTGTTGCTGAATTTTATATCAGCAAAATGTACTTCATCATTATCTCCAGCAAACTAGAGCAGCAAAAATTGCATTCCAAGTTGGTAAAAAAAAAAAAGTTATTTAATTCATTTTAGTACAAACATGGCTTTTTATTACAATGTGTTGTTAACTAACATTTGTTGCTGTCATGCACTACTGCATCATATAAAAAAACCAAGCTCTTAAGAACTTAAGTCACTTGTTTGCATGTGCTTCAATTGTTTAAAGCCTAATACCTTTGTGGTGACAAACACGGATCTGCGGCTCTGTGCTTTCTCACTTTATACACAGTCTTCATCCTCACATTTTCACTCCTAAGCCACAATCTTTACAAGCCATAAAAAACTCCCATAGCAACTACACATTACAGTCAGAACAGACAGGGCTTGGCGTATGAACGGTATCATGGGTAATGTGATACAACACGGCGGCCCGCTCTGACTAATGACGCCACCAGAAATGAGAGAGGCTGGTGCAACAGACACCGAGGATCATCTCAGGGCACTTAACCTGAGAAAGAGCTTTTGCGACGACCGTTCACATGACTTGAATAGTAAATCAGACAAATTAGCTCCAGGCACAAGTCAAAATTGATACATACAGCCACTTGGGAATGTTCTTCCACCTAAATGTTTTAATGTAAAGAGGACCTATTATGCACTTACATTTTCAACTTCTTTAGTGTGTAATGTTGCTGTTTGAGCATGAAAATGGTCTCAACTTACAAAGCACAAAGTCACTCCAAAGGAAGTTATTCTCTCTATCAGTGAGCACAGTTTCTGAACTGCTCTGTCCGGGAACAAACATGTCACAATATTCCTCATTTAAATAATTCCCGCCCAAGACATATACAAAAAGGGATGGGGCCTGGCTGAGCTAGGGCACAGGACACAGATCAGTGGAATGATAAAAAGTGCAAGTTCTAGAAACACGTTTTTTTTTTTAAAGTTGAACATTTTAGCTAATGCCGTGTCATGCGCGAGACACAAACACAACGGTTAAAAGACGTCCATCTAGCGTGTGTTTACATTGAAAAACAATGGAAAAGTGAAACAAAAAAACAAAAATCACGTTCTGTGTGAACGGCCACTTAGTTAATAGCGTGTTGAAACTCGCGGTTATGGTAAGTGGCGGGTTATTTCCCAAACAGTGCTTGACCAATCACAACACACCTGTCCAGCCGGCCAATCAGAGCACATTGCTCTTTTTGGAAGGAGGGGCTTCATAGGAACTAGACGGTACAAAAACTGTTCTACGATCTACTTAGGCTTACAATGCTTTTGAGAAATGCAGCCCAGAGCGTTACTGACAGACTGGAAAGAGAGGTGCTGCAACAAATGTCAAATATGTGAAAAATAGTGTTTTTTGAATATTCAAGCATGAAAACCTATTCTAGCAGAGCCCAAAAACATAATCAAGGCTTTGTAAAAGGGCAAAATAGGTCCGCTTTAATCTAATGCATTGCCTTAACAGAAGGTACACAGAGACGATCCATAATTTAAGAACACATTTCAAAGAGATGATCCAGCACTGGCAATCGTGTGGCAAAGAACACTAGAAGGTGTGACAGGTAATTTGCTTCTTGCTCGGATGACGGATCACATTGTGGGACATGTGCGCTCAAGTGTTCTGCGTCCAACACGTAACGTACCTGACAGATTTGATTACCATTTCTTGAAATTCAGCCCTTCCTTTTTTCTTCGTATCCTTCAGCCACAAAATAATAGGATTGTATTCCTACAAGGGCAATATATCACTGGGCTTGGCAAGGAGTTTGACCTTTTCTTACAATGAAGTGTTGAAAAGCACTCAAGCAGTGCAAAGCATCTAAACTTTATGTGGATTTTTCCACTCCAAAGCACAAAGGTTAGCCTTAGTTAAAGGGTCTGTTCGAACTTTGCCAGTATTGGTAAATGTAATCAGTCTAAAAGATTGTGATGAAAATTCACAGAGTTATACATCTCTACATATGTCTACCTCTTCATAAAGTGGTTTCTTATACCTCCTATAAAGTTTATGGCTAATACACAAAAACATGGTTTTATCACATCGAAAGAATGAAGGGGGTTCATTCTGTCTAATAAATGTCTTCATACTCTGCACTTGTTCTGTGAATGCATAAAAGCAATCCACCTACGCAAGGAGCTCAGCTGCAGAAGGTTAGGGGGCGGTCAGATACCCCATGGCCAAATTCAGATGCTTTCTGGAGGAGCCATTCGATACCAAGTCCTGCTATTAACAAAGATTTCTGAGACAAGCGCCTCTGGATATATGGAAAATCAACTGTACTAGAGGAGCAAAAAAAAGAAATGCAGAAATGTCAATACCAGCCTACATGATGTGTTGTTCTCATGCCCTCTGCTATAGAGTAGGTTCTTAAAAGACCCACAGTGAAAGTTGTGGTTGTAATTGCGAACCCAAAAATGTGGCTGCAGTGAACACACCCTCACTGACATGCTAGGGTAATTAAAAGCCTAAACTGAAGCTGAAGTCAATGAATTTGCGACAGCTGAATGTAACCTTTTTGACAAGCCAAACATGTCAGTCTATGAGTAGTCTCGCGTAGCCAGACCTTCAGACTCACGGCAGAAGGTCTGGACTCCATCGCAGCTTTCGTTGGCCATGGGAGTTTGGAGTCATGGCATTTGTTTCCAAGCGGACCGTTAAAGAACGCAACACGCATGTCTCCTGTAGAATTCAACCAATCAGATGACGACTTCGAAACTCCTGAAGTGTTTCCAGGTAAGTGTGCCATATGCATCAGACGTTCAGCCAACGGTCCATTAAGCCACATTCCATAAAATAAGTAATGAACTAGGCAAAAAGCACTTTGAAAGTCTCCAGCATGTTTCATAATTACCCAAAAATCAAACATAGCTCACCCCCTCAAGCACGTTATCATATCGGTCAAAAACTTGGCTGGCTGTCAGTTGGACTATTATAACTAAAAACATGGACATAACACACTCATGGGCAATCACTTCAAATCCACATCATTTGAATATCACAACATCGATGTCTGTCATAAAATAACGTGCACAATACACAGTAGTATTTACGAGAAGCAGAGGTCAGGCGAGTCACGCATTCCCTGGAAAACCCACACTACCGGATGTTTCGACTACGTCATCGCTTTCAGAGAAGAGGGAGAAAATGGCGGCCTGAGCCGCTTCAACATGCTGTCTTTTAGAGATGATAACGTACATAATACATAACGCATGCAAGTATACACTTGTTCTTCACTCACTGAAATTGAATCAGAATGATCAGGGAACTGAGTGAAATACTTCACACCGCATGCTAAAGAGAATAAACGGCAATACAATTGAAAAACTTCACCAGGTTAGTGAACGGTGTTTAACGTGTTAGTTCATGACAGAAACAGGAAGTTATAATTTATATTTTGACGGACATGTTTCAATGCACAAACTACACATTCTGACATTCCTGATTTTAATATTTTCAATAATTTTTTATTCTTGGCTGATATTTTTTTTTCCATAATTTTGTCAATAGATGAACTGTTAAATGAGTGATCTTCAGACGAGACCCTGTAGTCGTCCAATTTCATTCTCATATGCTGATGTGAGAAATATAATTTAACTTGACAGGTGACTTTTATAAAATGTAGTTTGATCACCATCTTCTTAAGACAATTATCAAAGTTTGATCAAATGTTTATTTTCCAATAAAAATTTTTTTTTACATGATTTGTTACATTTAATTACCCCTTAGATTTTGAGCCATTTATTATAGATTTTATATAAAAATTATGGAGCAATCCCTAGTGTATATGATTTGGTATTACAAACTGATGTGTAAATTAGACTGTCTACTGGAACACCAAAGTAGATCATGAAAGGAGATCATATCAAAAGCACAGGTTGTCCACTTGAAGGGCTCGTATTCAGGCGCAGCCGACATTGATGATCCTTTGGACTTTAATTGAAGCAGTCGCTCTCTCCGAGTGTTCTCCCACCAGTATGAACCTGTTCCTGCAAGCCCACTCTGGAAATGTCCCTGTTTCCCAGCCAGTGATGAGCGGCAATGATTGTCTAGAGGTCCTTGGATAAAAGGCTTCTATTTATGTGCCAGATGGTGTTCTTCTGACTAAGCACAAACAGAGTCTAGAGTGAGTGTGATGTTCTCTACGTTTTCTTCCTATTTGGGTTTAACGCAGACCGACAACATGATCATTCACAGTGTGCTTATTTTGAAGAGATGAGGCAAAAAAAGAAAAACATCCTGCACGGTATTCTGAAATGACAAAAAAATATCTTCAATGCTGTGGGCTCTAGAGGCAAGGAAAGGGGCAGATCTAAAATTAGATATTTGGGTTTCATTTATCAAGTAATTGTTGCATCCAGTTTATTTGCCAGCATTAAATTCATGTCTATCTGTAGAAGAAATCTAAATCCTAAAAAAATCTAAAAGGTGAGCAGCTCTTTTTTACTGCAATAAAAGTCATGTCACCTCCTATAAGAGTCCTTCAAAACATCTGGACCTATATGTCTAGACTCAGCTGGTCATTTATAGACAACATCTCTCCAATGCAAATTCAAAACGTGCATGTATTGTGAGAAAATATTTTTAAAGCAAAATAATTCTCTATATTATAGTATAAAAGTTTTCTGATGCCAAAAGCAAGAATGGCAGATTTCCAGGAGGGTCGTGCAGCCAAGCAACTGCCATTGAAAAGAATGGGAACGCTAACTTTCTCCAGGCATTGTAGACCTCCTTGCTAAAAGCTGAGTAACGTATGTTTGGGTTTTCACAGTGGCACACATTATCTTTTATCACTGAATTTAATAATGTTGCAACAGAAGCCTTGTGGTGGGACAAACACAATGTATAACATGATATTTAGCCATACACACACAAACCATTATCTTATTGTCATCTGTCATGCATTAATAAAGAGGAACAAGCAATTTACTGATGAGATAACATCTGCCTGTCTGTGCTCTTCACCAACAACCATGAATTCAATAAATAAAGGTCCCCTAGCAAACAAAACCCATGTGACTTCACTCCGGCCGAATAAAGGGAAACAGTTTGAGTTTGGTGAACACAAAGACAGATGCACAAATCCACTCTGAGCTTGTTAGATATTCCACTTATCCTGTTAAACTTATCTTAAATCGAGTGCATCATTAACTACAGCCGGGGCAGGAAAAACAATGTTACATGACTTACTTGACATTCATTATTTAGCAATATTATAAAGGAACTAAAATGGTTTATGGAATCCAAGCCGTCAACATTGTGATGTAAGACATAAGAAACCCTTATATGGCAATTGCTTTTATCAAAAGAGATGATGTAATAGGGCCAAATTGCACAGAGTGACTTTTTCCATGAGGAAATGGAATAATAGGCATAACACATGATAATGGAGATAAAATCCGTACAAAAAGGGAACATACAAAGGCTAAACTAATGATCAGGATACATTTAAAATCACATCCACTAGTGATTTTAGGATGAAACAAGTAATAATTGTAGCCTAATGGTGACTAGTAGCCATACTACAGCTATTAAATATTCAGCTAAAGCTCTCAGTGTATCAGGGCCTCGCCTCGCTAATTTTGGCTTGAGAGCAGATGGTGGCGGCCTTTTTAGGATCATCAATGTGTCTGACGCTCAATCATTCCTGCTGCTCCATTTGAGGACCAAACAACAGTTCAGCATAGAGAGAGAGAAGAAGAAAATTAGAATTTTATTACTCAAACCAGTTGACAGCAAGACAACCATATGAAGCCTCATCTCCTCTCTCAAGTCAAAATAAAAAGCACTGAGACATACACAACAGACATGCTTAGATTCGTCATAAATTTTTACACAAGCATGCATTTCATTCAGATCCATCCACTGCATTATCTAATCTCATCCTCTAAGAAGAGGAACACCACATCTAATCTGCAGTGATGCAGAAGAGGAAGAACCTCATTCAGTTTTATGTTGGCCAATGGAGCTACTGGGGCCCAAGACGAGTGTGAAAGCGCAACAAGACCCTTGAGCAGAAATACTAGGAAAGCGATTCCCTGCTGCACTGATTTATCGACTCTGGCATATGAGTAGTACATGCAACAATTATGGGTCTTGGCTAACTGCAATGGCTAGCATTTGACATGCAGAAAAAAATTGACCTGATGCAGTGATTAGCATGAGGAGAACCAAACGTCACGGTTTAGCATTAGCAGCATTAGGCCTGTTACCTGTATGCTGAGTCTGGAAATCTCATTGCAGTTTATCCCATGATGCACTGCACCTCTGACACATTTAGGTAATGGGAAGGGGGCATGGGAAAGGATGGGAAAGCCAAACAAAGCGAATCGACAATGAACTAATCAATCAACCCACAAATTCAGCTCAGAAGTAATGTTCTGGGTCATGGGCTGATTCAGGTCAATGAAGCCACAGACTCTTCTGGTGATGAAACGCTCCGCTTAAAACACTGTGCGAACAGACTGACCGCACCGCCCCAAACTTTCTGTTCAGAGATGTTCGGTAACAAATGTACAACCTCCTTAAAGAGGAGTAACAAGCCACAGAAACACTAAAGTATTTTCAAATACAAGATCAGAGGCATTAATTGGCCCACACTTCTTTGATCTGCAGAGGTGGTTGTGGTCCGAAAGAAAAGTGATGGACTGCAATTTAGGAATACATACCCACTACAAAAGACAGGCTAGGGTATGCTGAAATTGTAGGTTTGTGTGGACAGACTGCTGCAAATAGATATTTCACTCAACCAAATATGTAATTAAGAACTCTAGGCTATGCCATAAACGTCATTTTTAGGTTTGTTTTATTTCTGGCTGGCTTTTAAAATATTAAGAGAGGGAACCATTTGTCTGTTCTAAAGTTGTAAAAAAAAAGTCAAGTTTTCCACTGTGTACTAACATTCAAGCAAACTCTGACCTGATGCAAGATATTTGCCAAAACAGAGGACGCAAACGTCACTGATTCACCTTTTGGCCAATTTCAAGAACGCACAGAAATGTAAAACTTGCATGGGTCCAAAGACATTTTGCATGCTCTAGAGCAGGGGTTCTCAACTCTGGCCCTTGAGGTAAACTTTCCTGCAGAGTTTCTAGTTCCTACTCTTTCTAGTAATCCTGAAGACCTTGATTAGCTTGTTCGGGTGTGTTTGATTAGGGTTGGAGCTTGAGGGCCAGATTTGAGAACCCCTAGAGGACGAATGGATGAAAAAACTCAATGTTTAAACTCAAAAACTGACGTCAGAACAACACAGGTGACGATGGTTAACTTGAGGTTATCTTCTGAAAAATGCAACACAATGTTGTGAGGTTTGAGGCAAGTCAGACCACTAAAAATCAAGGCAACTCAAAATCAAGCCATGCATTTCACTGTGGTCTGAGGTTTGTATTATTTACCTTTTTTTCGAGTTGGTAGAAAGGAAAAGGAAGAGAGATGGGGTGGCTTTTCTTACTCTTTTGTGAGAGTCTTTTGTGATGCAGCAGTTTTTGAACACAATGAAGGTTCTTTGTGAGGGGCTGGTGCAGGGGTCTAGGGTGCATTCCTTAGCCGTGGATCCTGCATATGTGTCCATTCCATGGTTAACTAATTGAAAAACCTGAGGCCCTTTGACCAGCAGGCCAATATGGACTCCATCAGAAATCATCTACTTAACTTCCAGCAGTATAAATCAATCGAATTGTGAGCAAAAGGCCAATTTTGTCAATGGAGAAGCTTTTGTTAATTCATTCAGTAGCACATTCCTGGCTTACGCCTAACTGGTGGTTTAATCTTTCACTTGCACAATTGATGCAAATTCACTCCTTCGTTCAACAACGCTGCAAATCTGAATTCATTCAGTGAGAAAATGTATAAACCAATGGGATTAAAATGTTCTTACAGGATTTTATTTCACAATCTCTCTAAAGCAAAGCTTAAAGTATACTGTTGAGCAAAGAGCGAGAATAAATAACCAAGTGCTACGTACGCAGCTTGAACCTGGTGTTCCTGCTTCATACAGCCAGCCGTACAATCCGACAACAGATTTGCTTCAATGATGCCTATTTTGACTTTACAAGTCCTGCTATTATAAAGCTTACTCGTGAAAAAGCATGACACTCAAGTCACAGACTGAACTCCATCGGCTTATCAAGCCACGGTACAGAAACTGCGCTCTCTTAACGTAGGTTTGTTGGGAAAATGGACGCAACATATGGCAGCACATCTCCAAATGCACAGTCAGAGGGAGTAAAACTGAATGTTTTATGCAGGGCTTGACAGTGTTTCACTTGCATTTGTGACTAAAAATATGTGTGCGAATTGTAAAATGTTTTTAGGAGCATGTGTACATTTTTAAAAAAGTTCAAAGGGCTGTTTAAGGGCAATAAACAGTTAAATATCTTAAATGGTATAACAAATGTCTCAATTGTCATATTAAGAGGTCTTAAATTTGGTGATGGAAAAACAGGAATCGTGAATCATGTCATTATTAAACTTCAAAAGGCAGTTATTAATTAAATGTAAGCACTGGATGTTCAAAGTCAAAACGACAGACTCGCGGTTTCAGAGCAGCTTGCAATCAATGAATACCGTGCATTTATGCCAACAGATTGCTTATGATGTAACGTTGACAGACAGCAGAAGAAATATTAGGCTGCTGTGACTTTAAGACCTAATGCACTGATCCAATATAATGATATGCATCCATTTTCTTTCTCAATTGTTTACATTCACGTAAGCCATAAGGAGCTGTGTTTGAGGATACTCACCGAGACAGGCTTTTTGACATAATTTATGTGTCTGTTCAAGCACAAATAGACATGGAAGAGAACAGAATTCGGTGTTCGCATGCTGTTTGTGCGCACAGAAAACAGCATGCGAGTTCAGAATGATGCCATTTATGCCAATAGATTGCTTATGATGTAACGTTGTGTTGAAACAAGTGAAATGGCTTCTTGAACAAGAAAAAAAATGTAGGGCGGGAATTTTTACCAATCAGGAATTAATTGGATGGTTGTGGTTTGCTATTGGTGGATCTCGTGAGTGACAGGTTGTCCAGCCCTCGTGCCAGTAAACATCATCAGAGATGTTGCTGCAAGAAAGAAGTTATTTTAATTAAAGATTACAAGGCACATGAATTTTTAAAAAATGATAGGAACGGAAAATAGGAAAGGTGACTATATGCAAATTCAGTATATGGATTTTATTAGTATTGGCACAATCTGTACACACACAGAGTTTAAAGTAGGCTAGGGCTGCACGATATATATCCTTTTAGCATCGATATCGCAACGTGCACATCTACGACAGTCACATCGCAGGATGTGAGATGTCAAATATAGGGATCGTAGTTGATCCGTACAGACAAGGCACCAAGGTTCGAAACGCACATGATTTCTGGATTAATTGCAAAGTTGAACCATCATGGAGCGAAAGTTCATTTGAGGTCCTGTCAGTTTAAACATTCAAGCGATTTTAAACCATTTTAGTGCAAGACGACACAAAAGAGAACTCCATTCACATGCCGTTTTCTGTGCGCACAAACAGCATGCGATCACCGAATTCTGTTCTCTTCCATGTCTATTTGTGCTTGAACAGACACGTACACGCAAAATTATGTCAAAAAGCCCGTCTCCAATTGAGATATATTGTGATATGAATTTCACCAGATGAATATTTTATATATATATTATATATATATATATATATATATATATATATATATATATATATATATATATATATATATATATATATATATATATATATATATATATATATATATATATATATATATATATATATATATATATATATATATATATATGCATTGCAGAAAAACAAAATATTGCAATGTCAGTTTTCCAAAATCGTGCAACCATAAAGTAGACCTATAATTTTACAATTATTAAATACAGTTTGAAACAGAGCTATTAAAAACCCAAGTGTACTTTTAAACCGTTTTGCTTTTAAATGTATCCTTGTTTCCTATTATTAAAGAAAAACATTATTTGCGCTCCTAATTTTTTCAACTCTGGAACACATGTGCTCCTTAGGAAAAAGGCAAGCGTCACGCATGCCAAAAAAAAGAACAGGAGAGACAGAAGGTAAGAGAGCAGGAGAGAGAGGTCTGTCACACATTCTCCTGACAGAAGCAGTGAGCTCGCACATGTGTTTGTTTGGCTGGCTTGCTCTCACCGTTGCCTCCACAATACACAGAGTCATTAAGGCACTCGAGAAGACTCTGGGTGATTTCACGTGAATAAATCCTGCTGTGGTGAGGTTAGGCCAGCCTGAGGGAAAGAGAAATCTCAGCTGTGCCCTTTAAAGTGTTAGCTGGTCCCGGCTGAAGTGCACCATTAGGGTTGCTGCCAAGGACACCAAGTCATGGATGAGTGTTTGAGAGCAAGACAAGATGATTCAGTGAGTGCACTGTTATCAGCAAGCTGCCTCAGTACAAAACGTGCAGTTCAATGTATCACTCCTTCAAAGAGTCAGCTTTCACGACCACCACATAAACGCCACTTACCTGAGAGCACGTCTAGTTCTGTCTAATCACACGTGTGGTCCTTTTTCTTAAGCTCTTAAGACAATAAGTAGCATAAACAGAATATGGTGACACAGGCCTTCTAGGAGGCATTCTATCGTTCCCACATGAATCAAAGAGCAGATAAACACAAGCAGGTTCAACGTATAGGTCAGTCTCCATTCCACCATTAATCAAACTTCTCCAAACTTTACACCATAGTGAGAAATATTTTCCTGTCAACTGCTCGCTGAAATCTCAGTACACATCATGTGAGCGATGAGGAACTGGAACGGAGACACGGTCCAAATCAAAGTACATACTGCAGGTCTCCTTGACCCTGATTTCAAAGCAAAATATTCCAAACCCTTCCGAAAGAAAAAATGGAGGAGTAAACATGATTACAGGTCTCAAAAAAGTTTGTTCAAGTGGTGTCTTCATGTCAATTTGACCTTCATCTGTTGATTTCACAAATATCAGCAAGATATCACCAATGTCGTTGTAATTTTTGGTGTGCAAATGAGTCCAATCATACATTAATATTTTAACAATTAAAGTGCCCCTATTATGCTATTTTAAAAGTCCCTAATTTTAATTTAAAGTCCCTGCAACAGGTTTACATGCATCAAGCGTCAAAAAACACTTTAATTTTCTCATAATATACATTGCAGATCACCTCTTTACTCAGTGTCTGAAACAGTTTGTTTAAACCCATTCTTTCCACAAACCTACTCTGCTCTGATTGGTCAGATGGCCCAGTCTGTTGTGATTGGTCTATTCTGCTTTGATTGGTTAGATGGCCCAGTCTGTTGTAACTGGTCTACTCTGCTCTGATTGGTCAGATGACCCAGTCTGTTGTGATTGGTCTATTCTGCTTTGATTGGTCAGATGGCCCAGTCTGTTGTGATTGGTCTACTCTGCTTTGATTGGTTAGATGGCCCAGTCTGTTGTGATTGGTCTACTCTGCTTTGATTGGTCAGATGGCCCAGTCTGTTGTGATTGGTCTACTCTGCTTTGATTGGTCAGATGGCCCAGTCTGTTGTGATTGGTCTACTCTGCTTTGATTGGTCAGATGGCCCAGACTGTTGTGATTGGTCTACTCTGCTTTGATTGGTCAGATGGCCCAGTCTGTTGTGATTGGTCTACTATGCTCTGATTGGTCAGATGGCCCAGTCTGTTGTGATTGGTCTACTCTGCTCTGATTGGTTAGATGGCCCAGTCTGTTGTGATTGGTCTACTCTGCTCTGATTGGTCAGATGGCCCAGTCTGTTGTGACTGGTCTACTATGCTCTGATTGGTCAGACGGCCCAGTCTGTTGTGATTGGTCTATTCTGCTTTGATTGGTCAGATGGCCCAGTCTGTTGTGATTGGTCTACTCTGCTTTGATTGGTTAGATGGCCCAGTCTGTTGTGATTGGTCTACTCTGCTTTGATTGGTCAGATGGCCCAGTCTGTTGTGATTGGTCTACTCTGCTTTGATTGGTCAGATGGCCCAGTCTGTTGTGATTGGTCTACTATGCTCTGATTGGTCAGATGGCCCAGTCTGTTGTGATTGGTCTACTCTGCTCTGATTGGTTAGATGGCCCAGTCTGTTGTGATTGGTCTACTCTGCTCTGATTGGTCAGATGGCCCAGTCTGTTGTGACTGGTCTACTATGCTCTGATTGGTCAGATGGCCCAGTCTGTTGTGACTGGTCTACTCTGCCCTGATTGGTCAGTAGGCCTAGTATTTGGTCTACTCTGCTCTGATTAGTCAGATGGCCCAGTCTGTTTTGAAACAAAACGCTATAGTAAATACTAATTGTAAATTAATATTATTCAGTATTAAATGTATAATTACACCGTTGCAAGGACACCTTGAATTAAAGAGTAACCTTTATATTTTATTTTAGCTTTATTTCAATGACCAAAAACTATGAACAATAACAACACTGCTTAGCTGAAGAAAGTAACAGCAGCTGGTCTCCACAAGCCCCATCTTGACCTGCTAGGCTATATCTGATAAACATAAGGCCTACTTTCTGTGAAAATCACAAATCAATTGGGACATAGCTTATATTTATAAATCGCTCTAAAAACAAATTTTCCTGATCTTATCAGTCGGAACCTTATCACAAACCTTATTTAGGCTACACTATTGCATATTATTAACTGTAACTAATACTATGCTATAAATAAACCACCTATATATAACTTACTGGAACATTCCCCCAGTTTGTACCATATGTAAAAGTCACGTAGAGGGCTTCCCCCACATCATCCGCGTCACGTCATAAGCCTGTTAGGTCTAAGCATCCTGGGAACCATAGCTTAGTGACATAACGTCACAACAATGCAAAGTATGCACAAAGCTCACGCCTGATTGCCAGAGTAACACCACCTATTAGCACCCCGTTTCCCCTCTACACCCTCAAATCCAGTCGTGCGAATTTTCACAACAATCCTGAGTCAAACTACAGGCCATTTGCACCTACATGATGTGGTGACATGGACAGGCATGGATTAGAGACACGTCACTGCCCTCCCCCTCCTCTCGCTACTTTACACAAGCTACAGTGGTGTGATGTAGCACATTTAACAGGGGAACAGCAAGCATGCTTTATGGGTGGTTAAATTGACTAGACATTTTTTCTTCTTAGAAACAGGGCAGATAAAGTCACATGACAATGTCAAGATTCATCAGGCTCAAACTGTGAAAGAATGGTTGAGAGGGAGCATGACGAATCATTTTCGCACATGAATTGGCACCAAAAGTTTATGCACCTCACATAACATCACACTTATTTCCATCAAGAGGTGCATCAATTTTTGGTTAAGATCTTGTATTGCCAATGCAAGAGTCCAGCACTCTGTAAAGTCTCCTCCAGCACATCCCAAAGACGTTCAATGAATTTAAGATCTGGACTCAGAGGTGCAAATTCATGTGCGAAAATGAGTCTTCATGCTTCCTTTCAACCATCCTTTCACAATTTGTATGGCCATGATGTTTCTTCCTAGTTCCTGCATGGTTGTTTAAGAAATTATAAGAACATTTGCTAAACCAATCATAGACGTTAAGCATTCGCATGCTCGTTCTGCTTTAAATTCTTGGCTAATAATTTCTTTATCAAAATCTTTTATCCTTGAACTGTACACCATCTTCTGTTCGTCAGCTAAGATAAGACAATAAAGATATTATTTTATTGATAAGAGATTCATTGAGAGAACAGTCTCCTTTAAGTCCTTCCAAGGAACGGTCAAGGCAGATAAGAGTCAAATCTAAGAGAACCGGCAAATTCCCATAACAGCATAACCTATCCCTGCCTGGCCACACAAAGTTTATGACAGAGAAAGGCGTCACCGTATTGGCAGGGTGTTATTCCCACTGACACATAATAGAAGATTGACATTTCTGAAGTTAAATCACACTTTAAAAAAAATGCAATTACCGGGAAGCAGAAGTAGCCCATGTTTGAAGAGACTAAATCTGTAACCTTCACATAAATATGTGACATTGCTTTTGATCGGGGAACCGAAATGGCATTTCTTCGATTTCCGAAAGTCAAATGGCAGGGCTTCCGATGTCACATCGTCAATGAGGACACATGGACAAAGCAACCTAATCCTAACAGGAAAATTGAATGGCCTTGCTCCAGTATTCAACAAAAGCCACAAAACTTGCACACACTCAAACAATGCCTTTCTACTCTTTGAAAATGAAAAGCAAAAATAGATATTTATGTTTACATGACAAACGGTGAGCACTGGCTATTATAGCATAAGAGAAAAATGTCAATGCAACTGAAAAGAAAGAAAGCATATCATTTTAACACTGCAAAATCAATTCATAGCTGATCACAACCTACAAATACAAGGGTTTCTCAGTGTTTTTATCTAAGGAAAATGATCATGGCACAAATGGGACTTTAATAAAGAGACTTCTTCATAATCACATTAAGCTTAAATCATGAATCAAACAATACGTGCAACTGAAATGGTTGAGATGTACATCAACTGCTTATCTAAAGCATTACGCAATTTTTGCGAATGACCTAATTGTTAAAGTTATTATAAAAGTGTTTCATACACAGTATGTTTGGGAACTGAATGTTTTGCCCCGGATAAAACGCATGCAGCGCCACGACACGCGCACTGCGGGTCTCTTTCAACCATTAGAAACAATCACTCACGCGCTCAGAATCACCGTGATCCGATCAAAACCCAAGTGGAAGCACTCGGTAGATCTGTCACCGATCATGTTGGGAGGTAAATGGACGTGAATTTACAGCTGTTACGGTGCTAGTAAAGGTCTGATAGGCCAGAATCATCGCCGCACAATGACACAAGGCAGCGGATGAACGAAACAAAACGAGCTCTATCACAGTTCACGTTACCTTTTTCATTCGCGGTGCCTCGGCCACGGTGCCATCGCAGTTGACAAACGCCTCGCCGCCGTTCTGTTGCGGGTCCGGTCGCTTCATCGCGGACGCCTGCGGCATCTTCACGGGGTTCGGAGCGGCGGTCACCGGGCTCGGCTCCCCCGCCGCGGCCGCTGATGGCGACGAAGTAGAGTTATTTTCACTCTTCTTATCCTCTGCCTTGGGTGTCAGCGGAGATATAGCGGGGAGAGAGTCTTTACCGGCCACGTCTTTTAATTCGACCTCGGCCATTTTCGCTGCCACAGCCTGGACTGACATCGCTGCGAACCGCACGGTGCTTTTTTTTCCAATACAGAGAGAAGCGACACACGAACGGATACGCACGGTGGAATGACGCTCGGTGCAAAGCACCATGGGACATGCAGTTCACGTTACCATAGCGTCTACGCATCATGTTACTCATCATGGTTAATAATAGTGGACGAACGGTGGTGGTAGGAATAACAACTAAAAACTACATTATATTATCGTATAATAAAATACCTATTATTATTATTATTATACTTTTAAGATACCTTTTTACTATTTTCATTTATATTTAATTTATATCATTTATATAATCACGATTTCAAATCACGATTAGTCGCATCTAAACATAAAAGTTTTTGTTTGTTTATATATATATGTGTGTATGTATAAATATAATATTCTGTATGGATACACACAGACGTATAATGTATATAAATATACCTATATATATATATATGTGTGTGTGTGTGTGTGTGTATGTATACCTATATATACACTCACCTAAAGGATTATTAGGAACACCTGTTCAATTTCTCATTAATGCAATTATCTAATCAACCAATCACATGGCAGTTGCTTCAATGCATTTAGGGGTGTGGTCCTGGTCAAGACAATCTCCTGAACTCCAAACTGAATGTCAGAATGGGAAAGAAAGGTGATTTAAGCAATTTTGAGCGTGGCATGGTTGTTGGTGCCAGACGGGCCGGTCTGAGTATTTCACAATCTGCTCAGTTACTGGGATTTTCACGCACAACCATTTCTAGAGTTTACAAAGAATGGTGTGAAAAGGGAAAAACATCTAGTATGCGGCAGTCCTGTGGGCGAAAATGCCTTGTTGATGCTAGAGGTCAGAGGAGAATGGGCCGACTGATTCAAGCTGATAGAAGAGCAACTTTGACTGAAATAACCACTCGTTACAACCGAGGTATGCAGCAAAGCATTTGTGAAGCCACAACACGCACAACCTTGAGGCGGATGGGCTACAACAGCAGAAGACCCCACCGGGTACCACTCATCTCCACTACAAATAGGAAAAAGAGGCTACAATTTGCACAAGCTCACCAAAATTGGACAGTTGAAGACTGGAAAAATGTTGCCTGGTCTGATGAGTCTCGATTTCTGTTGAGACATTCAGATGGTAGAGTCAGAATTTGGCGTAAACAGAATGAGAACATGGATTCATCATGCCTTGTTACCACTGTGCAGGCTGGTGGTGGTGGTGTAATGGTGTGGGGGATGTTTTCTTGGCACACTTTAGGCCCCTTAGTGCCAATTGGGCATCGTTTAAATGCCACGGCCTACCTGAGCATCGTTTCTGACCATGTCCATCCCTTTATGACCACCATGTACCCATCCTCTGATGGCTACTTCCAGCAGGATAATGCACCATGTCACAAAGCTCGAATCATTTCAAATTGGTTTCTTGAACATGACAATGAGTTCACTGTACTAAAATGGCCCCCACAGTCACCAGATCTCAACCCAATAGAGCATCTTTGGGATGTGGTGGAACGGGAGCTTCGTGCCCTGGATGTGCATCCCACAAATCTCCATCCACTGCAAGATGCTATCCTATCAATGTGGGCCAACATTTCTAAAGAATGCTTTCAGCACCTTGTTGAATCAATGCCACGTAGAATTAAGGCAGTTCTGAAGGCGAAAGGGGGTCAAACACAGTATTAGTATGGTGTTCCTAATAAT
Organism: Rhinogobio ventralis; assembly: GCA_039654625.1. NCBI lineage: Eukaryota > Metazoa > Chordata > Actinopteri > Cypriniformes > Gobionidae > Rhinogobio > Rhinogobio ventralis. Next base: position 4,862,047 of record CM077207.1, read on the forward strand.
CCTTTAGGTGAGTGTATATAAAATTATAAATATAATAATATAATAATATTCTGTATGTATACACACAGACGTATAATGTATATAAATATACTAATATATACGCACACACACAATTATGTAAACAATCAATTTGACACATACACAAATACTATATTATTGCTTTTTATTATTATACTATACTATATAAAATTAATTTTTCAAACTCTAACAAATATTACTTTGTACTAACAAAAAAGTACTGTAGCAGTATAGTGGTACATTATATGATAACACCATGGTACAAAGTAATCACCACATACATGGTATTTCCGTGGTGATTCAAAGAATAGCATGGTTGTACCACGCTTTTCAGTTTGACCGCTGTTAAAACTCTTCTTATATTATCTCACACCTTATGCATAAACATTATAAAGCAATTTCACATTGGCATTCTAGGAAACTCCAGCTGTAGAACCGGTGAAGCTGCAAAGACTGTAAAAAATAGCACATACTTGTGTTCTTATCATTTATAATCATCTGTAGGAGTGCAGCACTACCATCCAGTGGTTAACCAAGGGAATAGAGTTCAAGGCTTTGGAGTGAAAAACATAAGAACAATGCTGGGCATTTATTAAATTGAATACCAAAGACAAAAGTGGAAGCTCATTTCAAGTTTCACTTCAGACACAATACAAAATACAAACAACACAAACACTTCTTGCTGTGTGTAATTTGGCAATGAAGATCAGGATCACCGATCCTCCAAGCTCTTCTGTAAATTGTCAAGGTAATAGTGAGGAGAAATAAGAAAAGCCCTTCATTGAAAGCAAGTAAATGAACGTTATTACACCAAACTGTTTACACCAAAAGTACATTTGTCATGGCTGTATGGTTGTAACAGATGGTCATTTATACAGCAAAATAAAGAAAAGGTAATGAAAAACTACCAGTAACTGCTTTTTAAAAATCATATAACTCCTGCTGTGTCCACTCACCCTGACCAGCCTGAAAGAATTTACATTGATGTATAACTACATTGTTTTTCTTGTATGATGAACAAAATACAAAAAATATTTATACAAAAATCCAGTGGAACAAGGTCTATTTTGACGCCATAAATATCTCAGCGTTGACGTTTAAAACATTTTCTTCAGCTAAAATGTCTTTGTGCTTAATCTGTATTTGCATTAAGTTTGTGAGAGTACAATGCATCTCAAAAACATTCACCATCACAAGAATGTAAAGGGAAAAAAGTCCATCACATCTCAAGGCTTGTGCAGTTTTTCTTCTAAGTGGCAAAAAGGACCATCTCAGTCCCCAAAGATCCAGAGCACATTCACTCCCGAAAGACCGAGATTCACTCTCCTGTTACAAAAAAAAAGTGTAAAGGGTAAAGGTTTCATCCATTTCGTACTTCAATGTAACGACATACTTTCAAAATTCAACGAGAGCATCCAAAGTGAAAACAGCTATTCTAGCCATAAAATTCCTTAAAACCAAGCAGATCACAGTCAGATAACATGACGGATTTAAACTCACCCCAGCATGCCAGACTCCTTGGTTTTGATTATGTAGAGGAACATGAGGATGGTATGAAACAAGTTATTTCTGCCCTGTGAGAATAGGGGGAAAAAGCATTAATCACAAGAACAGAAGAATTACTTTACTGTAATGGTTAGAGAGTATATACTCACCTTGGGCAAGCTGTAGATGTGTCCCTGGTAGACAAGCTGATAATGAGGAGGGTTTGTGCTACTTTGATGGATGCAGAACAGGTTCTCATTGGACACGTCTGTTAGAAATTCACACATTTTCAGATCATATTGAGTCACTGAGCGTGATTACTAATCAATGGTTCTCTGCAATGATTGGTCATGTTATCTTTTTAAATGTGATGGAGTTTGAGTAATGTGTGTATATGCCTGATGAAGGTCACGAGACCGAAACGCTGCTAATAAAAAGTTTTTGATATTTTCTGCAAGTATCGATAGTGTGCAGGATTTCCTTTTATTTTTTATTATTTTAGAAATTCACACATAAAATGTCATATTTGATATTGTTGCAGCACCTCTCTTCCCGGTCTGTCAGTAACGCTCGGTTTAGTTCCTCTCTCTATGAAGCCCCTCCTTCTGAAAGCCACAATGTGCTGTGATTGCTCAGCTGGACCAGTGTGTTGTGATCAGTCAACCGCTTCGAGTGTGATAGGGAAATGTCCCGCTCCTTACCTTAACCACGAGTTTCAACACACTGGGTGCTTCTCAATTCTTATTTTTGCATCCTCGTTTCCTTTCCTCGTGTCTTATCTCCACCCCTTCAGGAATGCGAGAGAAGGACGCAAGGAAAAGACGTGAGGACGGAGGAATTGAATCAAGTTAAATGATATATCCTTGCTCCCTTTAGCGTCACTTAAAAGCGTCGTCAATTAATGATGAATCTACACCGCTGGATTTAGTTTGCATGTCAGGATTCTTGAACATTAGAGATAACTATTTATATTGTAATAGTTTCAACCTCCACAAAATACCACATTTGTCCATATTTTATTTAATATTACCAGTTATTATTAACAACGAATTATTCCCAGTTATTAACTGCTTTATATTTGTTGTATAGTATTAGTTTTTTTCTTTCATTTTCTTGTGCTTTGATATAATTCTGCAACTGTCAGTTGTTGTTATTTGACATACATTTGTGTCTTGTACATGTAAACATAATAATAATAATGAATAAACTGTGGCAAGATGTGAATGGGGAGAAGAATTAATACGTGCGTTAAGTTTACACCCGTGTATCCTCGCTCATGACTCCTCAGAAAGTCTCCTCACTCCTCGCCTCCTCACGGTGGAATTAGAGAATTAAGATGTCCTACAAGACGGCTGAGCTCGGTCGGTTTCCGGGTCATAGGATGGAGGATGAAGGAGCGAGGAAACGAGGAGGGATATTGAGAAGCACCCACTACTGACAAACTCAACCAGGCTCCGCCCTTTTATTCTGTTTATGCATTGGGCGGGAATTATTTAAATGAGGAATATGGTGACGCGTTCGTTGCCGGTATGTAGAGAATAACTCCCTTTGGAGTGACACTGTAACTTTGCCGCACTTTTTCATGCTCACAGCAACATTACACACTGAAGAAAGTGTCCTCTTTAAACATGCCATATTGAACTCAATGCAACACATTATCTGAGCATACCTGGTTTATCTGGTGTCTGTATAAAATGCTGGGACGTAAAGGTTTTTCCGTCAGGATACTTAGGATGTGGAGGTAGCCTTGAGTCCAGGTATGTACACAGCACATGCATCAGGATCTGATGAGCACAGAAGGGGAGTCAGTGTTTGTGTAAGTGTAGAGGGAAAATAATTACACTGCATCATTACAAATATTATTGATCTTCTCTAAACTGTAATATAACAATGAAATGCCGCAGAAGTTTGGAAGAACACACAGCAGAGTCTGTTGGAAGGTCTGTGTCCCATTTCCGGTTTTTCAGATCTCCTCCTCCGTTCCAGCGGAAAGAGCTCATGCAGCCACTGTGGGCTAGTTCTGGAAGACAAGAGCAGTGACACAAATGAACACATAGGGGCATCACTCCTGTTCATGATATAGCACTACGGAAAGACAAAATATATTAGTGTTTAAGCCCGATTTATATCATCAGTGAATTGTGTATTCTGCTCACCCTTGATTCTCTCCACAAGATACTCCTGGTTTGGTGTGACGTCCAGATACTGTACGATGGCATTGAGGGTGGGAATTGCAGAGGCTTTGACCACAGCAGCTTGTTTGAGACTGCTGATACTGGCCTCTTCATGGAACAAAGAGAACAGAATTGAGACATAATGGAGTAAGCTACACCTTTTACAATTAAATATCTTTGGAAGAAAAGATGATTACCTCCAATCTGTAGCTCAGGGCAGCCTATCCTCCTGAGCTGACTGTTGACAGAGTCCATCTCTCTGACCAGATGAACTAGAATGGTGTCATTTATCCACTGCAATAAGTAGAAAGAGAAAAAGATTGACAATTATGGATGGAAATTTTGAACAATCTATGAAGGACAGATGGATGAACATTTTGGACGATTTATGAAGGACAGATGGATGGAAATTTGACAATTTATGATGGACGGATGGATGGTAATTGTGGACGATTTATGATGGACGGATGGATGGAAACTTGACAATTTATGATGGACAGATGGATGGAAATTTTGGACGATTTATGATGAACGGATGGGTGTAAATTTTGGACAATTTAGGCTGGATGAAAATTTTGGATAATTTAACATGGATAGATGGAAATTTTTGACAATTTAGGCTGGATGGATGGATGGACTCACATTTCTCAGTTTAGCAGTCCAGCTGTCAATACTCTCCATCACCACACGACTTGTTGTGATTCTTGCCCAGACCTGTAATAAATCTCTTTACTTTAAAACTCTAAAGAAATTGTTTTTTAAATGAATACAAACAAAACCATTAAACGAAGATGCTTTGACATTTCCTCATCCTCACCTCTTCAGCAGCTTGTTTGGAGCCCAGCTCCGTGTCGTCTTTATGGGCAGATGGTGCCTGTGAACGGCAGGCCGGCTGGTATTGAAACTTCCTCAGGCTCTGAGCGTAATCCCCCACTGAACGACTGTAGTTCCAGAACGATGGACTGTGTCTTGGAGATGTTGACTCTGGACTTCCTAAATAAGAAAATATTGCAATGATGAAGTCTTAGCACAGCCACAGTTTGATTCAACAGCATTATATCCATCCAGGATATTACCCAATTGACTGAGGTGGCTTTTCTCCTCCTCCGAACGCAAAAACTTCTCCAAAGTCTTTAGGTCATCAATGTAGTCCTCCTTGCCTCCGGGTGAATTAAAGACAGATGGGGATGTGCGGTAACGAGCACGGAGACTGCTGCCCTCTGCCGGCCCGAGGTTGCTTGCGTACGGAGAAGAACTCGGACTATAGCTCAACACCTGCAGATATAAAAAGCAAAAAGGGAAATGCAGTAAGTGTGTGAACAGACTAAAATAATGAAAACACAGTTTTAAAGATGCTCAACCTTGCCAAATGCCATGGGGGGTGAAAAGGTTCCTCCTGCTGAAGAAGGGCTGCTCAGAGGTGGACTGAATCCAGAGACACAGCTGGGGGAAAACTTGGGGCTGGTGCTTGAGGGTCGTGCAGGACTAAAACTGAGTACATTCTGTCCCTGCAGGGGCGATGACTGGACTGAGACCGGAGCTTCTTTTTTCTCTTGTTTCTGAGGTGGAGAGGCTTGAATTCCTATTAAAATCATTTTATTATACATTTGTACATTGTATTTCTTACTTAAATGCTACCGTTAAATAGACCTACTATACTTGACCAACTCAAAGCATTGTTTTTGTCATTTGTATCTTTGATTATAATATTTGTCATTTCCATGTGCTCTCATAATCTGTAATCAAAATAACTTCCCTTCCCTCTTGCAACGACATCTCTTCTCTGATGACAATTTTACTGGCATGAGGGCGGGGCAACCTGTCACTCACGTGAGATCCACCAATAGCAAACCACAACCATCCAATCAATTCCAGATGAAACAAAATTAAGTCTCATCCTACATTTAATCTTCTTCAAAGTCACTTTCACTCAGATATACGTCACAATAGGGAAGAAAAGACTATTGAAACTTGTTTCATCACGACATTAAATCAATTAATTATAAACGTATGCAAGAATTAACAACATCTGTTGTCTTTGCTTCGCACTAACTCACCTGAGCCCCGGAGTCCAAGAAGTTGATGCTGTACTGGACTGACGGCGATCGTTGATGGGGCCATAGTGTACTTGAAATACTTCCAAAAGTCAAAAAGCGCATTGAGACTGAACAGGGAAGCCAGGGCGAGTTCTGTCCAAGTTAGATGTGTATTAGATGATGGTCCATCGCATGAGGATGATCATATTTGTGCCATCTAAAAGAATAAACTCTTGTACTAGATTAATGACACCCTTTACGATCTTATTATATACTTACCAATATACCAGATGGGCCAGTAGGTTATGTTGTAGTATCTGCTAAGAAGCTTTCCAGACCTAAAAGACAAGGTGACTTGGTTACCTGTGGTTCAGAAGACATATCAGATTAGTAATTTTGAACATGTATGAACTCACATCTCAGTATAGATCATCCCAGCCAGAGACATATTCAGCACCGCCCATGCCAGGACGACCTGCCGTGCCTGTTCCTCCCTCCTCAGCTTCATGGTCTTGTCGATGAGGGAGGTCATGCCTTCCTTTGATGGGGTCATATCTGCACTAGATCCTCTACTACACCACAAGCTCTTGTGATAAAACATAAAGTATAAACAGACTATACCAAAAGGCACATAATGCATATCAAGGCATCTGAACGACTACAATATGATCACACTGCTTTGTGTCTAAAGGAAAGCTATACTATTGTGAATGTGACATCTTATTAGTATCATAATCCATGTTAACGAGCTGAAATGTTCAGTTGCACTATGAGCCTTTCAGGCAATGTGCACGTGTGCTTCCATAGCAAACTCTACACTGGAGAACTCAGGACACAACAAACAAGACACGAACAAACATACAGGTTGTAGGGGTAAATGCATCTAAACTCAGTTTAAAGTGTGTTTGATACATACTTCCTCTTCATCAGCCCTGCATGAACGCGGTAAAGTAAAGAGAGTGAACACAGCAGCAAATAAATTCACGTTTCAAAATAAAAGTCTCTAACCACGAATCAGCTACTTTTTGTAAAGTACCATTTTGTAACTTCAAGGAATTTATATGGACAGTAGATATTCTCAGAATGGCTTGGATGTATTATCTTTAATGTCTCACTCTTGATATGATGATTGAAAAATATTTTATTTTTTTATTTGTCAGAAAGGAACAACTCACGGTATTTACATTAATTATATATTTAAAAAAAAAAAAGCATATGCTGTTTTTTAAATAATACAAATTTATTTACGTATTAATCGTGCGCAATAGAGGGAACGAATTAGTAACTCGTGCGCACGTGTGCGGGGCTCCTTAGTATTTATTTTAATTATTTATAATATAATATAAATTCAGACAGCAAATCTGCCTGATATAATGCAACAAATTATCTGCAAATCCTCTTTTAAACACCAGATGTCAGCCAGACACTATGCAACCAGTGCAACCCATTATGCCCATATGAAAATGGGTACAACTTTCAGTCTTGCTTCATACCACAGCTGTGATAAAGATAGAGACCATTAGACTTTACCTGGAGTCAATGAGAGCTGCTCTCATTTGATCGTCAGTGTGTTTTTCTTAGTGTAAAGTGCATTTTAATAATCTAAAGAACCTTCTTCCATTGTAAAGAATCTTTTGGATGGAATCATAGATGCCAACAAAGAACCTTTAATCCACAAATCCAATATTAATGATGTTTTGAACTGTGAAAGCAATGATTTCCTGGATTTTGTAGTGTGAGTGCAGGTAAGCAGATCTATTCTCAGAGTTGGAGCTGGCACTGGATCTCATCTGCAGTCTGTTATAGCACAGTTAGGTGTGTGTGTGTGTGTGTGTGCGATGACATCATATACGTCTGAGTTCTTGCCTCCGTAATTGGCCCGTTTCCTCCACCGGCGTGGAACACACAAGTGGAGCCAGACACATGCTCACAGGGATTTTCCAGAAAGACGAGGGGCCCAGTTTTAGGGACGCTGCGGAGCTAGGGCTGAAAACGACTGTAAATGTCACAAATGAATGAAGGGCCTCAACCCAAAACGCAATCTGATCCAGTGCGCCCCTAGGCAGAGCCGTTTGATCTGCTTCACATTCCACCCCCAACAGCCAAAACAACAGACGTTACACCATCTCCATGTTCTGACATTATCAGAGCTATCTTCACATGCTGTTAGGAGCTGCACTGTTTTGTTTTGTCTTGCTGGCGCTTTCTGACATGATGATCCAATTGATCGGAAGCCAAATGCTAATTTCACAACCAGAAGCCGATGCTTTTAAAATGGGCCTTTTTGAGTTAACATATAGGCTATGGCAGCACCCTTAAGATATTTGGCATGAAAATCTGGAGCCTTTCGAGGGACGTCTTTTGCAGACTAATGATCTGCATGATGGATCACAGAGGTCTATGATCAGTTGTCTTTATAGAGCTGTCACCAGTGCTATTTAGGGTTAGTAGAATAAGCTGACATGTAGTTGCAAAGCTACTTAGTAGAATGTCTAAAGTGGACTGTGATTTTTGTTTAATATTTGTATTTTATCAGAAGGTTGAGTTTTAGTTAACTGTCACTGCATAATTGAAAGGCATCTCTGTGCTTTTTCCTCAAGATTAGTCTTGCATGCCAACACTATGATGAATCCAGTCAGCGGAGCTCTAACTATTGCTTCCATGACTTGTGCCAAAAGAGTCGTGTGTAACACAGGGCTGCTAATGTTTCACGTTGATTTGACTGCAGCACTGTACTAAATCGCAGCACACCACATTACCTCACTTTAGCAACATTTGCCAGTGTCTCTATCTGCATCTGTGGGTTTGTTTAGCAGATGGACACTGTATTGGCCAGTGATGTCATTCAGTTTACCATGGGAAAGAGCAGAGTATACGCGTTTGCAAATTTGCTCCTAAATACTAAAACTCTTTGCTACTTATTTGCCGTTTAACCATATCCCAGAATTCCATGCAGGGCATCCTGGCTGTGAAACTGATGATGCGGCAAATACAATTCCATTGTGGAATATGCAGTCAAAATTAGATTCTAATCTAAATGAACATACCATTAACCCTTATCGCACAAAAAGTTGTCTGACTGACAAATTCTGAATGGGACTGAATATGCTGACACGTCTGAAATATAATGCAAACATGCATATTGTGTTGTATACCCAAATATTTCTGTGGCAGGGTTATCAGCTAAATGATCAACATGTGTTTATACATTAAACTCGTTCTTGACCTGATTCACACAGTTCTTTTTTATAATATCCTGAATCATCATCTCTCAAACTTAATTAATATAATGATGAGGCACATAGAACTTGCCAACCTATACATGTAAATGATTTCTAATATGCAAGCCAGATAGTTAATAGCCTGGTTTCACAGACAGGGCTTAGATTAAACCAGGATTAGGCCTTAGTTCAATTAGGAAATTTAAATAGTTTTTATAAACATGCCTTAGGAAAAACATTTCTAGTGTGCATCTTGAGACAAAACAATGGCACTGACATATTTTAAGATATGCCAGAGAAAGTTGCTTTCAGTTAAAACAGCTCAAACATGCATTTTAGTCTAGGACTAGCTTAAGCCTTGTCTGTGAAACCGGGGGAATAAGTGTTGGGAGTAAGTAACGTGCAGTACGTAATCAGATTACTTTTTGATGTAACAAGTAAAGTAATGCATTACTTTATAAATTTACACATTCGTTGTTTTTTTTAAGAAATACACATTACTTTCAGTTTAATTTGCTTAAATATTTTTAAAACTACACTGAAATAAAATTATATTTCTTCATAACAAATATAATAAAACACATTACCTTCAACTTTCATACTGTGGCTGTTTTAGCAAATACAGGACTTTGGATCCAAATATAAAGTTTATTTAAACAAAATTACAGAAGTAAATCCAGGCAGAGAATCAAAGAATTCAGGCAAAGAACAAGATAATCCAGACATGGGGAAAACAGAAAAGGGCAGTTTGCCCTTTTTATGTGTTTTGGCTGTTCATTTACACGAAAACAGCATTTTGGGGCCCTGAAAATGCTAACTTTTAAGAAAGGGTAAGTGCAAGTTTTTGAAAACGATACTGTTATCATCATGTACAAAAATACAAAAACACAAATTTGATTATGCATCACTGTAAACCAGAACACGGTAATCAGTTACATACATTTTTTTAAGTAAAGAAATTTAAAGTTTAAGCAGAACTTTTTTTATTTTGTACTCGTACATTTTAATTGCTCTTAACTTGAAATGTGTGAGTAAGCTAATTCATACATTTAACTTAAAATTAGCATGTAATCTCAACTCAATATTTTTTAGTAGTGGAAACTTGGCAAGCTAAATCAGTAAATGTTAACTTACTAATTGGTAACATAATGCTTTGATAGCCATAGCATAGCAATTGCTGAAAGAGTACAGCAATAAAGAACAGTTAATAGAAATCTGTTCTCAAACCAAGCTCATGCTCCACTCCACTCGTCAACATGATGGTAACCGCCCAAAAAAAACCACATAACATAAACTCTTCTAAATTAGCATAGCTAAACATTAAACACTACTGAATCTCCCACCTAACATACATCTTGCACAAAAAAAACATTATATAACACTTTATTTTAGCATTTACTCTCCCTTTTGAGTGTCATGGCAAAGCATCCTGGGAAATAGAAATAACAGCCCGGTCTTAGTTAAATTTAAGTTAGTCTAAATTAAAAAGAAACAAGTTAATAAAACTCAAAACAATGAAACAATTCAGATTACTTAAAATGTGCCAGTTTTTTTAACTCAAAAGAAAAAGAAAGTTCTAAATACGCAAAAAAGTTAATTTGAGTATACAAAATTGTTTAATAAGTTGGCTCTACTCAAACCAATTACTTATTTTGCACTTAGGGCGTGTCCGAATCCACTTTTGCTAGTTTAACGACGGAAAGACTGAACGCTTCTCCAGAGAGGAATCCTTTTATTTTTAATATTTAAAAATGTTTGTGTGCTGCTGCGCTGCACCCACCTATAGGCGCATATTACTAACGTGCCCTTTAAATAACACAAAAAATACTGCGCCATTGACTTTAGATCAGGTTTTTGTTGGTCAATGGCACAGTCGTTTTCAGTTCCTCAAAATAGCAATGCACCTGTCTGAACACACCTCGTTTTCAGACCAGCACGCCCATGGGCGAACAGATGGCGCGAGTGCATTTGCTATTTAAACAATGTGGGCACTGGACATGAAAATGATAACTCGTCAAGCTGAAACTAGCCAAAAAACACTTGTGTCGCATTGCGCCGGGTGTATGATAAGGCCCTATAGGTGCGTAGTGTTTATTTACAAAGTGACATCGCCAATAAGCAGTGAATATATTTGTTGAGGATGCAATTCTATATTTCCTGATATGGAACTTGTGTCCGGAACCGGTGGGAGAATCTGATCCCTAGAGAGGTCACCACAGTCCTGGGAAGAGCTGTCTCGAGATCAGGGAAATCTCTCTTCTTTGATACTCTTCCCTCTCTCCCTCTCATATACAGTATGAGTAGGTCAGTGCAGGCCAGTTTTCACAGACATTCAAGTATTAACAATGGAAGATCATCTCTGCTGCTCCTCACAGAATCAGTCGCTGCTGGGAAGGGTCAAGAACCTCCTCGGACTTGACCCTGCGGAGAAGGTCAAAAGAGATTTTCCAAGGGGCATCAGTTATTATTAGACTATCTGTGAAGATAAACTCAAGCGATCTATGTGGGAATGAATTATTTAAGTCTTAGGAAACAGTCATTCTCATCAGCTCTCCATTTATTTCCATTTTCTTCAGTAATCATAGAGTGATGCTGTAATATGAATATGTTGTGGAGGAATAACACACTCACTTTAGCTCTATGCCAAAAACACTGCAGTATTTTTCACTGAATCATGGGAAAATCAGATCTGCCCATGTTGGTATGGGAATTCTATTCTTGGAGTGTGGGATGGGCACTGTGGAACCCACTTTGAACATAACATTATTTTTCTGGTTTTATGAGTTTTTTGAAGTGAGACTTTTGGATGTTTTACTGGTTATGGCACACACTCAGAGACCTTGTTCCAGGCAGGGTTATTATAGTTAACTAAAAGGCAAGATTTCTTATTTTCATGTATATGTTGGCTTGAAAAAGCCCAACATACTGATCTACTATTTAAGCTTCTTCTTCTTCTGAGACAAAATTTAGTCAGTATCTCCTTCTAGAGCTTTAAAGCTACAACCACCAAACTCGGCTCAGACCTTCAGACTGGTCTGATTTGGGTTGCTATACCTTTTCTAAAAGATCAGACTTCGGTTTTCGTTAACTGACACTGACTTTAATTGAGGGGGTCAAAACTTTTGTACAAATAGAGTATTTAAGTTTCTTCCACCAAGTCTCTATCTCTAGCAAAGCCTAGCAACATGCTAATTCATGTTAGCAACATGTTAAAATATGCTAGTATCATGCTAGCAACATGTTAAAACATGGTAGCAGCATGTTAAATCATGATAACACCATGCTAATTTTATGCTATCAATGTGTTAAAACATGCCAGCAGCATGCTAAATCATGATAGAAAAATGCCAGTTCATGCTAGCAATGTGCTAAAAATGCTTGCAACATGTTAAAACATACTAACATTTGTTAAAACATGCTAGCAACGTGTTAACAATTGGTAAGACATGTTGGTAACATGCTTATTCATGCTAGCAACAATAAAATATGCTTGCAACATGCTAATTCATGCTAGCAATGTAGTAAAACATGCTACAAACATGCTATCAAAAGGTAATGCTAGACACATGCTACAACATGAAAAAACTGATTAGCAACATGATAATATATGCTAGGAAGCTTATACAACTTTAAGAAAAGGCTGTTTAATCCAACATAAAAGTTTGTCCCAACAAACTTTACTTTCTAGTTTTAACTTGATGTATATCAAAAATAAAAACTAATTCAAAATATTAATAAAAACTATAATAGTACCTCAATGAAACTAAAATAACACTGGTTCCAAACCAGAAGAGTTCTGCATACTAGTGTATACAATCTGTTTTTTAATCTTCACCAGGGAAAAACATGAATCCTCCAGCCGTTTACATAATAAAGATCAATCCCCTGTGAAGAACACAGGCTGAGGATATGGTCATCAACTTCTCATCTTGATTTTGTTCTTGTAATGCCATTTCCTGCTGATAACGCTGGAATGTTTAAATAGAATGAGAGATTTGTGTAATCTTTGACAAACCGTAATACAGAGATATGAACTGGAATGTGGGCAGGTTATAGAAATAAACAGGTAAAGGTGATTGTGAGTGTTCTCAATCCATAAGAAAGAAAAATCCCACATTAAATCTCTCAATATATTTCTTATTTAAAAAGAAAAAGACCCCAATAACCACATCGAATTTTAGGAGAAACACCTGGCATGAAGGTAAGAAGCATGAAGAAGAGAAAACTCAAGAGAGTACCTAAACTTGTTGCATATTTAATTGTAAATGCAAGCAATACAGTTTAATACAGGACAAACGTGTTATCGATTTAGCATGGAAAAGTAATCAGAGACCTTCTTTATCTCAACAGATCAAAGAAATGTCTTGTAATCTTGCTTTGGAAAAACTGACAAATAATTACAGGAAAAGTAGACGTAGGATATGGACCTACTTTCCACTTTAAATCATTTGTTAACAAGTAGATGTGGAATGTAAATTAATGATGACTGTGAGCAAATATCTGATGTATGATTAAAACACACAAACACACATAAATATATACACCGATCAGGCACTGACAGGTGAAGTGAATAACACTGATTATCTCTTCATCACGGCACCTGTCAGCAAGTGAACATTTTGTCCTCAAAGCTGATGTGTTAGAAGCAGAAAAAAGACGACTGGGTCAGAGCATCTCCAAAACTGCAGCTCTTGTGGGGTGTTCCCGGTCTGCAGTGGTCAGTATCTATCAAAAGTGGTCCAAGGAAGGAACAGTGGTGAACCGGAGACAGGGTCATGGACGGCCAAGGCTCATTGATGCACGTGGGGAGCGAAGGCTGGCCCGTGTGGTCTGATCAAACAGACGAGCTACTGTAGCTCAAATTGCTCAAGAAGTTAATGCTGGTTCTGATAGAAAGGTGTCAGCATACATAGTGCATCACAGTTTGTTGCGTATGGGGCTGCATAGCCGCAGACCAGTCAGGGTGCCCATGCTGACCCCTGTCCACCGCCGAAAGTGCCAACAGTGGGCACATGAGCATCAGAACTGGACTACGGAGCAAAGGAAGAAGGTGGTCTGGTCTGATGAATCATGTTTTCTTTTACATCACGTGGATGGCCGGTTGCGTGTGCATGACTTACCTGGGGAACACATGGCACCAGGATGCACTATGGGAAGACAAGCCGGCGGAGGCAGTGTGATGCTTTGGGCAATGTTCTGCTGGGAAACCTTGGGTCCTGCCATCCATGTGGATGTTACTTTGACACGTACCACCTACCTAAGCATTGTTGCAGACCATGTACACCCTTTCTTGGAAACGGTATCCCCTGGTGGCTGTGGCCTCTTTCAGCAGGATAATGCGCCCTGCCACAAAGCAAAAACGGTTCAGGAATGGTTTGAGGACCTCCAAATTCCCCAGATCTCAATCCAGTCGAGCATCTGTGGGATGTGCTGAACAAACAAGTCCGATCCATGGAGGCCCCACCTTGCAACTTATAGGACTTAAAGGATCTGCTGCTAACATCTTGGTGCCAGATACCACAGCACAACTTCAGGGGTCTAATGGAGTCCATGCCTTGACGAGTCAGACAGCAAAAGAGAGTCTATATATACACTCACCTAAAGGATTATTAGGAACACCTGTTCAATTTCTCATTAATGCAATTATCTAATCAACCAATCACATGGCAGTTGCTTCAATGCATTTAGGGGTGTGGTCCTGGTCAAGACAATCTCCTGAACTCCAAACTGAATGTCAGAATGGGAAAGAAAGGTGATTTAAGCTATTTTGAGCGTGGCATGGTTGTTGGTGCCAGACGGGCCGGTCTGAGTATTTCACAATCTGCTCAGTTACTGGGATTTTCATGCACAACCATTTCTAGAGTTTACAAAGAATGGTGTGAAAAGGGAAAAACATCCAGTATGCGGCAGTCCTGTGGGCGAAAATGCCTTGTTGATGCTAGAGGTCAGAGGAGAATGGGCAGACTGATTCAAGCTGATAGAAGAGCAACTTTGACTGAAATAACCACTCGAGGTATGCAGCAAAGCATTTGTGAAGCCACAACACGCACAACCTTGAGGCGGATGGGCTACAACAGCAGAAGACCCCACCGGGTACCACTCATCTCCACTACAAATAGGAAAAAGAGGCTACAATTTGCACAAGCTCACCAAAATTGGACAGTTGAAGACTGGAAAAATGTTGCCTGGTCTGATGAGTCTCGATTTCTGTTGAGACATTCAGATGGTAGAGTCAGAATTTGGCGTAAACAGAATGAGAACATGGATCCATCATGCCTTGTTACCACTGTGCAGGCTGGTGGTGGTGGTGTAATGGTGTGGGGGATGTTTTCTTGGCACACTTTAGTGCCAATTGGGCATTGTTTAAATGCCACGGCCTACCTGAGCATTGTTTCTGACCATGTCCATCCCTTTATGACCACCATGTACCCATTCTCTGATGGCTACTTCCAGCAGGATAATGCACCATGTCACAAAGCTCGAATCATTTCAAATTGGTTTCTTGAACATGACAATGAGTTCACTGTACTAAAATGGCCCCCACAGTCACCAGATCTCAACCCAATAGAGCATCTTTGGGATGTGGTGGAGCTTCGTGCCCTGGATGTGCATCCCACAAATCTCCATCAACTGCAAGATGCTATCCTATCAATATGGGCCAACATTTCTAAAGAATGATTTCAGCACCTTGTTGAATCAATGCCACGTAGAATTAAGGCAGTTCTGAAGGCGAAAGGGGGTCAAACACAGTATTAGTATGGTGTTCCTAATAATCCTTTAGGTGAGTATATATATATATATAGCGTTTCTTGCATAAAGACAACGCTGTACTTATTCAAACAAACAGTTCTTTAATTACCCTTGTATTGCAAACAAGCCGAGATGCTCCAAACTCCGTGAGGCACTTCATTCACGATAGAGGGGGGGTGGAGTTATGAGGTTTGACTGACAGTTTGAGGATCCAATGGAGTTACAAGGTTTATTCATACTTTTTTATTGGTTAAATATTTGCAAAACCCACAGACAGATGTAAAGGGTGACCAATAGTAATGATTTATGAAAAATATATATATATATGGAGATACAAGGTTTCTACCCGACACTGACAATATAAAATTTGTATTTATTATAATGTAACTTTTTTTTTTACTTATGTTTTTATTTTTTCTGTATATATAGTTTCTATAGATGTTAAAGTTTCTTCATGGAACCATCAATGCTAATAAAGAACCTTTATTTTTAAGAGTGTATGCAGTCAGTTTCAATGTGAAGATGTTCAAAATTGACTTCTTCCTTATTTGGATGAAACAGCACATAAGTCAGAATTCGCTCTGCTATGCCTTCATGTAAAATGTTCTCTTGAATCCGGGAGTGGTGACAGGCCTCTTGGTTTGTGGCTGCCGTCAGCAAAGTCCAAGGATTCTGCAGTAGAATTCAATAAAGCAATAAACCAATCAGGAGAATTAGAAGCTAAAGCTCTAGCTGGCTCACAGAGGGCTCTTTATGCGGAGGATGGCTGGAGGTCCTCCTCACCATCACTGAGAAACATGTACCCTCTGTATCAACCTCTGCTGTTTTGCATTGACTGGCTGGATGTCTGTGACCAATCAGAGGTCTGCTTTGATCTGAGCGCTGTTTAGAAAACAACTGCTGATTTTTGTCTTTGTGTTTGAATGTCAGTCTCTTCCTAGTCATTTCCTTTTGTCCTTCAGTCAAGTGCTGTTTGTTGTGAGACTAAATTCCAAAGTGGTGTTTATAACCAATCAGCTTCCTCGCTACAATGGGACCACACCCACAAAAGACGTCTGTGACTAATCAAATCTTTCCAGCTGTACTGTATCCTTTATGTTCAAAACACAAGTGGGGCCTCAGCTTAGAAAGTCAACTTTACATCAGTGCAAACCAGAGACTCTAGTTTAGTCTGTTTTAAATTGATTTGGTCTGGATGGAGAGTGAATGCTTAAGTTATCATGTTGTCTAAAAGACATAATGGCCCGGTTTCACAGACAAGGCTTAGATAAAGCCAGGATAAGGCATTAGTTCAATTAGGACATTTAAGTAGCTTTTATAAACGTGCCTGGTGTGCATCTTGAGACAAAACAATTACATATTTTAAGATATTTTAAGATATGTCAGTGCAAGTTGCTTTCAGTTAAAACAGCTCAAACATGCATTTTAGTCTAGGACTAGACTTAAGCCTTGTCTGTGAAACCGTTAAAAGTATGTTTTAAAATGTACACACATACACACACACAAGTGCTATCTAATTCACATTGTAGTGTTTGCTCATAACACGTGTGAGTTTCTACTGATCTTCCTCTGTTTGGAGATGTGATTGAGGATGTGATCTCACTCTCCAGAAATCCAGCCTATGTGACTCTTTGCTTATGACTGAAGCCAGGCTTCCCTTTATACTGTATACTGGACACCCCACCCTGTTCCTCTCTCTCTCTCTCTCTCTCTCTCTCTCTCTCTCTCTTTCTCTCTCTCTCAAGCAGAAACCAATAGAGGCGTGTAATGTCCATTCATACTTCAGATGGCCTACCGTAAATATTGTTTTCAATGTTAACTTAAAACAAATAATTTCATTCATATACTTCAGATTTTTTTATATTTTCTATCACATAGAAAAAACGTCTATAAAATGTATTTATATAATGGTTTTATTTTGCTAAACAAAAATAAATAATGTTAAAAATGGTAGAATTATTTTAGAAACCACAAACTACCCAGCTAATATGTTCTAAGAACGTTTTACTAACCTTACAATTAAGTTATGAAAATGTAATTTTTTAAATGTTTTTTAAATGTTTTAATGTTGCTGAAACATTCCATTTTATCATAATTTTATCATTCAAAAATTATGGGATTGTTATGAATGTTCTCAAACGTTCTGGAACGAGTAGTAACGTTTAAAAAAATATTAGATGAATGACCAAAACAAACATACCATGGAATAACATTTAAAATAACTTTTTTGTGTTAATGTTTTGAGAACATTATTAAAGACTAGATAACTTTGAACGAACGTTCTAATAACGTTACTGGCAGAATGTTCATAAGAACCTTACCAGAACAGAAACTAAAGTTCCGAGAATGTTCTCTGTATATAATCTGATATTCAGCATGATTGTGAGTGCTGTTGGTTGATTTTGTCTCCAAACAAAAACCAAAGCACAATCAACACATCTCAGAGCAACACAGCATTTGTGTTTAAATCCTTTTTGAATCAGTGCGATTCGGGTTGAGTGAATGATTCAATGACTCACTCATAGGCCCTGTACCAAATGACACCCGCGGCACTTTCGTGGCGTAACGCTGCGTTGACTGTCGGGAAGATAATTCAATATAAAACAATAGATTTAACATCAAAATTTAACATAACGATAAAATGTAACCTTTTCCCTTTAAATACTTTATGGTCAGTCAGTTAAGCATAATTCATGCAATTTTATATTATTTATTTGAAATAATTAAAATAGCAGTTTCATGTCTATCCTTGTATTGTTAAACTGATCGGGGTTGATATGGGATTTAGAAAGTAATTAGTAGTAATGCAATACTTTTAGAGAGAGTAATTAGTACATTAATCTAATTACACTGTTGAAGATGTAATTAGCTAGTAATGAGTAAGCCACACTGTAATCAG
This sequence comes from Rhinogobio ventralis, assembly GCA_039654625.1. Lineage (NCBI taxonomy): Eukaryota > Metazoa > Chordata > Actinopteri > Cypriniformes > Gobionidae > Rhinogobio > Rhinogobio ventralis. The sequence continues at coordinate 4,880,630 of CM077207.1, forward strand.
TATAGCAGTAGCCAATTGAATTAGGTAAGTAATTTAATTGCTTTTCACTAATTGTTTCTGGCTGCGGCTGCTGCATTGTTTCTGTCTTATAGCAGGTCTCTTCCTTTAAAGCATCAACACACAGCACATCAGTCCGAATTTGCCAACTGCTGATGCAATAAGAACATAGTAAAGTAATATCTACATTACATTTAACCTGTCTCAGACTAGAGACAAACCGTCTGTCTCTGTCTCTCTCTGTGGTCTACTGGCAGCAGAACCGGTATGCAGCAGGAATCTTTGGATCAAGGTAATTTCATGCTTCTACACATTTTCCCAGGCAGCTGAGCATTCCTTTACCTTTGTGCCATTGTCGAGTGTGATGTGGGTTGACATGTTGTCATAAGACACAGACATACATGCACACACACACACACACACACACTCTGGCAGGGACCAGGGCATTCATCTCAGGATAAAAATGGGTCATTTTAATGCTTTAATACACAGTGAGGTTAATTCAGTGAGGTTCTATATAGAATTAGGGTTCTTGGCTCAATTTTAAAGGCACAATATGTAAGATTTTTGGAATAAAAAAAATCCAAAACCCACTAGAACAGTGTTATATATTTTGTTGACTTGTATACTTACGTTATCCCAAATGTTTCCAAGAATGTTTAAATCCAGAGAAATAAGCAATTTTAACCAGGCCACAGACGGTGTCCGTGTGTCGCCTTTAAATTACATCATACCCGTGTTACCCTCGATTTCCGGTTTTATTTTGTAGAAACCATGGAAACACCAAAGACGCTTTAATATATAATGTGTTTTTATTAGGTGAGCAACTGTTTGGATACATTCATCGACAGAAAACTAATCATTGTTATATAGCTCAACACAGTTAGTCTTACTGTTTAAATCTGGTTTTCTTGATTTACCGCGAGTACCATGTTTTACCATGCCTAATATCACTCTAGCTCACTGCAGTGTGTAACAAGTGTCTCATACTAGCGAACGCACAGAGTAGCATTATAACGTAACTTTCAACACACTCAAATAATGTATCTAATATGATAAAACAGCGCTGCATTACCACACATACGCATGAGCGGAAGAAGCTATCCCTTTTTTTTTGAATAAGCGATCTCTAGCGGCAAAAAATTACATATTGTGGCTTTAACAAACCCTTATGCCAAAAAGGTTCTATATAAGGAGAAATGTCTTAAATGATGGCAAAATACTTTAATGTTTGATGTTTTTTTTTCTTGTGATAAAGTATGTTTATGAGCTGTGACATGTTCAGTAGTCTTAACTGAATTCAACAAGTTGTTTTTAGATCTGTATTTGTTGAGACAGGTTTCTTGTCAAATCTAATCTCACACTGTTGTGGTTTAGAGCATTTTCAAGAAAACAAAAGTGATAAATTACTCGTTCGAATGAGTCAATATAATAATTAATGTGTATGTGGGATTGTTTTCATGAATGTCAGACAACAGTTATATCTGCATCTATGTCTCTTTTCAGAGATACAGTAGGTTCTGCTCCATTTAGAACACATATTTCATACTAACCGTACTTAAACATAAACACAAAAGACACCTTATTATCTATTCATCAGAATAATGAGTCAAAATTGACTTTTACCTTCATCACCTGTCACAGACTGTTATGATCAAATAATTAATGAATATGTGTGTAGGTTTGTGGGTTGGCAGTTTATCATTTAATTGTGGTTTCATCTCTCAAGGCTGTAACACATGGTCAATTCATCAGTTATTTCTCACCCACCAACATCTGCTGTACGGAGAAAGACAGACAGATGGGTGCAGGAGAGTATTTTATTATCTGGATGACCAGAGATTTCAGCATGTTTTTAAAGTACAACTTAAAAGTTGTCAATTCAAGCTCTTTTCTTGCCGTCTTATTGGCATTGCACTGTTATGTAACCCAACAAGCACAGCCTGTCACTTCCTCTTTTGAAGGCTCTGCCTTTGTGTCATGAAACGTTTTGTGTGTCTATAGCTTTGTTCTTCACACAGGTAGTAATCATTCTTGCACATTATTTTAAGTCATTTAGTGATAAATTGTCAATTTATGCACTATATTTTTATAGGGATTTCCACTGTGCATGAATCAGAACTCTTATAGTGAGACATAAAAACCATTTAACCCAATTATTACCAGCTTCAAGTGTGCATATGTGCAAACAATGCATTTAATGTTTTAGCACTCAGGGGAAATATACAAATGGGGCAATTAAATTCACCAGTAAATGGTAGCAGTGAGTTAAATGAGTTGGACATGTGCATCAACACGTGAGGGGAAATAATAATCAGAAAAAAATCATATCATGTGTCACGCAGGATATGTCATGCATGTAAAAAAAAAAACTATAATTATCTCTTCCGGGACCTGTTTTAGTGCACTAAATGTATTTTGCACGGGTGGTTGAGTATGGTTTAATAAAAGATTGGCTAGAATGCCATGCATGTGCCATGACTGGGAAGGAAGGAGAGAATTTGAGCATTTTTGCAACGTGAATTGAGGAGGAGGAGGAGGGACCGACATTGCCTTTTGGGTGGTCATTCAGTCATAGGAGTTGATCTGCCTCATCTGTAGTCTGTAGTTCAGAAAGAAAGACTCGTGCCTGCATGCAGCCTCCGTGATGTAAAAGTAAAAGTTTTAACAGACTTCTGTTGATGCATTTTGCATAGGCACAGCCACATGCAGCTGGCACTGTGAGGTGGTTATATTAGGTAGCCTAACACCGAAAAAGCCCAAACATGGAACTTTTTTGCTTGGAAAAGGACACAATCATGCGAGCTCAGAGAGATCCCAACATCTTCTGCGATGAAAGAGTATTGCAAAGTCTTTTAACAGTGGAGGACAGATATGTTCCGCAGGGACCCTATTTTAAATGTGTCCAGAAAGATATTCAGCCTTTTATGAGGCGGATGGTCTCGACGTGGATGCTGGAGGTTTGTAGTTAAAGGTTTATTTCTGGAAGTTGTTGGGTTGGGAGTGTGTAATGATTATACTAATAGTATTATGTAATGTAGATTGTGTTGGCAGACAGGCAAAGTCAAAAACCATTTCTCAAATAGTCAAAACTAAAAAAAAAACCATGCATAGTATGTCATCTGTTCATCGATGTGCAAATATTGATCAAGAAATCAGCAGGAAACGCAACCACTTATAGCCTACATGTTATTTTAATAGTAAACGCTTTTGTGTTTTTCTTGAAGGCATGCTTTATTGGACAGATGAGGGCCTGTGCTTTATTTGCGTGTGTATTTTTCAATTTGAGATGTTTTTCTTCTTCCTAAAACAGTTGCTTGGTGTGAAAGTGCAGCCATGTTGAGAATCGTCGATGCTGAAATGTTTTACAGTTCATCAAATCAATATAATTGTCGGACATAGTTTAATTAGAGCAACACATATGTGTGATATGATATGCTGTCATTGACATTAGGAACTAAGTGTTAGATCATATTTTTTTTAACGTGACGAATCACCAAAGCAGTCATGTGTGGGCGTCATTTGGTTTCAAAGCACACCCTGCTTGAAATGAATGAAGAGCTTTACCACTGGAAAGTTCCTCTTTCTCATGAAAATAGTTACAGTAGGAACATATTGTAGTTGAACCTAATGCTGCATAAAGTAGAATTCATATATAGCTTACAAAAAGTGCTTATATGTAATATAAACTTAATAATCCTCCATATTGTAAAGCTAAAGAATATCCTATGAAAAGAACATAAAGGCCTGGTTGACTTGCCTACAGCAAAAGTGTATAATAACATTTAGTTGTTCAATGCACGTTGTGAATGAATTCTGTGTGTCTGTAGGTTTGTGAAGAGGAGAAATGTGAAGAAGATGTCTTCCCCTTGGCTATGAACTACCTGGACAGATTTTTAGCTGCAGTTCCTACGAGAAAATGTTTCTTGCAGCTTTTAGGGGCCGTGTGTCTCTTCCTGGCTTCAAAATTAAAAGCATGCCAGCCGCTGTCGGCCAGGAAGCTCTGCATGTACACAGACAACTCTATTACATCTCAACAACTGCTGGTAAGAGCTGCGGATGGCCAAGAAGTCTTCAACCTGTTGTGTAATTCTGTATTACAGTCAAACCCCAGATTAAATACATCATATAGTTTATATTATATATAGCCCTAGTTGGTGAGCTGCTGATTCATCATATTTTTATTATTCTGAAATTTAGCTATGGGATTGTTGCGGAAGTGAGTTTAGAGCTTCCTTTGCCCCCTAATGGTTGTTTTCGACATTGAACGGTCTTCTGGTTTGAGCTGATCTGAAATGCTCTTGTGATTTTGGCCTCTGTGGCTGGAGTGAGGGATTCTCTGATGAGCGTGAGAATGCTTTTGAATGGTTCCCATGCATACAGTCTTAAAAGGTTCTTTATTGCCATCTATGGTTCCATGAAGAACTCTTAACGCCTTTCCAATGCACAAAAAGGTTCTTTAGATTGTTAAAATGTTTTTCTTTTTAGAACTAAAAGGTTCTTTGGGAAACCCAAACTGGTTCTTCTATGGCATCATTGTGTTCCTTTTGGAACCTTTATTTTTAATAGTGTAGATTGGCAAAGATGCTCTATTTCCATCAGACAGTCTATTCTAAAGGGTAAAACCCAGGTAAAGTCTGAATTGAAATGACCTCTTGAGGTTTTGGATGAGCTTATGTGTGTTTATCGACCGAGGAAGAGAGAGAGCACTGTAAGGAAAGTAAATTCTGGTCTAACTGGGTCATAACAAAAAGCTTAGCCATAAATTGCAGTGTAAATTTTAGTATAACTATTTTACATCCAGGTGGAGGTTTCTGTAGGAGTCTTGATATTGGTGATTAGGTGTCACTTTGTGAGGGACTGTCCCCTCTTAGTGGAGTTTTCACTAACTTCAAATCTTTCACACTCTCACTTCACTCATCAACACGCACACAATAAGGGTGTAGAGTTTCTCACTTTGGCCTGTTTTTCCCCTCGTGTCTCTACTCTTGAGAGATTCTCAGAAAGCAGCTTCAGCAAGCGAAACAAAGCCAGCCGGGCACGTGCGAGGAAGGAAGTTGAGCGTGTGCATGGAATGCTGCATCTGGTTGGTGGAGATCAAAGACGGGGGGCTGAGCTTTACATGATAACCTGATTGGGCAAGAAAGATCCATTTTTTTTAAAGATAATCTTGATTCATTTCTCCTGTTTTGAAGAATCACAAGTTGGAGAATGTGTTGAGTGACACAATGACACAAACTAGACTTTTTAAATACCAGTGTCACCAGTGCCTATGATTTATGTCACAACTTTGTGTGTTAAGCCAATACATGTCTTTGCATTTTAAAATCTTTCAGTCTGGAGTGTAGCATGTAATTAGCTTTTACCACACAAGATTGCAATTGCACAGTTGAAACATTAGGGGGCAATAAAACAGGAGTCAAACAATGTAGACATGATGGCATCAGATTGTTATACTGTGGTACTGAATAAATTATTGTACCATGGTATTTATATATTTACATTCATGGTATTATATAGTTTGTGTAATCCTTTTCAGAGGAACTCCGATACTCGCGCTGCATGACCAGCTTGTACCGAACACTGAACCTGACTATTAAAGACCAGTCAGATTGTGCCATGTAGTAAATGATGTTATAGCTAGCAGACTGCATGTAAAGGACCTGTATATATTAAATTCCACCAGCCCAAATCTGCACCGAAGTTTTGAAAGACCATCCTGAGGTCATCTGGGCCTGCTCATAGATAACTTTTTGTAGATAAATATAATCACTGTATGCTATCCTGCCACTCATATTCATTATATCTTGTTCTGTTTCTGCCTCTCTCTGTCTCTCTGTTGGAGTGGGAGTTGGTGGTTCTAAGTAAATTAAAATGGAACCTGGCTGCCATCACCCCTCTTGACTTTATCGAACACATCCTGCACAAACTGCCCTTCCCCGAAGACAGACAGATGCTGATCCGCAAACACACGCAAACCTTCATTGCCCTCTGTGCAACAGGTAGGAGCTGAGTGACATTGACTGCATTCATCAGAAATGTGTCTGTTTAAGTGAAACTGATGGGCTGCGTTAGAAATGCATGATGAGAATGTGTTATGATGCTTTCCGCCTTGTTATTTGCGTCTATAAAAGTGTTGTATATTTAACTGGGTGTGTTTCTGCGGCCCTGCATCTGTTCAAGAGGCTGAGGCCTGAACACGAGCCAAGCAAACATGAGAAGAGCTTTTTTTGCACTATTGCAAATGTTTTTGGTGTTTTTGTCATTGTGTTTAACAATTTTCTAAAGTTAGGAATGTTGGTTTACTGCACAGCTGCAGCAGTCACTTGAGTGTAGTGTTTATTCAGGGATGACTGTTGCATCCTCTGCATCTGAAATAAGCAGCACGATAACACCAACAAAGCAGATGAAACGAACGGAGCACGGAATAGCAGAGGCTTTCCTCTCTGACTGAAAACCAAAAGCCCGTTCTCAGGATCTCAAGGCAGAGGAAGAGGGGGAGTAGTTCCTGGAACCTCAAAGCCCTTTGAGAGATGAAGGAAGGGAGGAAGAAGGGGTGGGAGGAGGAGAAGGAAGGCTCTCCTCATTTTCCATTCGCAGCTGCAGGAGGATTTAAGCGAGGTAGTGATGTTGAATCAGTTCTGAAACCGGAGAGCGTGTGAACGTCAGGTTAAAGTCTGTGTGGAATTCAAAACAGATGTAAGATGCAGTAAGACCTCCTCATTCAGACACCACAGATTGCGTAATCAGAAGTGTTTCATTGGAATTTGTTTTGAAGTGTCATACAGGTGAGTAATGTTCTAGGAAACTTACTGACCAGGTCAATGATGTTTCGGGATGTGCGCGTGTTTGTTTTTTCCTCAGATCACAGCTTCACTATGTATCCTCCCTCCATGATCGCCACAGGATGTGTGGGGGCAGCAGTATGTGGCCTCCAGCCCAACCAGAGCAACCAAAATCTGTGGGGGGACAATCTGATGGAGCTGCTGGCTAAAATCACCCACACTGAGGTGGTAAGTGTCCCAACATCTTGCACTGTAAAAAAAGAAACAAAATCTCAGTAATTGCAGTACTACATAGCAAATTACCTTTTGAGATATAGTTTAACCCAGGATTAGCTCAAGTTTATTTGCCTAGTTGTACAGTAATCCATTCGTTCTGTGACATTCTACAAGAGAACAACTTCCTGAAGATCCCATTTTTTTCTTTTCTGTATTGACGCATTTCCTACTGAAGAATACAGTAGGGGCAGGATACATCTAAGAGCTTTTTTTAAAAGCTTTATTTCAAGCAGTTTTTAGTATCATTGAAATTTATTATATATTAAAGCATATTAAATTTCAAGAATGCATTTTAAAAATACTTTTCCATCAACCGGTTAAAATGTACATCACTGCGTGTATGCTGCGTCAAAGAGCCATGCGCACTCTGATGTTAACAACCCCAACACTCATGAGAAGCATAGCAGGACGAGTGACGGAGACTGAAATGAAAATACACATTTACTCTCTGACAGTAGATGGCACTTTTGGAACAGCAGAAATGCAGCCGTTATCTGGTAACCCCCGTAAACAAAGCAGCTGCACTACTTTCTCTTTCTGAACAGTATTTAAAGGGGTCATGACATGGATTTTTAAAAATTATTTTAATATGTTCCTTAAGGGTTCACTTATAATGTTAAAGTTTTTGTGCACTATTTTCCACCCTCATTCTGACCTTCTATCGGAAAGTTTTTAAGGGGCGGCTCCTTCAAGTTTTGTCAGTAAACGGCCACTGTTATGATAATGTCATTGCATATGAAACTGTATCAACGTCCACTTGCTATTGCACGCGAGTAAGTGTTTTGAAAATATTATCCACATAAAACCGTCATTTGCAGACAAAGCATCTTTCTGTAACATCTGCTTCATCTTTCAAAAAAAGTTTCTTTGCAAACTCTCCATTACACTGTGCCTTGTTTACAAAACAACCTGCAGTCAAATTCTCTGAACAAACCTATAATCCTCCGACGTGATCCATGTAGCCATTAAAAATAAACCATCCATGTGCTCCTGACTCTCTAGAAAGCATTTATTGAACATTAAATTGGACATGTTGGTCTTTCAAGAGAAAGACTGTACGTATTTAAATGTGTATATCTGTGTACGATTTTTCTAGAGACACAAATGGTGGACATAGCGTACATAGCGTGTGCAGGACATTCATGCATGACAGTATGGAAATTGAGAAATGTCGTTTTATGAATGAATGTTAGTGTGTGTTCAATACAACGATGGTGGTGTGTTTTCAGAGCTGCATACTTGTGGCGAGACACAGGCCTCTCAACCACATCTGTGGATTAAAGCACACACTGCTACACACATACACACTCTCACTCTAACACAAACGTACACATCTTGCCTTAAGGCTGTTTTTAAAGTCTCACAGTAAAACTTTTTTGAATTAAACCCAGAGAGCGAATGCCCCATTTAAACTCCTCACATACACTCATAAGGTTGAACACATTCTTTGTCTTTCCTCAATGTAATGTGTTAAGTTTTTTTTCTCCAACTTAAGTTCTGGAAAAAACACCACATGCCGCCTTTAGCAACCATTCCTTCTTGTGCCTGTAGTTGTCAGGACAACAGGGCCTGTTGTGGCCGTCTCATTCGGTTTAAAGAGAGAAGAGCCTGTCAGGTTTCAATTATCCTGAGAAAGACGAGAGTTTGATATGGGATCATTTCGTCAGACCTCCCATGTTACTGCAGAAATAGACAGGCACAAGAAGTCAAAGTTTTATTGTTTGATAGTACATAGTCCTTTGTAGCCTATCAGCATAAAGCCTAAACCAGTTTGCAACTTAATTTTGGCTAAGAACTGCCAACTTAAGGTGTGGTCACATTAGCAAAATTTTGGCATTCAATTTCACTACACTATTGTATCTTGTCAGTAGTGTAGTGATGTATGCATCACAATTCACACAGAAGTTCCTTAAAACTAGGTAACTATCAATTTCTGAGTGAAAATTGTTTCAAAGTAAATCCTACACCATTTATTTTTTCAGTGTAGTTAATTACAGAGATGCTTTCCCCTGAGAAACTTTACATTCTCTTGCAAAAGTATTGCTTTCCAACGAGAAACTCCATTTTCTGGAAAAAGTATTGCTTTCCCCTGAGAAACTTTACGTTCTCTCACAAAAGTATTGCTTTCCCAGGAGAAACTTAACGTTCTCTCGCAAAAGTATTGCTTTCCCCTGAGAAACGTTACGTTCTCTCACAAAAGTATTGCTTTCCCAGGAGAAACTTTACGTTCTCTCACATAAGTATTACTTTCCCAGGAGAAACTTTACGTTCTCTCGCAAAAGTATTGCTTTCCCAGGAGAAACTTTACGCTCTCACAAAAGTATTGCTTTCCCAGGAGAAACTTAACGTTCTCTCGCAAAAGTATTGCTTTCCCCTGAGAAACGTTACGTTCTCTCACAAAAGTATTGCTTTCCCAGGAGAAACTTTACGTTCTCTCACAAAAGTATTGCTTTCCCAGGAGAAACTTTACGTTCTCTCACAAAAGTATTGCTTTCCCAGGAGAAACTTTACGGTCTCCTGCAAAAGTATTGCTTTCCTACGAGAAACTTTACGCTCTCTCGCAAAAGTATTGCTTTCCCAGGAGAAACTTTACGCTCTCACAAAAGTATTGCTTTCCCAGGAGAAACTTTACGGTCTCCTGCAAAAGTACTGCTTTCCCATGAGAAACTTTACGCTCTCTCGCAAAAGTATTGCTTTCCTACGAGAAACTTTACGTTCTCTGGCAAAAGTATTGCTTTCCCCTGAGAAACTTTACGTTCTCTCACAAAAGTATTGCTTTCCCCTGAGAAACTTTACGTTCTCTCGCAAAAGTATTGCTTTCCCAGGAGAAACTTTACGCTCTCACAAAAGTATTGCTTTCCCATGAGAAACTTTACGTTCTCTCACAAAAGTATTGCTTTCCCAGGAGAAACTTTACGTTCTCTCACATAAGTATTGCTTTCCCCTGAGAAACTTTACGCTCTCACAAAAGTATTGCTTTCCCAGGACAAACTTTACGCTCTCACGAAAGTACTGCTTTCCCCTGAGAAACTTTACGCTCTCTCGCAAAAGTATTGCTTTCCCATGAGAAACTTTACGCTCTCTCGCAAAAGTATTGCTTTCCCCTGAGAAACGTTACGTTCTCTCACAAAAGTATTGCTTTCCCAGGAGAAACTTTACGTTCTCTCACATAAGTATTACTTTCCCAGGAGAAACTTTACGTTCTCTCACATAAGTATTACTTTCCCAGGAGAAACTTTACGTTCTCTCGCAAAAGTATTGCTTTCCCAGGAGAAACTTTACGTTCTCTCGCAAAAGTATTGCTTTCCCAGGAGAAACTTTACGTTCTCTCGCAAACGTATTGCTTTCCTAGGAGAAACTTTACAGTCTCCTGCAAAAGTATTGCTTTCCCACGAGAAACTTTACGCTCTCTCGCAAAAGTTTGCTTTCCCACTAGAAACTTTACGTTCTCTTGCAAAAGTATTGCTTTCCCATGAGAAACTTTACGCTCTCTCGCAAAAGTATTGCTTTCCCAGGAGAAACTTTACGTTCTCTCGCAAACGTATTGCTTTCCTAGGAGAAACTTTACAGTCTCCTGCAAAAGTATTGCTTTCCCACGAGAAACTTTACGCTCTCTCGCAAAAGTTTGCTTTCCCACTAGAAACTTTACGTTCTCTTGCAAAAGTATTGCTTTCCCATGAGAAACTTTACGCTCTCTCGCAAAAGTATTGCTTTCCCACAAGAAACGTTACGCTCTCTTGCAAAAGTATTGCTTTCCCCATGAAACTGTTTTAACCACCACCAAATCCCTATAGGTGGTCCATACAATAATAGACTGTTGTGGACAAATCATTCCAATAATTGGCAAAACAGCGTAATTAAAGTATTTAGAAAAATGATTTTTTTGTGCAGTATATCAGTATGCAGTGCTTGGTGTACGTTGGGTTCTACTTTTTCCCATCTATTTCTTCTAGGACTGTCTGAAATCATGTCAAGAGCAGATTGAGCAGTTACTGACCAGCAGCCTGAAAGAAAGTCAGCATCAACAACAGCAGGAAGGCAGAGCCAGCAACAAAGGGACGCAATCTCAAAACCTGTCCTGCACCCCTACAGATGTCCGTGATGTCAATTTATGATGTCAGTTCCTGTTCCTATCCACCACACCTCCTCAGCCAACAATTAATTCAGTTATTATTGTATTACTGTATTTAAGTTTTATTTCAAAGCCACATTAGGTGACTGTGACGTCATGGTCATATGCGCATAATACACAAACACAAGCTTGACGTTTTATAAAGGAGCTAAACAGCTGCTGCTGCCGTCTCATATCTGCAGGCGGTGGCGTTTTACATACTTGAATTTAAATTGAATCGGCCTCAAACCATGATTAAATAATGCAGTATGTGGTATATTACTTAACAAAGAGCATACATGCGTATTGGCTATCATATGCAACTGTATCTATTAATACTATTGATATTTTTATTTAATAATTATAAGAAGAAGAAGAATACATTATTATTAAGAATAGTATGCTTTATATCGTATAGAATGTATTGCTTTAGTAATTCCCAGAGGCCGTTTTTTTTATATACTAGATAATTTAGGGTGCATCCAGATGTGATCCCATGAAAAGCTGTTCTTGAGGACGGCCAGAGACATCATCAGTCCTTTCAGTGGGATCATTTTTCTTATCATAGAAACATTAGATGAGTTCTCAGGTATGAGTAACTCCATTAGCATAGGGATTATTTTACAGATGAATGTTATTGCATGCAATAAGCATATATGAATATGTTAAACAGTTTCTATCCATGCATGGTGACCATCACAGCTTCATGAGCACACAGGACGGTTTCAGATAGACACTAAGTATGTAGTGAAGATGGAGTAAAGGTGAGGTAGACACGGAAGAAAAGAGGTGAATTGAAAAACGCGGATTGAAAGATTTTGCACGTGATTGAAATGTTTTAGACAGGTGGTTTCTGGAACGATCTAATCGTCTAAAAGGTAAAAGTTATGCTCATTTGACATGTTTAAAAATGCCATCACATGTGGGTCAGAGACACTCACTATGCTGAAGGGATTTATGGCGGTATATTCATTTGGGAGTTTTAAAATCCTTCCTAGCAAATACATGATACAAATGCACTTTCAGATATCACCTCTCGCTGGTTATCCCTGCTATACAAGAGGAGGGCAATGGTTTTCATTTTTTGGCATTGTTTTTCTTTTTAAGTTATTTTTGTTTTGGGGCTGGTTTCCCATATTAGGTGTGCTTGCGGGTTATAGTTTTAATTTTAGACCAACAAATTTAGACCATAAACTGATCTAACAGTCAGCTGCCATAGAAATGGTGAAGTTTGATGTTTTTTTTGTTTTGTTTTGTTTTTTTTAGTTGTGTTGAATTCATGTCAGCATAGATAGGACATCATTAAATTTCATTAAATCACTTTATTTTATTAGTCTATTTTATTTGTCATCTACTTGAACTTTCTCATTTATAGGAAGAAGATATTTTGAAACATTATGCCAATTTCCTTTCTCTTTCTTCATTAGTTTGTTCTTGCACTTTTGAAAATTGATTTCTTAAGTCAGTTCTCTTTATAAAAGTGGACCTAAAAGTAACTCTGAGGTCTGAGGTGTTTACTTAAAATATAAGTGTTGTGACCAATGTGCCATTCCAACACATCTATGCAAAGGAACTCTCAAAGTTTGATTACGAGTGTTTTTGAAACAATGTTCAGTAATTTTCACACATTTGGTTTTCAGTGCGTTTGTGTGCTATCCAATCCTTATGTTAATTTAGTTTTTCCCAGTTCCTTTATTTCTGTGTAAATGTTTGAACTTGTGTTCCAGTGCTGCTAAAAGAAAAAGAAAAATGAAAAAAGAGCTATTGCATACCTTCAGTTTTCATGTTGCTGCTATATCACAGAATCATTGAACGTGTTTTCATGGTGGCTGCATGTCTGTTTTCTGTTTGCATTTAGACTGTCATTTATTTTACTGGCAGACAGACCTTTAACAAGCGAAAATGCATGCAAGTGTTACTTTAAGATATCTGCATGAACAGTCTTGCCCCATTTGTTCAATGTTGTCTGACTTCTCTCCTAGCTATTATATTAATGTGTTATGAAACGCCTTCATTGTTTTCCTGCCCACAGTCACATTACCTCACAGTACTTAAGTCAAGAGTATATGGAAGAGTAGTAGGATTAAAAAGTGGCGTTGAACATCTCTATCTACTTTGTTACCCTACAGGTTAAGCCTCCAACTTTTTTTTTATCAGCTTGTCAGATACACATTCACCAAACATCTATATGTCTTATCAGGTGGTAGATGTACGACTGGGGCAACACATTGTTTAAATAAAAAAAATTGTATTTTATTTTTTTATTTTGTTTGAATTATGTTGAAGCAGCCACCTGTTGTTAAAACTTCCACCTCAAGGTCCAACAATATCCAAAGAAGTGGCATTTCAGCAATACCATAATTATCTTCACCCTTTGACTGTAAGTTTGAACACTTACCTCATTTTGGCCTATCACACATTGAATTAAATAAATCTCCATTTAAATAAAACTGTTCAGTTGTTTTTTTTTTATTTTTTTTTATTTATAATTGCTGAAAACTGGACAGGTAGGAACTGAATTGCGGCCTTCTGTGGTGATTTATACTGCAGAACGCTGTATAATTGCGCCCTCGTGTGGTGAGCTTCGTCAACTACACAATATAAAACAATCAGTGAGTAAAATGGCAATCAGCATAAAATTTGAATTTAAAAACAGACGGGATTGAGATATTGTTTCTACCTGGGCAGGTCCGTAGAGTAAAATTGCTCAGTAATATTGTGCAGTGTAATTTATTTAGATACTCTGTTCGCCGCCATCTTTCGCAAAGAACTTGTGTGATTCTTGCAAACGTTTGGTTTTTAACAGTTCTTATTTTAATGGCAGCAAACCAATTTAAAGGCACAATATGTAATTTTTCGATGCTAGAGGGCGCTTATTCAAAACAAAAGGCCTAGTTTGATGACACCTGGATTTCACAGAGCTTTATTCTGCCGCAGACGAGCGCGCTTCCGCTCATGCGTATGTGAGGTAACGCAGCGCTGTTTTATCATATTAGATACATTTGAGTGTGTTGAAAGTTACGTTATAATGCTACTCTGTGCGTTCGCTCAGCGGCTATTATGAGACACTTGTTGCACACTGCAGTGAGCTAGATTGATATTAGGCATGGTAAAACACGAAAACCAGATTTAAACAATAAGACTAACTGTGTTGAGTTATATAACGATGATTCGTTTTCTGTCAACGAATGTCTCCAAACGGTTGCGCACCTGTCTAATAAAACACATAATGTCTTTGGTGTTTCCATGGTTTCTACAAAATAAAAAATCGAGGGTAACACGGGTATGATGTCATTGATAGGCAACGCACAGACACGGTCCGTGTCCTGCTTATTTCTCTGGATTTAAACATTCTCGGAAACATTTGGGATAATGTAAGTACACAAGTCAACAAAATACATAACACTGTTCTAGTGTTTTATTGATATTTTAATCTAAAAATCGTACATATTGTGCCTTTAATTTGAAATCCTGATTTGAATGCGGTTCAAGAAACGTTATTTTTTTTGCCGTCATATACAAAGCAATTAACAGAAGTTACAATTTACACATCTTATTACATGTGTACAAAAACGGACAGATACTAGAAAGCAACATTTGCAACTCGCAGTAAAATAAAAATAACAGATGCAGCAGTGCACTTCCCACAAATCACCACAGGAGGGCGGCAGACTTCCATTCATTTGAGTGACGTCATTTATCTGCAGCACTTTGACTCATGAACCAGGAAGAGCCGGTCACATATTTCATCTACTCTTTACAAATCTGTATTATGCTCACATTTGCATTAACTATCGTTCGACAGTAAGTGAGCACTTGTGTATTCTGTATGTTTGCTTATTGTCTTACATGCATATGAATGTTGATGATCTGCATCTGTTCGGCTCATAAACGCATCACCAAATGTTGCCACGGATGCTTTATATTGCATACAGTCAACGCTGTGAAATCGGACATGTTTTGTCTGTATTTGATCACAATGACCTCTAAGTGACATGGCATGTGAACTGTCCCTTCTGAAATGATTTATCATTATTTATGTATTATTATGTGCTCTGTTTCCTAGTGGGGAAACACAATACAACAGAGATAAATTGCTTCAAGGTAAGTAAATACACACGTGCATGTTTATGTTTACCTCTAACTTAGACAGGGTGCTAACTTATGGTCATCGTCGTGCGAGGGACTCCCATCTATTTAATTTCTTGTATAAAGACCCAATTTATATTGTGAAAAAATGTTATAAATGTCTAAATATCTTTCTTTTAAAGGGGAATTTCAGCCTAAAATTTAAACGAAGCCATCAGTTGCTCACCTTGGTGTTGTTCTAAGGCAGAATGCCAGTCTTTCTTTCTTTTCTTTTCGGGGAAATAGAAGTAGAATTAAAAAAAATAAATAATGTCCCGCTCGTCCATATAATGAAAGTCAATAGTGACCAGCATCAAGTTTTTAAAAAAAAGATGCAAAACTATTACAGAATGATCCCATGCAACATGTGCCGTATATTCCAAGTGTTGTGATGGTGTACGATATGGTTTGATGAGAAATAAACTGAAATTTAATGTATTATTTTTAAAGGCACACTATGTAGTTTTTCGCCGCTAGAGGTCGCCTATTCAAAACAAAGGCGTAGCTTGATGACGCCGAGATTGAGCAGGGAATCTTGGGAGTTGTAGTTGTCACCCGTTTTAGGGTGAACTATCCCTTTAAGTTAATTACTACATTTTTCCCCTGCTCGTTATAGCACTATACAGTTAGATACAATATTTACTTATTTTTATTTTAATATTGTAATCTATAATTAATTATTATTATTATTATTATGTAAAAAAAAAAAAATGTTCACTGTCTTTCTCGAAACTTTTCCACGGACCCCCTTGCGAAAATCCCTGCTCAAGATGTGCTGTTGAACTTTTCGGTGTGTGGATGAATGCTTTTTTTCTCAAATGTGTAGGTCAGGGCATTGACACTCCGCTGTCAGACACGGGACATCAGCAGGCGGCGGCAGCTGGCCGGTACCTCAAAGATCTGCATTTCACCAATGTTTTCATCAGTAACCTGCAGAGAGCCGTCCAGGTGTGTGTGTGTGTTTGTGTGTGTGTGTGACAGCTACTCTGTTAGATTTTGTGAGTGAATTATCCATCACGTGAAATATAACTTATCCTTCTCAAGACAGCTGAAATCATTTTAGGAAACAACCTTCATTCTTCTGCGACTGAGATGATATTGGATCCTTTACTCAGAGAGAGGGTGAGTGTCTCAGCCAAGATTCGAGATTTTTATTTGTCACGTACTGTAGACGGTTATATGCAGAAAACTATTTGCAGCGAAATGTGCAATATACTGTGCATTAAATATATAAATAGTAGATAAGATGTTAAAGATAAGATTAACATCAGAAATAATAAAGGAAAAGATAAGTGATATTAATAAAACAAAACAGCATCTCTTAAATTTGGCATCCCCTAGGAACTGCTGTAGTGTTGGTTCAAATGCACGTGTGTGATGTATTGGACAGGGTTTCGGGGTGGCGGAGGGAAGACCAAAGGAACATCTGAAGAACATGGCGAATGCAGCGGGTCAGGCCTGCCGAGATTACACACCGCCCGGCGGAGAGACGCTGGAACAGGTAGAAATTGATCCTTCTTGGAAAAGCAGTTTTGAATATTGCAAAATATGATGCCATTCAAATCCTGAGGGAAATCCGAAGCAGCTTATACACTGAATTTTGTCTGAAAGTACTTTAAACAAGATCAAAAGTTAGGAAAAATATTGTTTTTATTTGATCAAACATACAGTAATATTGTGAAATATTATTACAATCTAAAATAACTGTTTTCTATTGTGACATATTTTAAAATGTAATTTATTCCTGTGAGCAAAGCAAAATTTTCAGCATCATTACTAAATTGCAATTATTCCAAACTTTTAAACTCATAACTATTAGTAATGTTCACAGTATTTTTCCCGAGTATAGTAATCATTGACTGATCAGATGAAATGTTTCTGTGTTTATCCAGGTAAAGACACGCTTCAAGAAGTTCCTCAAATCCTTATATCAGCGCATGTTAGAGGAGCATGGCTCATCCGACCAGTGTTCTGCATCCCGCTCTGGACCATCAGAACAAGAACAGCCTGTGATTGCTGGACTAGCCAGTGACGGAGTCCACGATGTACCTGTCCACGCTCTGATCGTTAGTCACGGGGCGTTTATCCGTGTGTCTTTGCGCCACCTAGTGGAGGACCTGAAGTGCTGTCTGCCTGCAGGCCTGAAGATGAACCAGGTGTTCTCGCCGTGCCCGAACACTGGCATCAGCAGGTTCATCATCACCCTCTGCAGAGAGGAGAGCGACCCGCGGGCCACCCACATCCAGTGTGTCTTCATCAACAGAAAAGACCACCTGGATGATGTCAAAAACTCTGATTAACAGTATTATGTGACTGGTTGGTTTATCTGAAATGGCCAGTGTATTTATTTATTCTTCCTTACAAACTCGATGACTGAAGCGGAAAGCACATATTAGTGATTGATTTTATTGTGTAAATTATTTAACTGCAGTCATTTATTCATCCTGTCAGCCGACTGAACGCAACAATAAGACGTCTTTGTGATGTTGTCTGTTATATAAGCACTTTATACTCACACTACTGCATTTTTGGCCATTAAAACACTGCAGTATTCACACATACTGGACACGTATATTCATGTTTATGCAATAAAGATATTTAGAGAAATGTAAAGCTAAGAAAGTTTGATTTTTCTTTACATTTGTAGGCAAATCTTGTGATGCTTGACCTTTAAAGGGGCTATATGTAAGAGTTTTCTTGTATTAATCGCTTTTTTATCGCCAATGTGTAAAAACTTGTAACGAACCGTAGAACTTCCTAGGGTGTCTATGAAAGTCCCGGAAAATCTAAAGGATGTGATGTGCGCTCCCAGGAGCCTCTCTTCTGTTATATGACGTACATGAAAGATAAGCTTATACACTGTTCAGGATAATGCTGAAAGAGCTATTCTACTATAATGTCGATACGCAGATATCTCAAATATAATCAAACTATCATAGCAGTAATTTTAGTTACCTCAATTGTCGGCATGACAATCCACATTGCTACGATCAGATGCTTTCTTAACTGCTGTTTTCTCACCGCTATCATTTTTGTTATTGAGAGGAAAGCACGCAGCACATATTCGTGTAAACGTCGCTCTCAGCAGTGTGGACGGCGTACGGATGTTCGCTAACAGTATTTTGCTACAAGGGTATTTCCAACTTCTTTTTACTTCTAAACAATGAAGGACAAAGAACATCACCGTGAGTGTATCAGGGCATTGATTCGCTTTTAGTCTTTTGTACATTACTTGTACATGAGTTGTTGGCTGCAGTTTACTTAACGGTTTCACTAATAAGGGTTTCTGAATTATAAATATAGCCCCATTTAAAGGATTAGTTTACTTTAAAATGGAAATTATCCCATGATTTACTCACCCTCAAGCCATTCTAATGAACGCAATCAGAGTTATATTAATAAATATCCTGATGCTTCCGAGCTTTATAATGGTAGTGAACAGGGCTCACGAGTTTGAAGCTCATAAAAGTGCATCCATCCATAAAGCAGCATCAGGATATTTATTAATATAACACGTTGTACAAAGGCCCTATTTACATACTCATCTAAAGGTCGCTCTCAGCAGCGTGGACGGCGTCCGGATGTTCGTTAACACTAACAGTAAATCGCTGCAAGGGTATTTCCAACTTCTCTTTACTTCTAAACAAAGAACTTTGACGTGAATATCAGAGAATGGATTCACTTTTTGTCTTTTGTACGTTACATATTTACAGTTGCTTGTTTACAGGCCACCGGTGTCACTAATAAACAAGGGTTTCTGAATTCTAAATGTTGCCCCTTTAATGCATATTTTGCACATTTCATTAATTGTATTTTTTTTATCTCCAGGTTGAATGTTAAATATGAGATGCACAGAGGTATGTAAACATGTTACACTCTTAGGAAAAAAGGTTCATTGGAGTTCTAAATAGAACCCTATAGATTTCTTGACTCCATTTTGAAGAACACTTTATGCCATTTTTTTCTATGTTTACAAGCTGTTTAATTCATACAAATAAAACATTAATTAAAACAAAATTAGTTCATTAAAACTTTCAGATGTTCTTCAAAAAATACCACATTTGATTGTGTTTATTTTGATAATTTTTGTTGAATTTTCCATGTGGTTCCATTGTTGTCTAATTGTTCTGTGCTGTGTCATCCAGTAGATGGCGCTGTGCTACTGACCTCTGAAGGAGAGATGGGCCAACCTGGTGATGGACAGAAGAACGGGACACGTCTCCGCTGCCACCCACTCCAACAGGAAGCAATCACCATCTTTGGTCCCTCATTTTCTCCCTGCCGACCGGCGAAGGAAACTTAGTGATCTTCTAAGGGTTGTCATTTTCCTGCCGGTAAGTGGGCGGCAGTTTGGTTGAGTTGGTCACGCAGGGGACCTGGACGGCTGTACCAACGTCCTGCAATCCAAGCAGACGATAGACTAGTCTGTGGCCACACATTCTTCAACTCCTACAGAAGCTCCTAAAATATCTGCTCAGACAAATCACATTTACATTTTCTTACACACACACACACACACACACACACACGCATGCAAGGTGTTTATGCTGCCAATGTGCTGCATGAGTCATTGTGACCCATCAAAGCACTGCAGCATCTTCAGGTAGGCTATGTTATTGTACAATTTGTTTATACACGTGCACAACCTGTGAAGTTGCTGAAAACAGCTGTTACTTCTATAGACAGAAAAATGCCACTTCTAAATAAAACCAGCAGTTTCCACACAGCTTAGACACCCAAACAAAGTCACATGCTCTCAATGTTTTGTTCTGTTGCAGTCTTACTTGACCAGCTAGTTTACTGGTCTGTTTTTCCCCAGCTGGTTTTCAGATGCCCCAAACCCAACTTTAACCATCAAACCAGACTGAAAACTAGCTAAGAGGCCAGATAAGACCATCAAACCTCATTACACAGTTGTGTAAACCTAACATTTATATGTAATTTTAGTAGTTCACTCCAAAATCTTTTTCAAACATTGATATGATTGCATTAAGTACACTGCAAAAACACTTCGTATTTTTCCTGTTTTTCTTTTCAAATATCTAAATTCTTAAATCAAGATTTACTTTAACTTTACATTTAGTAGGAAATCAGTTAAGATATTAAGTCTTGTATTCTTATTCGGAAAAATTCATAAAAATAGGCATAAGTGAGTTAAATATTTCAGTTGGATAATTTCTAAATGCCTAGTATTTTTCTAAATATTTCTTTACAAATATCTAAAAATTCTTAAATCAAGATTTACTTTTACTTTACATTTAGAAGGACAATGGGTTACAATATTAAGCCTTTCTGAAAAAATCATAAATATCTTAAAGTTAAATATCTGTCAGTTAAGAAAAATACTTGGTTTAGAGGGAAACCAAGATTATTTTCCTCTTTTTTTATCTTCTTTTTTTTTTTCCAAGTAAATGTATTTTAATTTAAGAATGTTTAGATATTTGTACTGGAAAAAAAGACAAAAATCTTTTTTTTTTCTCAGTTCATTAATGATTACCCTTGTTTTCTAAACACTTAAATTATAAATGAAATGATCACTGTCATGACACGAGGAAATGTTTCAATCCTCATCGGAACTGTAAAAGCCCGTTCACACCAAGAACGATAACGATAACAATAACTATAACGAAAACAGCGTCCACAGTTATCACACTTGTTGTGAACGGGCCTTAAAGGGTTAGTTCACCCAAAAATTCAAATTCAAATGTTCACTCAAAATTCAACATTTTAAACCCATAAAGGTTTGGAACAACTTGAAGGGAAGTGAAGAGAACATTTTTATTTGTGGGTGAACTATCCCTTTAACTCTAAGGAAACTGAATGGGAGCTTCTACAAATATGGGCTTTCACCCGGTGAAGAAGTTGTAATTACTCTCTTGCTGTCAGTCTGAGTGTTGTTGGTGAAACTCCCCTATTACCACCTCTAAAAGCAGAGTTTGTAGTTCTTAATTTCTGCTGTATAGTCCATAGTGATAGTCGAGCCTCAGCGGGACGTAGTTTGATGACACAGCAACGCTCTCATGGGCCCTGTGAAATGAACAATCAATAGGGTTTGCTTAGCACTTTCATTAATCATATACTGAAAGAGTAATGGAGCGTAAAGAACCACATCATCCTACTACTAATTATATCAGAATCCAATTTTTGTTGGAATATGAATTTGGAATGTCGTTAATGATGGACAGAAGAGCCATTTTATTTCCAGAACTGTGTGAGCGGTGTTTATCCTGAAATATCAAAATAAGAAAAAAGACTGAAGGATGTAAGGTAACATCCTGTCTGATGGCATGATGGAGTACGTGGTGGTGAAGAGGTGTATTTATAGAGCAACTTTCGAAGCGTGCATGCTAATGCTGATCTCTTCAGCTCTACATTTCTAGCTCATAATTAGAGCTGTTTAATTTGCGGGTTCTGATTGTACTTCCTGTGCTCTCTATAAAAGGCCCCAAGGGCTGGACTGGGCTTTTTGGATATCCGCTTTTTGAGGGCTGTGGAACGCTCCGGTGCTCCTGTAACCCAGGAATGGCTCGAGGTCAGTTTTCCCCAGAACCAGACCACAGTGTGACCACACTGGATTGTGCCACAGACCTTGGTGGGAGCATTGTGGGTAGAGAAAGCTAGTGGTGCATTGTGTTCCGGAGTTTATTTTCCCTCGATGTCTCTAAACGGTTGCTTTTGAAGACTTTTTATGCAGAACACGCACCGCTGTGCAGCCAGTCTGCTAATTGCCTTGATAAGAGAGAGAGGTTGTGGATTTATGTGTGTGTGTAAAGGAGTGAGAGGATGTTAAAACAAGTGGATTTTGGATGCAAATTCTAAAAAAAAAAAAAACTGAATTATTTGTATCTTGGTTAAAGGGATTTAGCAAGTTTCATAGCTTAAAACGTCCTCCTCATTATAAACAAAGCATTTATTTAATCAAGCTCCAAAAACGGCTTGATTATATCGTTTGGATATTGATATCTGTGATGTCTCATAGGCAAATACATTTGCATATGCCTGCCTCCAGAGCAAGACATTGACGAATATTTATACATCATCGCACCATAGACCCCACCTTACTGAGAGCCTGCTGTGCTCTGATTGGACGGATGGCCCAGTCTGTTGCTTACAGTGCATGTCGAAAATAAAACTCCCATTTCCAAACAGCATCATCTCGACATGTCGACGAGACAAACCAAACTCTTCCAGGCCCCAGCTATAGTGTTAAAGAGTAGGTCAAAGTAGACGTTTTTTAACCAGCAGCCAATGAAGACTATAGGCTGGCATTATGCTAATTTGTTACATTGTTACATTTGTTACATTGTTGTGTTCAACTTTATTTGTCAGCACTTTGATCTTTAAAACTTTGCAGACCTTTTACATACACATACAGGTAGGCTACAGTATATTACACACTGCATGAAAGGTAATATTTGAAAAAGCATAATAGGGCCACTTTAAAACTCGGCAACCCTTGCAGTTCTTAACCTAAAATTACTATAAAATCAAAGCCATATGTCTAACTAAGTTGTGTTCCAAATTTGAAGTTGATATCACAAAAATTGAAGTTCCCATGAGATTTTGTTTAGGCGCTCTATCACAAAACAGTCACCAAATATGGAACCTTGAGACTCAGACCTTTCCGACGATATGTGTTTTGTCAAGATTAGAAAAGGTTTTGGTTATAAAGTAGTTAAAATAAATTTTGTAATATGAAACATGACACCGCCCACTAGGGGAGGAGCCTGCTAAAATAATTTAGAGTATCGTTTCCATGGTAACGCAATGTCTAATTTTTTTCACAGGATGAATTTTGAGTTCATAAGTTTTCGAATGATACCTTATTTATGATGATTACTAAAATATGTGATATGAAAAAAAGGTGATAAACAAAAGAGCCCCAAGCATCCTGCTAGCGGGATGATTGATCCGAATTGGCCACAACAAATAATAACTGCTCAAAAAATTAAGGGAACACTTAATCATCACAGTGTAGTACCAAGTCAATTAAACATCAGCGGAATCAACCTGTCCAATTAGGAAGCATACGTGATTGTGAATCAGTTTCACCTGCTTTGGTGCAAATAAAAGTGACAACAGGTCAACTGGAGAGGAAACAGCAAGACAACCCCCCAAAAGAAATTATTTTACAGGTGGTGGCCATAGACAATTGTTCTCTCCTTATTCTTCTTGACTGATTTGTCTTTAGTTTTGTGTTTTGTTATGGTTCTTGTCACTGTCTGTAGCATGAGGCAGTACCTGCAACCCAATCAGGTTGCACAGGCAGTCCTGCTCCTCTAGGATGGCACATCCATATGTGCCGTCGCAAGGAGGTTTGGTGTGTCTCCCAGCACAGTTTTAAGAGCATGGAGGAGATACCAGGAGACTGTTACACAAGGAGAGCTGGACAGGGACGTAGAAGGGCAACAACCCAGCAGCCGGACCACTATCTGCTCCTTTGTGTGAGGAGGAACAGGAGCACTGCCATGACCTCCAGCCGGCTACTGGTGTGCATGTTTCTGACCAAACTGTCAGAAACAGACTTCATGAGGGCCCAACGTCTTCTAGTGGGACCTTTGCTCACAGCTTAGCACCGTGCAGCTCGATTGGCATTTGCCAGAGAACACCAGAATTCAAGTCTGCCATTGGTGCCCCATTCTCCTCATGGATAGATGTGAAAGAGTCTGGAGATGCTGTGGGGAAAGTTATCCTTATCATCATCATTTAGCATGACCGGTTTGGTGGAGGGTCAGTAATGGTCTGGGGAGGAATATCCTTGGAGGGTTGTACAGACCTCCATGTGCTAGCCAATGGTTCCCTTACCTCTGTTAGGTATCGGGATGAAATCCTCAGAGCCATTGTCAAACCTTATGCTGGTGCAGTGTACCCTGGGCTCCTCCTGGTGCATGATAATGCCCGGTCTCATGTGGCTAGAGTGTGTAGTTTTTAGATGACGAAGGCATTGATGCCATTGACTGGCCCTCACGTTCCCCAGATCTGAATCCAATTGAGAACATCTGGGACATTATGTATTGGAGCATCCAAAGCCACCAAGTAGCACCACAGACATCACTGATGCCCTGATCTAGGTCTGAGAGGAGATCCCCCAGGACATGGTGCATGCCCAGATGTAGTTGTGAATGCATACAGGCACGTAGGGGCCATACACACTACTGACTTACATTATGAGTAGCTGTGAGGAACTTCATGCAAGTTGGATCAGCCTGTGGTTTCAGTTTTTTACATTGATTTTTGGTATGATTTTGAATCCAGCCCTCAGTGTGTTGATGATTTGATTGACTGTTGTCACATAATTTTGTTCTAAAACAAAATATTATAAGCTTATAGATAAATAGTTCAAATTGAATATTTCATTGAGATCCAATGTGTGATTTTAAGTGTTCCCTTCATTTTTTTGAGCAGTGTATATTTAAATAGAAAAAAAAAAAAAATTAAAATGTTGTTCTGTGTGAAGTATCAGTAGGTCCACAATAGTAATAGTGCAGTGTCATATTCACACACTGGATACAGCACTGCAGATTGGATTCAGTAATCTAATTGTAATAATGGAATGTGTTTAAGCTTCCATCCTACCTTTATTTAATTTACTTTAATTTAATTATCTAAGTTTCCTGTGTTTTGCATTTCCTGACTCCTTTTTGCTTGGCTGGAAAAACAAAAAAGAACAAAGATGGAAATTTACTCTTTTTGTAGACTAAAGAGCACATGATTGCCTTTAGAACTTTTTTTAAACTCATTAATGGAATATTGATTTCTCAAGCATCTCTGATTTGTTTTCTGATGTTGCATTCCAAAAAGTTTAATATATTTAGGCCTGGAGGGGTTTCACAGACAGGGCTTAGATTAAGCCAGGATTAGGCCTTAGTTCAATTAGGATATTTAAGTAGCTTTTATAAACGTGCCTTAGAAAAACACATTACTGGTGTGCATCTTGAGACAAGACAATGGCACTGACATATTTTAACATGCTCAATGCAAGTTGCTTTCAGTTAAAACAGCTCAAACATGCATTTTAGACTGGGAACAGCTTTAGCCTTGTCTGTGAAACCGGGGGTAAATGTTTAATATTTGTCTATGACTTCTATAGGATAAGTTTTTCTGTATTTCTGCTGGGTGACGCTATGCAAAAATGAGTGACAACGTCCCAGTGCTGCAATGCAGTAAATTAATAGCTGTTCCACTGGACAGAAGCTCTCCGGCCTTTACACCAGCAGAGGGCGATACAGTGATGAAAGGTACCTAAATCACTCCTGTTATGCTGGAAGGAAACATTTGTAGGCAGGCACATGTGTAGGCCTAATATGAATTTCATCTTTAAGAATTTTTTATTTAATATTTGATTAGGCTAATTATATTATCATGATGGGGATATTAAATGCACTGTTTAGTAGGAAAAACCCTCCTCACTTTGACTTTATAGTAGGCTACTTTTAAAGTCACATTTTTAAATCAAAATGGACAATTCTTGTTTTTTTTAATGGAATATTGCAGTATTTATTATGAATGATTTATCAGTGCACATCATTATTTATTTATTTTTTAATTCATGTGCCCCATTAATCTATGATCAAAATAACTTCCCCTCCCTCTTGTAGCGACATCTCTTCTCTGATGATGTGTTTACTGCCGTGAGGGCGGGGCAACCTGTCATTCACATGAGATCCACCAATAGCAAACCACAACCATCCAATCAACGTCCAATGGACAAAAACAAAGTCCCACTCTTTATATTTTTTTCTTGTTTGAGAAGCCGTTTCACTCAGATAGTGGAAAAAAGTCTATCACAACTTCTTTTTTCCTTAGTATCCCCAGTTTCAAACACAATAAAGAGAAGAGAATTACTTTTAAGAATATGAACTGATCCAACTGTTGCTTTGATGACAAAGTCTGTTTCTCCATCTAGAGTCATTGTGACCTTTTTATGGCTGTAGGGAATATAGGCAAGGTAAGTTTATTTATATAAACTTTACACAGAAAAGGGAATTAAAATAGTCACAAAATAAAAGTAAGGAAAATTAAAAAGTTATAAAAGGAATTAAAAGAGATACAAAGATGATACAGGAATTAAAAGAGTAATATACTGTACTTCACAAGGGCTGTTATGGTTTGGGAAATCTTCTAATGAATATTTAAAGAGTGTTATATTTAATGATGATTAATGAATGCATTCCTGTTACTGTCTCCGTAATGAGATATTTATTATGTAAGTGATTGCTGCTGCAGTGCCTATTGGCACAGGGTCAGAATCAGTGTCCGGGATGAGTCACTCCCCTCACGCCCTTTGTGTGTGTGTGTGTGTGTGAGCCCCTTCATTAAACAAATTGCCCTGATCCACCTGATCCTGATCCCTGCCCATCTACCAAAGCCCCGAACACTTGTCCTTTGGTGCAGTTGGTTGCTGAAATGACAGAATGGAAAGAGGTGGATACACCCACCTTACACCCGCATCAGAGTCGGCAACACCATTCTCGCTGTAGGGAGTGAGAATGTGTAAAGTGGCGCAAGGATGTCTAACAGAATGCCTTTCATTCCAGGGCTGGGCAGAGGGAGCCGGGTGGGTGCTGGTGTAGAGTTCAAGGGAATGCTGGGGGAACGCTGGGGTCGTGTCTTGCTGACTCAGCAGAAACCCTCCGCTGACGTCATTCTGCTTTTCCTTCATCGAAATGCTCAAAAACAAAAAATGCCTAAAACAGTCACTTAAGGGCAGCCCGATTCTGTGCAAACAAGTTATTCCAGCAGGATCTGTGAACCGAGTAGCAGTGCTGGTTAAGATGAGGGCACTGTAAAAAAAGACTGGTTAACAGTAAGTTTCTTTACCTTATACAGTTAAAACCTGTAACACATCTAATAGGAAATTGCATGTAATTGTACAGTAAAATACTGTTTTTGGAAGTGAAAAATAGCATCATATAATTTACTGTGAAAAAAAACTAAAATGTTTCTGTTAAAGGCACAATATGTAAGATTTTTGGATTCAAATATCCCAAAAACACTAGAACAGTGTTATATATTTTGTTGACTGGTGTGGTTATATTATGTATCCCAAATGTTTCCAAGAATGTTTAAAAAAAAAAAGCAATTTTAACCAGGACACGGGCCGTGTCTGTGCATCGCCTATCAATGACATCATACCCGCGTTACCCTTGATTTACGGTTTTATTTTGTAGAAACCATGGAAACATCAAAGATGCTTCAATATATTATATGTTTTATTAGACAAGGGAACAACTGTTTGGATACATTTATAGACAGAAAACTAATCATTGTACAGTAATACAGCATTTTCTCCATCATACAATATGTTTTAAAATTAATTGCATGCCATTTAGCAACACAAGCTATCCAGCATTTATTAATATGTTATTCTAACATCGATCTAGCTCACTGCAGTGTGCAACAAGTGTTTTATATAGCAGCCGTGGAGCGAACGCACAGAGTAGCATTATAACAGCATTTTCAACACACTCAAATGATAAAACAGCGCTGCGTTACCCCACATACGCTTGAGCGGAAGAAGCGGCGACTGTGGAATAATACAATTTCAGCTGCTGTCGTCGTGTCTCACGCTCATCTCTCATTAACAATCACTCCAGCTGCCTCGTTCAGCTCCACAGCACTCGGCCCTGCTCTGCTTCATACTACAGTAATGGTAATAATCTCATTCATGAACATGATTTCTGCCCGCGTCCCGTCCCGATTCTTTTTTCACCGGCTGTGAGGTGAAGACTACAGCTCCCAAGATTCCATGCTCAATCTCGGCATCATCAAGCTACGCCTTTGTTTTGAATAGGCGACCTCTAGCGCTAAATACTACATAGTGCGCCTTTAATTGTAATGAAGCTAAAATAAAATATTAGTTAAAGAACATTAGAAATGTTGCCCTGGCAATAAACTGAAATAAGTTTAAGTTGAAACACTGAAATTATTAACTGGAAATTAATAAAAACTCAAACAAACTAAAAAAGAAATAAAAATAAATAGCAAAAAACAACCTAAATAGTAATATAAAAACAAACAAAAGACTAATAATATGACAAAAGCATAACGAAATTACTAAAACTTAAACTCAAATTAACATGAATTTGAAAAATAAAAAATATTAAAATATTATTGAAACTAATTTAATACTTTCACATTTGAAAGTTTTTCTTTTAAATAGTTGTTTATTTTTTTCTTACCATTTATGTACAGTAGGGTTTTATCTTACATCTTATGTTGTTAAATGAATGTTATTTGCATTATCTTAGTGTTTTGTTGTGTGCACCTTCTATAGATTTGAGTAATATGGTGTACTAATATATATATCAATTTGCAGTGAAGTTTTGGCAAGCTGTTGTTTTTTATCATATAATTTATCATAAATTTGACAGATTTTTTACAGTATCGATTGATTCTTTATAAATTTATAACAAAATATCGCTTGATTGTGCATCCGAGTCGGAGAAGATCAGAGTGCATATGAGGACGATCCGTGCTCAACGGCTGATGTCACGCTGAGAAACAGTCACACAGTGACTCATATAATGAGTGTTGAGAGGTGAGATTGAATTTAAAATGACTGTGCACTTTACAGCTCACGAGAAAAAGAAGCAGACAGCATCAGGCTGTTCTCAAACAGAGAAACACCAGCGCAAAAAGCTTAAACACTGGAAAATAAATCAGGATTCTGAACTCGATCAGCAAAAGTAAAGTGACCTTTGTTTTTAAGGTGGACAGAAATTTTACCTGAGTCATTGTGCTGGGAGTTTCAGCTGTGCTAATAGTGTGCGCAGAACTCCTGCTCTCTGCAGGGGTCAGATGTTCTCTCTTGAGTTCTTGTCAGCTCATGAACACACTGTGCTTTTAGTGCTGCTCTTGCAGCTCGACCTGGCACACAAAATCCCTGCCACAAGACGAACTTCACCACTGCTAAACCACTGCACATCACTAGTGGTGATCATATATAGGCCTATATACATATATACAGTAATATATATAAATATTACAGTAATTTGGTGTCATTACTCCAGTCTTCAGTGTCACATGATCCTTCAGAAATCATATAATATGCTGATTTGCTGCCCAATAAACATTTCGGTAACACTTTACAATAAGGTTAACATCAGTGTTGGGGGTAACTTGAGTTATGTAATCAGATTACTTTTTTTCAAGTAACTAGTAAAGTAATGAATTCCTTTAAAAGTTAGGGTTAGTTACTTTTTCAAATGTCACATTTTTTCAGATTTTATTGGCTCTCCAATCGAGAGAAATCGGTAGTAAAATGCAGTGGTGTTGTGTGAACACTATAAAACCAGTGATATGCAAACTTATAATATTAATCAAAAATGTTCAATTTAACAAATATACTTTATGCATTTAATTTCACTTTATTAACCAATGTCTTTTGCTGCTGACCTTCGATGATCCAGTTCAACCATAAGCACAAATTATTTTAGATAAACATCACATTTGTGCTTCATTTGTTTGTTTTTATTTCTAAAGTAAGTGTTGAACTTTTCTGCGATCCAGAATGGCAGCACATCTGAAAGATTTGTTTAAGCTGTGCCCTCTACTATACAGGCATGAATTTGTATTTCCTTCAGCCTGAGGATTATTCATTTCACTTTTGGCGTGAAAGAGCCTTTACATTTGCCAAAACAAATACAAGCAGGCGAGCTCAAGTAAGAAAAAATACCGGCAAAATAACAACGCATTACTTTCCATAAAACATAACGAAGAAGGTGGCCGATACAGGACAAAGATGTCGTCGTCTGAGACAGCAGGTAGTAGCTAGCGCTCTGTAGAGAAGTTTGTCCGTTTAGGGCTACTGTAGTAACATGGCGGCTTAAAATGGCGACTTCACTGTAAGGTGACCCGCGGTGTATGGAGATAGAAATGGCTCATTCTAAGGTAATAAAAACATAACAGTTCATTATGTAAGATCTTTAAGCACCACTGAAAACATAGTTATGTATATTATATTGCATTTCTGTCAATAGATCCTCATAAATACCACACACTGCACCTTTAATGCATTAACTCATGAGACCTAATTGTAAAGTTTTACCTAAACATTATTATTATCTTAACATTTCTTATTATTATGAATGTTGAAATGTTGTGCTGCATAATATTTTGTGGAAACCGTGTTCCATTTTTTAAAATGATTTGTTTTTATAATTATTTCATGAATAAAAAGATCAAAAGAACATAATTTATTTGAAATGGAAATATTTAGTAACATTACAAAAAGTCACATTTGATCAGTGTTTCCAATTTATTCTTGTTGAATAAAACTGTTCATTTAATATATATTTAATATATATATATATATATATATATATATATATATATATATATATATATATATATATATATATATATATATATATATATTAGGGCTGTCAATTGATTAATCGCATCCAAAATAAAAATAAAAATTATTTACATATGTGTGTCTACTGTGTATAATTATGTAAAACTGTAAAAACTGTATATTTATATCACTTATATATAAATATATTTTCTATATAAATATAATATATTATCTTAAATAAATACATGCATGTGTGTGTATTTATATATACATAATAATTATACACAGTAGACACACATATATGTAAACACAAACTTTAATTTTGGATACGATTAATCGTTTGACAGTTCTAATATATATACACACACACACACACACACACGCACACTGTATATAAACTGTATATGTATATATATACACACACACACACACACACACTGTATATAAACTGTATATATATATATATACACACACACACGCACACTGCATATAAACTGTATATGTATATATATACACACACACTGTATATAAACTGTATATGTATATATATATATATATACTTATTTTATTTTTCCTAAATAGCTTGTAGCATTTGTATTGTTACTGCTAATTTTTAGATAATTTTTTTAAATTTATTTGTTAATTAATATTTACAAAAATTGCTTCAATCAACCATTTGTAATAAAAGCCATTGTTTCACACCAGCATCTGAACGTCTTTTTTTTATTGCTTTTTAAGAAAAATAAAAGGTGAATTGAAGGCTGTCGTGCCACTTTTCAGTGTTGAATTATTGATCAGCTGTGTCAGCAAGATCACAGGCCTGACTCATATCCATCTCTGCCATTCCACTGGACACTTTTACACCCAGACTGCCAGCTTTACTTTCAGCAGAGTGCCATCCTGCAGATTGTTCTAGTCCCTGAGCACACAGCTTGTTTTTAATGAACGGCTGGATGAATACATGTTAAAGTGGAGCATATGCTCCTGTAGAGAATGCCATTTGTGTGCTGTGTTAAATGTTAAACACGCTGTCCGCTGATGCTCCTGATGTCATGTGTGAGTAATTCTCTCCTGGATTTCAGTGGATCTCCTCAGCTGTCATTTCTATACCGCTTAAACCCACGTTAATAAAAATCTAATTGAAAGGGTTTGAAACCGCAGTAGATCCAGTTACGGGGTTTGTGACAACCCCGCCTTGCACAAATCCCTATGGAATGACAATATCCTTCAAAACAATTATATCCATAGTGTTTGTGTGTGTGTGTGTGTGCTACAGCCAAATGTTCTGCCTCTAACCTTAAAAAATCCAGCTTACACCATTAGAAGCTATTGAAGTACAACTTATCAAAGCTTCTGCTTTCTCTTCAGAGAAATGATTGAGCGAGTCACAGGCTGTTGAATCCGATCTTAGGTAAACTGAAGAGATGTGCAGCAGATGTTTGGGTGCGCCGTAATCTGTCTGAACTTGAGAGGTAATGACAGCTGAATGCTGAAACTTGCACACGTTTCTGCTTTGATCTTAGTTTTGCTCTGTTATCAATATGGACGTGTGGAAATCATGCGTATTATGCCACTGGGTGGGTTTGCTGTGCAGTGCATCAGCTTTAATGCAATGCATCCAGATTTATATGAGATATTAAAAGAGCCATATGATTGTGTTCCTTTTTTTTTTACACTGTGTTTAAACATCCTTCAGTGTATATCTACATGCATACAGACGTAAAGGCCCTGCACTCATGCTGATTATTGTAGCATTGAATGCTGGTCTGCTCATGTTGGTGGGGAAGGAGTCAGAAGTTTAGGTAATTTTGTACTGATGTAAGATTTCTTTGCTAATTAGACTGTCACTGTTTAGCAAGATGTGTGACAGCTAATGACTACTCAGCAACAAATGTTAAAGTCATGACTTTTAATTTTATTGCTACACACTGCAGTTCTTCTTAGAGCAATTGGCCTGCTCTGCTGAATGACAGCTGTCAATCCTAAAGGATTCTGTTAAGGTCATCATGAAATCAAAACTGGCCATTCTTATATTTTTATGGAATGTATTTATTATAAATGATTTATCCATGCACATCATAACCTTTTTTAAATTCATGTGCCCTCGTAATCTTTAATCAAAATAACTTCCCCTCCCTCTTGACATCTCTTCTCTGAGCGCTGCGAGGGTGGGGCAACCTGTCACTCACATGAGATCGACCAATAGCAAACCAGCATGATATTTTAGACCTATAAATTACACTAATGGGACAATATAAAACAAATGATTTATCGGTTGTGGTTTGCCATTAGTTAGTATGTACGGGGGGGGGGGGGGGGGGGGGGGGTTTGTGAAAATGTATTGATATAGAACTAATGATTAATTTTTGTTATTATTTCAGGCAACTGCTGAAATAATGTGATAGGCGCTTTTTACACTGCCAACAACAGCGCCTCCTCAAGCGTCATACAGTCCAGCTTCGCTGTACTCAATGCGCACCTGGGGAGCCGCGTAGCGACGCGAGGCATCTGCTGACGTCCGGACATTGCGCGCGCTCCAAGCATTCTTGAAGGTGCGTTTTCTCAGCATCATCACCGTGACATCAAGAGACGGGCAGCCTCCCGGAAGATAAAAACATCACGCTGCACGAGACGGGGGACGTTATATGATCGCCACGCTTTGTGAGAGCGCAATATTCTGGAATCGGGTCGTTGTGTAAACTTCCTGCACAAACAGCCTGGGATGTGACAGACAGGGGTGCCATTGCTCTCCGATGACAAGTGGACTGTTTTTACACCATCCTTCTAAATAAGGAAGCAGGGCTGTCAGACATATGACCACCGTCCCGATTTGGGCGCTGCCAGAGTGCCCATCGCATCCCATGATCGCGCACAAGCCGTCCAATAAGGCTCAGCATGCGACCCCCATTTCACACGTGGAGTGACAGCAGCGTCCCATCATCATCAGTCCGGCCAGTTCCTCTCGCCGCTTGCAACTTTCTCTCTTTCTCTCTCTCTCTTCTTCCTCCCCCTCCCCTAATATGATGTCATGTAAGGATGAGGGTGGCTTCTGAGGTGAGAGAGACTTTGGTGAGTGGCATTCTCCACGACCCGAGGCTTCGGAGTTGCAAAACATGATCATCACCTTCTCCACCTCAAGTTGTGTCTCTGCGCTCTCTGCCCGTTCTTCTGCTGCTCTCATCTCGGGCCACCGTCGCATGCCCGAAGTCCTGACCTGCCTCGCTAAATTAAGCCTGCACCACCATGCCGAGGGAAGAAAAACTAGAAGAGGGGTATTTTTAGTGCCATTAATTTTGACCACGTGCCCCGAAGGTAAACCCGATGGCCATTGCGCAAAGGTTCCTCATCAGTATGTCCTGCGAGGCCAACGCGCAACACTGGCCAAGGACTGCCGTTCTGCTCTTGGGATTGCTCCTAGTTGGGATTGTGTCCTCCAGTCCGCTTCCGAGTTGGACTAATAGGACAACTTTACTGGAGAAGCGATGGGAGAGCCTGTTCTCCCGCTCTGTGCTGGGGATCTCTGGAGAGAGACCGGAGCAAAACTGGGAGAATGACTATTTGCTGGGCATCAAAAGAGTGCGGAGGCTGTACTGCAATGTAGGCATCGGGTTTCATCTTCAGGTCCTCCCAGACGGCAAGATAAACGGTGTACATAATGAGAACCAGTACAGTGAGTTCATGGAATAATGCAATAATTAATTGCGCAGAGCTCCGTCGAGCTTTATTCTTTATAGGCGACACTTGCAGTGTGCTTGCACAGTCCGCTGTCTTTGGAGGCGAAGACAAATCTATTAAAACACACCGTATCCCTTAGTGCTAAATATCTGCGCGGGCTTAAACATGACATGAATGCTGGGACGGATATAGATGCCAACTTATTTTTACACCGGCTCCTTGAGCGGCCCAGAAGCGCTTAGAACATGCACGACTCAAAGTGTGAGGGATGTTCGTCTTTTGGCAATAATGTAGTACTAGTGGCGCGAGAGGCCATTTGCGCATCCACAATTGGCACCTGCAGAGGTTCCACCCACCGCATGCCTTGTTGTTCTGAGTCACGCGGAGCCGCTTTAATGTGTGTAACATGCTTGTTCTGTTTGATCAGGTCTCATAGAGATCTCCACTGTGGCCAGAGGAGTGGTTAGCCTGTACGGAGTGAAAAGCGAGCTGTTTGTCGCAATGAATAGCAGAGGAAGGTTGTACGGAACGGTAGGTGTGCGCAACACTTTCCTTTCATTTTCCCTGCTGCCAATACAACGATGCTTTGCATCCCCGAAGACATCGAGTATGTGTGTGCGTGTTAAACAGGTGATGCTTCCATTGTGTGTTTTCAAGTAATTGATGATCCATGCATATGGCACGTGAGGGGGGTCGCGCGACTAATAATAGTGTTTACGGCGTGGATGGAAGTGTGCTGCATTCAATTGTTCATGCATTCTAAATATAATGTGCTCTGGTTTGTTGACGTTTGCAACTGCTGCACGGCTTTTGCAAATTATTATTAAACAAATTTCAGGGTGCATTAGATCCAGGCACAGCGCCAAAAGCGGATCACAAGCACAGCAAAAGGTTTATAATAATTACTTGCATTAAGCCTATAAACAAACGCCTTATTCCTTTTTATTCGCTGGTAGTATTAGTAGTTATAGGTTATCAGTAGGAGTAGTCACACATGTAATGCGTAATTGCAGTTCTAAGATCCCTCAATAACAGCACTAAATATGTGTGTTTACATTGAAATATGTAGTGGAGCTGCTGGCATTAACACATTTTTGTTGTTTTGAATTGTTAATAGCAGTAGTAGTGATTGTTAGTGTTATGCATTTAATTATTTACACGTAGGGCCTAATATAAAGTGTGTCCCCAGGATTGAAAAGAAAATGATACACTTGGCTGAAGTATGGCATATGTGTGACAAGCGCAGTGCAACACTGGTCCTTTGGGGCCCATGAGCACATGACAGCTCTGTCCAAAAACTGCAGAGTGTTTCAAGAGCATCTCCTGGAGAAGCAGAGATAAAGTTAAACAGGCCCATCTAGCAGTGATCAGTAAAATAATTAAAGTGATTTTTAATTAAAAGACCTGTTTGGCTGAGGGATTAGTTTGAGATTAATACTTCAGGTTAATGGTTTTCTTGTAGTCATGTGGAACCAGACTCGCCTGAAAGTTTCTTTGCATTTGTATGCATTTCCTCAATATGTTGTCCGTTACCAGGTGTTATGCAAAATCAAGCAATGATAATTTGAAAAACTGATCATTTTAAGAGGTTAGATCTATTTATACACGCAGATCTAATTAAACTTGTTTCAATTCATGTTGCCTCATTGGTTCTTTCGGAAGCTCAAACGTGCAGCGTAACACGAGAATGAACCTCATTGGTTATTGCAGAAGCTCAAATGTGATGCATAACATATGAGAATGAACCTCATTTGTTCTTGCAGAAGCTCAAACGTGCAGCGTAACACAAGAATGAACCTCATTGGTTCTTGCAGAAACTCAAACGTGCAGCGTAACACGAGAATGAACCTCATTGGTTATTGCAGAAGCTCAAACGTGCTGCGTATCACAAGAATGAACCTCATTGGTTCTTGCAGAAGCTCAAACGTGATGTGTAACACAAGAATGAACCTCACTGGTTCTTGCAGAAGCTCAAAAGTGCTGCGTAACACGAGAATGAACCTCATTGGTTCTTGCTGAAGCTCAAACGTGATGCATAACATATGAGAATGAACCTCATTGGTTCTTGCAGAAGCTCAAACGTGCAGCGTAACACAAGAATGAACCTCATTGGTTCTTGCAGAAGCTCAAACGTGCAGCGTAAGACGAGAATGAACCTCATTGGTTATTGCAGAAGCTCAAATGTGATGCATAACATATGAGAATGAACCTCATTGGTTCTTGCAGAAGCTCAAACGTGCAGCGTAAGACGAGAATGAACCTCATTGGTTATTGCAGAAGCTCAAATGTGATGCATAACATATGAGAATGAACCTCATTGGTTCTTGCAGAAGCTCAAACGTGCTGCGTATCACAAGAATGAACCTCATTGGTTCTTGCAGAAGCTCAAACGTGATGTGTAACACAAGAATGAACCTCACTGGTTCTTGCAGAAGCTCAAACATGCTGCGTAACACGAGAATGAACCTCACTGGTTCTTGCAGAAGCTCAAAAGTGCTGCGTAACACGAGAATGAACCTCACTGGTTCTTGCAGAAGCTCAAAAGTGCTGCGTAACACGAGAATGAACCTCATTGGTTCTTGCTGAAGCTCAAAAGTGCTGCGTAACACGAGAATGAACCTCACTGGTTCTTGCAGAAGCTCAAAAGTGCTGCGTAACACGAGAATGAACCTCATTGGTTCTTGCAGAAGCTCAAACGTGATGTGTAACACAAGAATGAACCTCACTGGTTCTTGCAGAAGCTCAAAAGTGCTGCGTAACACGAGAATGAACCTCACTGGTTCTTGCAGAAGCTCAAAAGTGCTGCGTAACACGAGAATGAACCTCATTGGTTCTTGCTGAAGCTCAAACGTGCTGCGTAACACGAGAATGAACCTCATTGGTTCTTGCAGAAACTCAAACGTGCAGCGTAACACGAGAATGAACCTCATTGGTTATTGCAGAAGCTCAAATGTGATGCATAACATATGGGAATGAACCTCATTGGTTCTTGCAGAAGCTCAAAAGTGCTGCGTAACACGAGAATGAACCTCATTGGTTCTTGCTGAAGCTCAAACGTGATGTGTAACACGAGAATGAACCTCACTGGTTCTTGCAGAAGCTTAAAAGTGCTGCGTAACACGAGAATAAACCTCATTGGTTCTTGCAGAAGCTCAAAAGTGCTGCGTAACACGAGAATGAACCTCACTGGTTCTTGCAGAAGCTCAAAAGTGCTGCGTAACACGAGAATGAACCTCATTGGTTCTTGCAGAAGCTCAAACGTGATGTGTAACACAAGAATGAACCTCACTGGTTCTTGCAGAAGCTCAAAAGTGCTGCATAACACGAGAATGAACCTCATTGGTTCTTGCTGAAGCTCAAAAGTGCTGCGTAACACGAGAATGAACCTCATTGGTTCTTGCTGAAGCTCAAAAGTGCTGCGTAACACGAGAATGAACCTCACTGGTTCTTGCAGAAGCTCAAAAGTGCTGCGTAACACGAGAATGAACCTCACTGGTTCTTGCAGAAGCTCAAAAGTGCTGCATAACACGAGAATGAACCTCATTGGTTCTTGCTGAAGCTCAAAAGTGCTGCGTAACACGAGAATGAACCTCATTGGTTCTTGCTGAAGCTCAAAAGTGCTGCGTAACACGAGAATGAACCTCACTGGTTCTTGCAGAAGCTCAAAAGTGCTGCGTAACACGAGAATGAACCTCACTGGTTCTTGCAGAAGCTCAAAAGTGCTGCGTAACACGAGAATTAACCTCATTGGTTCTTGCTGAAGCTCAAACGTGCTGCGTAAAACGAGAATGAACCTCACTGGTTCTTGCAGAAGCTCAAAAGTGCTGCGTAACACGAGAATGAACCTCATTGGTTCTTGCTGAAGCTCAAAAGTGCTGCGTAACACGAGAATGAACCTCACTGGTTCTTGCAGAAGCTCAAAAGTGCTGCGTAACACGAGAATGAACCTCATTGGTTCTTGCTGAAGCTCAAACATGCTGCGTAAAACGAGAATGAACCTTATTGGTTCTTGCAGAAGCTCAAACGTGCAGCGTAACACGAGAATGAACCTCATTGGTTATTGCAGAAGCTCAAATGTGATGCATAACATATGAGAATGAACTTCATTGGTTCTTGCAGAAGCTCAAAAGTGCTGCGTAACACGAGAATGAACCTCATTGGTTCTTGCTGAAGCTCAAACGTGATGTGTAACACGAGAATGAACCTCACTGGTTCTTGCAGAAGCTCAAAAGTGCTGCGTAACATGAGAATAAACCTCATTGGTTCTTGCTGAAGCTCAAAAGTGTTGCGTAACACGAGAATGAACCTCATTGGTTCTTGCAGAAGCTCAAACGTGATGTGTAACACGAGAATGAACCTCATTGGTTCTTGCTGAAGCTCAAAAGTGCTGCGTAACACGAGAATGAACCTCACTGGTTCTTGCTGAAGCTCAAAAGTGCTGCGTAACACGAGAATGAACCTCATTGGTTCTTGCTGAAGCTCAAAAGTGCTGCGTAACACGAGAATGAACCTCATTGGTTCTTGCAGAAGCTCAAACGTGATGTGTAACACAAGAATGAACCTCACTGGTTCTTGCAGAAGCTCAAAAGTGCTGCGTAACACGAGAATGAACCTCATTGGTTCTTGCTGAGGCTCAAAAGTGCTGCGTAACACGAGAATGAACCTCATTGGTTCTTGCTGAAGC
This sequence comes from Rhinogobio ventralis, assembly GCA_039654625.1. NCBI lineage: Eukaryota > Metazoa > Chordata > Actinopteri > Cypriniformes > Gobionidae > Rhinogobio > Rhinogobio ventralis. Next base: position 4,919,584 of record CM077207.1, read on the forward strand.
TCAAAAGTGCTGCGTAACACGAGAATGAACCTCACTGGTTCTTGCTGAAGCTCAAAAGTGCTGCGTAACACGAGAATGAACCTCATTGGTTCTTGCAGAAGCTCAAACGTGATGTGTAACACAAGAATGAACCTCACTGGTTCTTGCAGAAGCTCAAAAGTGCTGCCTAACACGAGAATGAACCTCATTGGTTCTTGCTGAAGCTCAAAAGTGCTGCGTAACACGAGAATGAACCTCACTGGTTCTTGCAGAAGCTCAAAAGTGCTGCGTAACACGAGAATGAACCTCATTGGTTCTCGCTGAAGCTCAAACGTGCTGCGTAACACGAGAATGAACCTCATTGGTTCTCACACGTCAAGCAAACATGCTTGAGCTTCCGTTTACCACAACTGATGTGTGAGTTGATGAATGTTTATATGTGAATAAAAGCCTAAATTCAATCTGTACAGAAAGCTCTCAGATTTGATCAAAAATATCTTCATTTGTGTTCCGAAGATGAACGAAAGTCTTACGGGTTTGGAACAACATGAGGGTTCATTTTTGGAAGAACCATCCCTTTAAGTTTTTCAACTAATATGCAGCTATATTTTATTTCAGCTTTATTTCAATTAACATAAATGCTTTAATAGTTTTAGTTTAAACAACAATAACCCTGGTTATGACTTCACTACATATTTCAACAGAAGCCTCATTAATTTGTTTGCAATAGTGGCAAAAATGAGCATGTGACCGAATGCTGGCATTCACATCCCTTCTCTTGTCCTCCTTTCAGGCTACCTTTAAAGATGAATGCAAGTTCAAGGAGACCCTGCTGCCAAATAACTACAATGCCTACGAGTCCTCCGTTTACAAGGGATTCTATGTCGCTCTCAGCAAACACGGCCGAGTGAAGCGAGGCAACAAGGCCACCACCGCCATGACGGTCACCCACTTCCTCCCTCGAATATGAGCAGACTCTTGCAATAGATCTTCATTTGCACTGGTCTCCCCAAGAGATCTGAAAACTGATACACGAACATTACAAGGAACTGCAAGAATATCACCAAAATAGTACTTATTCTTTTTTTTATATGTATATTTGGATAGGCCAGCTTTTTATTAGAATCTCTGAATATGCTATCCGTCGCTGCTTCTTTCTTTTATTTATATATATATATATATATATATATATATATATACAAACATATATATTATTGATTATGGAAGTGGAGGCTCCCCCAGCCTTCCTTTCCCTAGTCAGGTGCTTGCCAAGAATTGAACAGACTCTGGGATGGATGATGGAAGTCCTCCTCTGCTTTTTACAGTTTTTTATTACCTCAAAGAGCTACCTAGATGGTTTAAAAGGATGCATGAAGTTACGCAGAGACGAACGCTTCTTTATTTTTAGTTCCGTCTGAGCCGACACAAGCATAACGGTCCTTATTTTTGTATCTTTGACAGTTTTGTTGTTTTTCCTCATGCTGTAGGGTTGTGTGAGCACTTAAAAGAAAGCAGATCTCTCTTGCTGCATGTTGCGCTGAGGTGCCTTGGCATTCCCGCACACCGCCCCTTTAACATGCATGCTCTGAACGCCCCGGGGCGTCAGAAATAGGGCTGATATGTTAGCCAAGGCCCCGCGGGGACTCTCCCACAAGGGCCCCGGAGAGGGGCGAGGGGGAGGGGTGTGCATCTCTGCTTTATTTTACCTTTCTCTAATCAAAGAAAGTCGTACGAGGCGCGAGAGTGACTCGTGAAGAGGCTGCGTTCAGCATCGTCTGCTGTCGATGATCTTTTCTAGCAGAACCCCTGTTGGAGCTTTGAGGCTGTACGTTTTATTTGGACTAGAATTTCTTATGTTTTTGCAATTGAAACTTCTTTTATAAAGAAAACTGGGGAAAAACAAGAAAAAATGTGAAATCTACAGGGGAACTGATGCAAGCGCACACTGAAAATGGCTGGTTCAATTATACTATTGCTTATCACAGGTTTGCCTGAACAAAAGGAGCACTTGAAAATAAGCTTTAAGAATTGCTGTGAATGAGAACGTCTTCTAAACCAATGAAAATACTGTAAATACTGACTGTGCACTGAAAAAGCCAGTAGCCCAGAGCTTTTGTCGCTTGTTGCTAAAGGCACACTGCCATCAATGATGGTATCTGATTCAAGGGAATACGTGCAGTATATATTTATTTATTTTTGCTTCTGGTGTGAGTGTATGTGTGTGCACCTGTCCATATGGATGCCTGTTTGCGTGTGTGAATCCTGGTAGAGGAGGGCAGTGGAGCCTGGGCTCTTTCTTGTTGCTGCAGAGGCACTGCAGTGGCACTCGTCGCTGCTGCTCTATGCAAATGTAATTACAGGGCAGACGCTGTGTGGCATCCAAACTGAGGAACACTCACCGTTTTTTTATGATTTTGGTTCGTCTGCCTTTGTTTGCATCAGTTTCTGTCATTAAATGTTGCCCCACCCAGGCTTTTTCTTTAAGGCAAGACGCTACAGGCAACATTGTTTTTTCACTGCTCAATTTTAGATTTTGTGCTATTTGGCTTTCCATACTGTGTTGTTTCAGACTAGTGGGAAAAAAGACATCTAAAATAGACTTTTATGTGTTTATTTTTTTACACTTGATCTACAATATGTTTTTCTTACTACTGCTAGTGGACGGACATTAAAGGCTGTGAGGTTTTTCTCCACTTCAGCAGCACTTTAAAACTCATAAAAACTATGGCAAGCTGTTTCAGCTTAAAATGTTCCCAGTGGTACTCAATGTAATTGCATTTTGGTAACACTTTATTTTAAGGTGACGTTACTACATTACTACATTACTATGTACTTACTATAGTAATAACAGTAAATTATGCATAATTACAAGTAACTAACCCTAAATCAAACCCTAACTGTAACTCTATAGTAAGTACATGTAGTTAATTAATATCACTCAGTACTTACTTGAGTAAGTACAATGTAACTATGTCACCTTAAAATAAAGTGTAGGCTGCATTTTTACTTTACGACGAGTAAAGCTGGGAACATTTCAAGCTAAAACGGCTTGCCATAAAACTGTACAGTTTTATTCCTAACTATATTCTGCCTTAACAAAGTGGGTCGTTCATATATAATTTGCCTGATTTTATACAACATTTTATTAAATGATTTTTTTTTTTCTGGCAATTTTTGGATTCATGGAGTGTTAGAAAGAGATATCCAAACCCCCCTCTGTAAAAACCTTTGACTCTAATATGTCAACAAAATGAAACAAGAATTTTGAACCTGGCTTAATCCAGTTAATTCTGGCAAGTTATGCAAATTAACACGTATTTAATTAGATAATGCCTCATTAGCATATTTAAACAACTTTAAGAAAATTTGTAATACAAAAAAAATGTTTGCGGTTCTTAATGTCGCCAACTTAGGAAGTATTGTGAAATATTTTGGTTATTTTTTCCCTATTCACCTTGGGTGTCTTGCCTTAAAGGGAAATCAAAAGGAATGACACTATTTTAGAAAGACTTATGGGACACCATGGCCTGGTTGTTTGTTCAATCTGTTTGAAGTATGTGGGTCCTCGTGGGTGGGGGTGGAATACCTGAGCAGAGGCCCCGCTGTTGACGTCCCTCTCTCACATAGACAGTCTTGTAAAAGCCACGGTGCCCAGAAGCCTTGAGATTCCTGTAGCACAAGGGTTCTTTCCGGTTTTCCATCCAACTTTAGTCCGAGTTGAACTGCTCGAAAATGTCTGTCCAAGGTCTCGTTTCCTTTTCTCATGATTCCAAAATCTCTTTAAATACAAGTCCATTATAGTCTGATAGCATTTATTTGGATCCTGAGTTTCTGACTTTCCTGCTCCCTAAGACATCCATCTACATTCACTTACTTAACATGAAATTGTCCTTATTTACTTTTTACATGCCTGATGTTAAACTCTTCAGATCTCCACGAATCAGCCAAAACCAACCCAATCCCATGGTACAAGTAACTATTTTACGATGTGCTAACTATGTATGGATTCATTCAAAAATGTATGATTTGTAGGGGTAAAAAGCATGAAGCTCCACCCCTAAACATAACCATCAGTTAGTCGTACTAAAGCGTACAAATGGGATTGTACACTTCACCAAAATGTAAAAAAAACTGCAGTGAGATTGTGTTGGCTGGATCCAGTAGTGATATGACCTTATTGGGTAATTAAAGTGCCCCTATTATGCTATTTTAAAAGTTCCTAATTTTGTTTTGGTGTCTCCTGCAGTAGGTTTACATGCATCCAAGGTAAAAAAAAAAAAACACTTAATTTTTCTCATTGCAGCATTATCTTATTTCTTAAAAGATTCTGTCTCTCTAAACCCCCTTTTTACAAGAGCTTCCTCTGCTCTGATTGGTCATACGGCCCAGTCTGTTGTGGTCCTCCACTTACAGCATGCTTTGATTGGTCAGATAGCCCAGTCTGTTGTGATTGGTCTACTCTGCTCTGATTGGTCAGACGGCCCAGTCTGTTGTGATTGGTCTACTCTGCTCTGATTGGTCAGACGGCCCAGTCTGTTGTGATTGGTCCACCACTTACAGCATGTTGGAAACTAAATGCCCACTACTATGCTCTGATTGGTCAGATAGCCCAGTCTGCTGTGATTGGTCTACTGTGCTCTCAGTGGTCAGATGGCCCAGTCTGTTGTGATTGGTCTACTCTGCTCTGATTGGTTAGATGGCCCAGTCTGTTGTGATTGGTCTACTCTGCTTTGATTGGTCAGACGGCCCAGTCTGTTGTGATTGGTCTACTCTGCTCTGATTGGTCAGATGGCCCAGTCTGTTGTGATTGGTCTACTCTGCTTTGATTGGTCAGACGGCCCAGTCTGTTGTGATTGGTCTACTCTGCTCTGATTGGTCAGATGGCCCAGTCTGTTGTGATTGGTCCACCGCTCACAGCATGTTGGAAACTAAACGCCCACTACTATGCTCTGATTGGTCAGATGCCCCAGTATGTTGTGATTGGTATAATCTGCTCTGATTGGTCAGAGGGCCCAGTCTGCTGTGATTGGTCTACTCTGCTCTGATTGGTCAGCTGGCCCAGCCTGTTTTGATTGGTCCACTGCTTACAGCATGTCAGAAACAAAACGGCCACTACTATTTTGGCTTCCTCAGTGTTTGATGCACAGTGAAACAAACAGTAATGATGGCGTCAGTTTTACCATATCATTCAAGCCTGAGTGGATTTGCTTTCGCAGTGCAGAAAACAGCGTCTTCTCGACATGTCGACAAGACGACCCAAACACTTTCAGTCTCAGCTACAACTACAGTGTTTAAGGGCGGGTCAAAGTAGACGTTGTTCACCGGCAGCCAATGAAGACCATAGGCGGGCATTATGTAACTTTGTTAGATTGTTGTGTAGGTATGTATCAGGAAGTGAGACTGGAATTGCTGACAACTCGTTTTAGGCAGTTCAGAATCGATTCTTTCTTTTAGGAGACAACATTTTTTATTTGATCTTTAAAACTTTGCAGTCCTTTTACATTCGCAAACAACCATATTACACACTGCATGAAAAGCAATATTCAAAAAAGCATAATTGGGGCACTTTAACACTTGTGTAACACTTGTGTCGCAGTGAATATATCAGGACAGACCTCTGCAGGACTGACGCAATACTTTAGGGAGACAAAAAAAGGCTAATAAATTCTCGCCTCTGCCAGGCTGCTTGTTTTGTGGTCTCATCTGTTAAAAGATCTTAAAGGCATTCAGTCATTACTTGTACATTAACACATTTCTTCTGGTTTTTCTGCTGTGCCATTGAGGACTGTATTTAGCTGATGTGCCTCGGAATTCATATCACTGTGAGTCCCAGTGAGACCAGTACACGTACAAAAACAATAAAACACATTTATAAGACATAAATGTCACTATTTAATAGCTTTTCATACACATTTAATGATGTCAGTGGATCAGCTAATATTTTGGCTTTAATTGAACTGTAATTTAAAATTGATTAATTCAATAAAGATCCAGGATTAATCAGTTTAGCAAACTATACTGCATGGTTTAGGTCAACCTATAAATCTATTTTAATACAGTATGTCTGAATGTGTCATAAAATCTTAAGCACTAATGAAGCGTTAAGAATGGAGTGAAATGTGCTGTTTCTTTAATTTGTGCCCTGACTGTGACAACACCAAACTCTTAGAAGAAAAGGTTCTATATAGAACCTTAAAGGTGCTCCATTATAGAACCTTTTAGGGGTTCCATCATGGAATATTTTATGAATGTATTAATTCATTTTTAATTTTAATTACATTTAAACAGCTTGTAAACATGCTTTATCACTAGAAAAATATTGAAATAACACGTTAAATATGAAAGTATTATGCAATCATTTAAGACGTTTCTCCTTATATAGAACCTTTTTGGCTTTAAAATTGAGTCAAGAACCCTAGGGTTCTATATAGAACCTCACTGAACCTTTTTTTTCTAAGACTGTGAAGAATGAGCGATGTGCGTGAACATTTGGGAATCGGAGCCTTCTCATCTGCTGATGTATGTCGCTTGGATTTATAGCAACAGCTGTAAAAATGTTTATTGGGCATAGAATATAGACACCAGTTTCCTGGTAGACTCGGGACTCTTAACGCTCATGAGAAAAACGTATGTGCATGAATGACTGCAAGCTGTCACCGTCTGAATCCTCCTCGCATATGGAGGGAGGCTTTCGGGAATCTTTGGAGCACTGGGCATTAGAATGGGATGCCAGTTCTTGGCTTTGCAGTGTTTTTGTTTTGAAATGGCTTTGTGTGGCTGATCCTGTTACAGTGAGAGGAAAGACCCCTGTGTCTGAGGGGGGTCATTAATCATTTAGTGTGATTTCTGGACTTTTTTTTTGTCACTATCACATTACATACTTCAATACATAAGCTACTTCAATTTGTTAAAAGGGTAAACAGACCAATTAGATAAAGGGAAATAAAAAAAGGATATATATATATGAGTCAAAATCTGCTACGGAGTAATTAAATGTAACAATTCATGTAAAAATGTAAAATTTGACAATTGCTTTAATCTTTTAAACAACTGAGAAGATCAAACTACATTTTATAATAATAAAGTTTATTACATCAGCATATGAGAGTGAAATTGGACGACTACAGGGACTTTTCTCAAGATCACTCATTTAACAGTTCATCTATTGCCAAATGTATTAAAAAAAAAAAAGATCAGTCAAGAACAGAAAATTATTGAAAATATTCAAATCAGGAATGTCAGAACCAGAATGTGTAGTTTGTGTATTAAAAAATGTCTGTCAAAATATAACGCACAACTTCCGTTAAACGACATTCACTCACCCGATGAAGTTTTCTTAATTGTATTGCCATTTATTCTCTTTAGCGTGCAGTGTGAAGTATTTCACTCAGTTCCCTGATCATTCCGATTCAATTTTAGAGAGTGAAGAACAAATTTATACTTACATGCGTTATGTATTATGTACGTTATCATCTCTGACAGACAGCATGTTGAAGCGGCTCAGGCCGCCATTTTCTCCCTCTTCTCTGAAAGCGATGACGTAGTCGAAACATCCGGTAGTGTGGGTTTTCCAGGAAATGCGCTGGACCTCTGCTTCTCGTAAATACTACCGTGTATTGTGCACGTTATTTTTTGACAGACATCGATGTTGTGATATTCAAATGTTGAAAACAGATGGATCTTAGGATTATAATTATTTATTCAGTGAAGTGATTGATGGCCATGAGTGTGTTATGTCCATTTTTTTAGTTCTTATATTCCAATTGACAGACAGCCTAAGTTTTTGACCGACGTGATAGTGTGCATAAGGGGTGAGGTATGTTTGATTTTTGGGTAATTATAAATCGTGCTGGAGACGTTCAAAATGCTTTTTTGCACAGTTCATTATACTTATTTTAAGTTTATTTTGTTACTCTGAGACCTACATGTTTGGCTTGTCAAAAATGTTACATTCAGCTGTCACAAATTTGTTGACTTTTATTGACATTGACTCCATTATTACCCTTTGGCAGGTTTTTGACTCATAGGCTACATATACATTAGTACAATCCAGGATTTTGTGTGGCTGTATTGTGTTTCTGTCCGCTCCTCTTTATAAACACATCTCTAACCCTTGCCTTAGTTAAGATTTCTTGCAATGAATTTTAACAGTAGGAAACTGAGGACATAATCATGTGTTTCTAAAAACAAGCGCTGTTGCTATGTATAAATACAGATTTATTGAAAAATATTTTTTTCCTTTACTTTTCTACGTATGTGCTGTGCACAGCAGTTTAATCATGTTCCTGATGTTAATAAAACTATATTTTCTTTTTTTTCTTTCATTTCATATGTGTGTGTATTTGTTTCACATTTTAATTATGCTCAAAGTAGCAAGTACAGTGAGCAGTCAGAACTGATTCTTTTCTATAAATAATTGCCACTCCAGTCATGCTGTCAGGATGTCACACTCATACAGGATCATTTATACAACATGAAACAGTTCAATAAACTACTCGCAACTATTCATAAACTTCTTCCCTGTCATGGTTATTTGATTTTTTTTCTCTGATTCATATGCATAAATTTAAGCTTGAGAGTTCATGTGAGATCCACTGGATCCAATTTATCTGTAAATCTGTTTTTTGTTTTTTTATAATGTGAATATTAGTATGGAATGTGATATTTGGACTACGTATCCAAGCCTAGTTCCTTTGTTTTCTTTACAAATTGTTCCTGTTTTGTTTCCATTTTCTAAAATATAAATTGAAAAGAATTAAGTATTTAAGATATATATATATATATATATATATATATATATATATATATACAAATATTTTAAAACATATTATTATATATATATATATATATATATATATATATATATATATATATATATATATATATAGGTCTATATTAAAATATTTGGCTAAAAAAGGCAAACTACTGCTACAGGTTTTATTTTACAAAACGAAATGCGTAGAAAAATAAAACAGAAAAAAAGCATACATTGATCACAACATAATCAGTTAATATTTTGTTGGTTTGTTGGTCGCCATAATCTCTTTGTACACTCTTTCACTCAAAATTGTACCAAGGTACAAGTGGACATCACTGGGGTGGTACCCTTAAGGGTACATTTTTGCAGAGTTTAGCTCCAACCCACCACAGTATAAAACTCATGGCTCCCAGCATGCATTGCAGCATTAGGTATGTCACCATTGTTGAGATTCATATGCTGATTCTTGATATCTGTGTGCGTCTAAACTTTTTTCCCCTTAGAATGTATATAAAAATCAAAATTCAGAATGTCTGATCTGTGGCAAGAAAGTATTGTTGGTGAATATTATTTATTAACATTTTTAGTCAGTGATGAGTTTAGTCAAACATTTTTCTTCACGACAATTTTTGTTTATGGCTTCTTTTGATTTCAACAGATTATGTGTTTTGTTAACACTGTAACAAAAACCACAAACTGACATAAAAAGCCAAGAGTCAAACCTGCCAACTAAAGAAACAATGATCACCATAATGGTGACCAAACATTTTCAATAAAACATCAACATCTAAACCGGTGTTAATTCTCAATAAGAGCTTCTATAGATGTCTTTCAGGGTTGGAGCCAAACTCTGTAGGACAGCGACTCTCTAGGACCGAACTTGCCTACCCCTGCTCTAAGTAGAGGAAAACAATGGTATAATTGTACCAATTGTGTACCTTTAAAGGTACAGTTATACGTTTTGTTCCCCAAGAAACAAAATTGTACCTCTATTGTACCTTTTTTTCTGAGAGTGTATGACCGAAAATAGTTGAGCTTGGAACCAATTCAATCAAATCAATTTTGTGAGCATACCTACAAAATCTTTAACAAATTCTTAATAATTTTTTAATAAAGGGTGAAGATGTCAATTTTCCCAGGCCGGACATCAGTTTTGGCACCTATTGTTGCTATATAGCCTAATGACATTTAAAAATATATATATATTTAATTATTATTATCATGATATAGTTTTATATTCTACACAGTTATGCTCAAGTTAGGACAATCTACTTGAATCGGTCCCTGTTTGTGAATGAGGCACAAGTTCCCTCTGCTGGCCAACATGAGGAAGTTCAGATTAGGGTCATACTACACTTACATTACATCCATTTATTCATTTAGCAGACACTTCTATCCAAAGCGACTTCTTCAGTATACTGATCGTGCAGAGAAGTCAATTAATAGGTGAGAGACTCTTACGTATATAAATAAACGTAGGCCTACATATTAGCAACTTTAGAAACTTTGGGAGACCACCAAATGATTCTGACATGCAAAATAACCTTTAAAATGAGCCAAGAGGGACTTTGTATCCTTGTGTCCCATGAGTTTGGACACATAGAAATTCAACATTTTGGCAAATTGTAAAAACCAATTATGGTTTGCCAGTCAATTACCTTCATAACAAACAGAAGGTGGACATGTTGAAGCCGCCCCCTCACATCCTCTGGCTCTGGGGGCGAGTGTTGCGTAAAGGATGCTGGTGAGGAGTGGCACAGGATGCGTTTAAATAGCCGCGCTCACAAACTTTTACGCATCGCAACTTCTTCAGCTCTGCACACTGGTTTTACGCACCGATTGTGAAGATGCGTTGCGCACTTTTCAACCTGTACATGCTGCACTCCTCCGTCCTTGCGCTGTGGTTCACTGCTCTCCAGGGCTTCAGACCCGCGGATGCTGCCCCCAACCCTTCGCCTCTCCTGGGCTCCAACTGGGGAAACCCGCGGAGATTCATCCACCTTCAGACATCTTCAGACTTGAACAACTTCTACTTGGAGATCAGCCCGAATGGACATGTGCGCAAAACTACAAACCGGGGGTCCTACAGTGAGTAGCCTATAGTGTTTTTTTCCCCCATCAGCATAAAGATGATGCCACCGATATTTTGCATATTAATGCAGTAATAAAAGACAAAACTGTACCAGTCTGATCAATGATGATTAAATAAAATAACGTTTTTCATATCAAACAGTGTCTTTTATATCCCCACAGTTTAATCTTCTGCATTCAACAGGTGTAATTTTATTGAAAGCAGAGAGCAGAGACCGTCTGGCAATATTTGGAGTAAAAAGCAACCGATTTCTGTGTATGGACGCAGCAGGGACCCTTTTTACATCTGTAAGTTATTAATCATATACATTTAAGTTAAAAAAGGTTTTAAAAAATTATATATATATATATATATATGTCCTGCTTTAAGAGCTTGAGCACTAAAGCGCAGACAACAAAACATCAGCGCGCGCTAATAAATATCGATGTCATGCGTTTGTGTGAACGTTAATATTGTTATCATTATAGTTATTGTTCTTGGTGAACAGGCCTTAAGTAATAGAAGTGCATTTGGTACATAATAATAGCTGTGACACTTTGCCTTCGTTATTTTACCATTGGTATATTTGTATGTCTTTAGACGGTCTGCAATAAAGAAGATTGTCTTTTTCACCACAAACTTTTGGAGAACCATCGTGACGTGTACTACTCCACCAAGCATGGTATACTGCTTAACCTGGATGGGGCAAAACAGGTGTTTATAGCTGGACAAAACCTCCCTCAGTCATCTCTCTTCTTATCAGAGAAGAACACCGTCCCACTGGAGCGCCTGCAGCACCGGGAGCGGAGAAACCGACAGGTGAACCCGTCAGACCCGCTGAACGCGCTCCGGAACGGAGAGGAGTCAGATTCCAGAGCTGCTCAAGAGGACGATGGGGACTTGGACTTTGAGCCGTCGGAGGGTCGAAACATCTCCAGGGAAACCGTCGTTTCCCCTTCCGATGATGACCCTTGGGACCTTCTTCACGACACGAGCCCCGGCAGTCCCCGGATTTCAGCAATTGTCGGATAGAACGTCCATGCAAAGTGACTGTGGACCCGCCAACGTAAGAGTGTGACTCACTCCATAATAATTTCATCACAGGTCATAAATAAATAAAGGACATATATTTAAAATCAAATCCACAGATTCTTTAGGCTGTTTAGTTTCTGCATCTCACCAAATCTGAAGAACCAAAACCTGGTTGTTGTTTTTTCACCTGCCACCATGAATTTGTCTTTGGTGCTGGACACCACCCGTGGATAACAATTGTCTACCAATAAAGTATTTATTTATTTAATGAGTTACATATGTTTTATTTATGGTATTTATATGGATGCAGGGAAATCTTATAGGCCTACCCGTTTTACTCGTTTTAAATAAATAAAAGTTTGTTTCTTGATTAAAGAAAATATGTTCTGTGTTATTTATTTGTGTCTTATATTCATCTTGCAGTAAACCTAGAAAGTAGCCTAAGTTATTTTTTTTATTCTTTTAATTTGCATTAAACAATATAAATACAATGAAAGTCAGAGTTTGACATTTGCAAAGGTGAAAAGAATGATCTTTGTAGAATAAACTATCCTTGAAGTATAGTTAATTTGGACAAAATCATCTGTTCATCACCTTTTGGCTACTGGACTCTTGTTTGATTGAACTTGGCCCTCAGTGAAACTTATCTGGTTTAACATCTCAGGTTCCTGTCATTAGAATCAATCTGACATCTGAGTATCCAAGAATAAACTTTTCCACATTCTACTTTGTTTCCAATGTCAAAGGCTGCACTTTGGTTATTTTCAGAAGGAATGACCTTATAGAGCCAACCTATAGGTTACACTATGACCTGCTTATGCTAAAGCTCTACAACCAGGAAGAGGATTAGAGTTTGGAGCTGATTTGAGAGCATGTTTTAAACTGAATACAATTTTTTATATTATAACAATGGCAAAATGACATTTTACAGTTTCTTATGTAAATTAATGTAATTTATAAGAAAAAAATTACAATTTTAATTTACTTAAGAAAGGTTTCCTATGTACATTTTCAATGGATGTCTTAAAGGGATAGTTCACCCAAAAATGAAAATTCTCTCATCATTTACTCACCCTTAAGTTGTACCAAACCTGCATGGATTTCTTTCTTCTGCTGAACACAAAAGAATCTATTTCGAAGAATATCATTTGATGGGCCCCAATTGACTTCCATAGTTTTTCATAGGGGGTCCATCAACTGTTTGGTAACCCAATATCTTCTTTTGTGTTCAACAGAAAAAAGAAAGTCATGCAGGTTTGGATCAACCTGAGGGTGAGTAAATGATGACATGATTTTCATTTTTGGGTGAACTATCCCTTTAATGTGTTTCAGGCTAATATTGCAATAGTCAATTTATCCTTATCTCCGAATTTTTATTTATTTATTTATTTTTCCACCAAAATAGCCTATATATTGTGAAGTAATTCTAAACGACTTCAAAAACAAATAAAAACATCAGGTTATTAACATCTAACATAAAACATTAAAACTTATTTTTTTATTATTGGTTTGTAAAGATGTACAAATATACACTATAAAAAAAACACTACACTATGATAAACAGAAAATAAATGAGTAAAAACATTTTTCGTGTGACGTAGTCTTCGCGTCAAAAAAAAATACATCCGCAGATTCGACATTTTTACAAAACGCACAAGGCTTGTACCAATTAAAAGTTTTGTCCAGGTTTTAAGACCGTATAATAATTAAAAAATACTATTATATTTTAATCACTTACTTAGTGTTGAACTGGAAACGTAACGGTAGACATGCTTATAGTGAATTGCAAATTCGTACATTCAGATAGATTCCCGCCGTTTGTTTTCAGGCGGGTCGTGCTTCAGCTCACACCAAAACAACATGCCTCTGATACAAATACAGACTTTCTAAGTGGCCATTATGTTTTTAACTTACTATTATTTTGATTGCTGGTTGTTCCGCTGCATAATTTTCAGAAGATACTACGAAAGGTTGTAGAAAAATACGGCAGTAGTGTCAGTGTGTGGTGTCTCTCTTTTTGGTCTAAACTATGGATCGACCTTCCAGGTGCGTTTTCCAAATACGTCCATTCCTAGATTAGTGTTGTCATGTCACTTTCCATATGTGCTTGCTTCTTTATGATAGCTGTTCGTCTTTGTTATTTGTAATGGCCTGTTACTTTCTTATGTTTTCATAATCACTGTGAAAATCTGAAGAGTCAGTGTCCTCTTTGACGCAAGCTGTGTTTTCTGCCTGTCATCAGAAATAGGAAAGCTGTTAACTACTCAGTCTTCCAAGACGATGACGGTGAGACATCTGATTTGCATTTAGGATATCACTTCAAAATGCTCAGAACCTATAAAGATGTTTTCATGATTCATGTGACAGATGAGGACTTTGCCTGTGAGAAACCTCCTCCCAAAAAACCTCGAACGGCTGTCAAAGACCTTGATTCGGAGAGAAACCACAAGACTACAAGTGCATCTCCAAATGAAGTTGTTGATCTCACCAGCTCTGGAAGCAGGAAGAGGTTACAATGGCAACTTGAAACACATTTTATTACTAACCAGCTTAAATTTTTAGTGTAATTGCAATGCCCACTCACAGAAAAACATTAATGGACCACTGACTGTATGTATTGACAGCATTGACTGTTGTGTAATTTCAGGACGTCTCTGGATGATAAACTTTATGACAGAGATTTGGAGGCGGCTCTAACGTTGTCCTTGCTGGACTCTTCAAGAACACAAGACGGAGAGCCTACAACCAAAACTGGTGAATGTTCTTCTGGTTTGAGAGTTAATTTCCTTCATTTGTGAAGTTCAAAGCTTACTGTTATTTAATGTCTTTTTGTGTTCTGCAGATGATCGTGACGCGTCTCAGCCTATTCAATGTTCTCCACCTGTTCTGGTGCACTGCAGTGCTGATGGGAGCCATTTAGGTAATAACAAATAATTTTATAATGTATTTTAATGTCTTTTGCTTTTATTTGTACATATTTATGGATCTTTATTTGACATTGCCAATGAGCTTGATTTTGTACAGTAGGTGACAGTCATCCCCACCCAGACTCTCCTCCTGTGCTGTCAAATTGTAGCATCGATGACAAAAGTTTAGGTAAAGCAGGTTTGTTATTATGCAGATATTAACATTTGATGTCAACAAAATTAAAATTTCAAAGTGTAATCAGTGTTTCAGAAAAAGCATCATTGGGGCTGATATAAAAAGAGATCAAATGTTGCATTTTCTATGCATGTGTTTATTATTGCCCTTGTTTTCAGGGCTGAATCTGATCAGTATAGACGCCTCCCCTTCCAGTGTTTCCAAACAGACTGAAGCCTCAGAAGAGCAGAGAAAACCTCTGAAGGAGAAGGACAACAAAGACGATGAGGACTACCAGCCGCAAAACACACCAGGTAATTTGAGGACCTTTACAATCTTATTTAATGATACCATATTATGCCTTATTATGTCTTAAATGTTGTTTTGGGGGTCTTAAAGGGATAGTTCACCCAAAAATGAAAATTATCCCATTTACTCACCCTCAAGCCATACTAGGTGTATATGACATTCTTCTTTCAGACGAATACAATCTTGAGTTATATTCAAAAATGCCCTGGCTCTTCCAAGCTTTATAATGGCAGCCAAAAATTTGAAGGCCAAAAAAGTGCATCCATCCATTATAAACGTCCTCTACACAGCTCCAGGGGGTTAATAAAGGCCTTCTGAAGCGAATCGATGGGTTTGTGTTAAGAAAAATATCCATATTTAACCCGTTATAAAGTAAAATATCTAGCTTCCGTCAAACCGCCATCTGTATTTAACTTACGAAGAAAGTGTAGCGCCTCTCGCTGTTCAAACCGTTTGCGCTATGTCCGACGGCATCGTTACGGCAGTTACTCTTTTTTCCGTAAGTTGAATACAGGAGGCGGTCCGCCGGAAGCTAGATATTTTACTTTATAACGTGTTAAATATGGATATTTTTCTTACAAAAAACGCAATGGTACCACACCAAACACCATGGCTTCGCTTCAGAAGGCCTTAAATATCCCCCCGGAGCCGTGTGGATTAATTTTATAATGGATGGATGCACTTTTTTTAATGTTCAAAAAAACATTTTTCACATGTTTGACTTGTTGCAGCTCCTCTCTTCCCAGTCTGTCAGTAGCGCTCTGTTTACTTCCTGTCTCTATGAAGCCCCTCCTTCTGAAAAGCTCAATGTGCTCTGATTGGTCGGCTGGACCAGTGTGTTGTGATTGGTCAACCGCTTCGAACGTGTTTGAGAAATGTCATGCACCTTACCATAACCGCGAGTTTAAACACATTAATAACTAACTCTACCAGGCTCGCCCCTTCAGTCTGTGTATGCCAGTTTGCAGACCTTTTTCATGCTCCAACAGCAATACACTAAAGAAAGTTGAACATGTAAAAAGCATTATAGATACTCTTTAAAGTCACATGGACCTGGACTGGCCTCTGCTGCATATGTCTTCAGTGCTTTCATGATGAAATTTAATACTACTGATTCAAAATGTGGGCATTTATTTATGGTTGTTCCTGTAGCAGATTCGGAAAGTGATGCAGACTTCACTGAAGAAGATGAAAGTGAAGACGAGACATTCACAGTGAAGAAGAAGAATGTGGTGAAACTAAAGACAGAAAAGAAGGCCCCACCTCCTGTGAAGGACAAGAAGGAAAAGAAAGAGAAAAAGCCAACGAAAGCCTCGAAAGCTAAAAGCTCAGGTACTTTTTTCTGTGAATTGAAAAAAAGTTAATGATAAATTTAGTCCTGGTTCTCTTAGCATTCACACTGTCTTTTTTAACACCAAACCTAAAGACACAATTTATGACACATTTTGCGACAAAATTTCAAAACATCAAAAACAATGCTGTGTGCTGGGCTAAATGTGCTCGTTGTATGTGTGTACATTGTATTTTTTACCAACTGAGGTCTTGTGAAGTGTTTATAAAATGTGTAAAGGAGTCAAAATAGTGGTAGAAATTCCTCACACACAAGTGAAGATCTGCTGCAAGGAGATAGCGTTTTTAATGCCTGTACCGATCTGTGAAGTTTGTGGATAATCGAAGTATTTTAATCTAACCAAACCTGCCAAGTGTGAACACACCCTTATATTTAGTGTCAGATGAAAGGCATGCCACACTAACATCTCTCTCTTTCTGACAGCTCCCAGCCCAGCGATCTGTCGGAGTCCAGCTGCTCCTGCATCTGGACTGAAGAAGACGCCCAATACTCCACCTGTCTCTAAACCTGCACTCTGCTCCAGTCCTGTAGGGGGCAGACTTGCCAAGACCTGCAAGTGGAATCCCCCTGGTGAGACTACAGGCTGAAATCATCAAAGTTGTCGATTTTGACTGCCAAAAACAGACAGAGCTGTATTTGTGGTCCTGTTGTAAACGCTTTCTAACTCCATCTTCAGGTCTGGTTGGTCGGAGTCCCGGTGCGTCCCAGAATGCACCTGTGAAGTCTCCTGGACAGGGGCTGCGTTTAGGACTTTCACGTCTGGCTCGAGTCAAACCCCTTCACCCTAATGCTGCTGTCAACTAAACAGACTAGTTTTAAAGGAACTATGTAATGAGAATCTGCACAGCGGCTTTTGGGAACGCTTAATGCATCTTTAGGTTTCCATGGCAGGAAAAAAAATGGTAAAAAGTCTATTTTCTGAGATTTGTCCATAATTTTAAGGCCTTTCATCCCTCATTTACAGTAATATGTAGGGAATAAATAACTTTTTGTTGTCATAATAATATTTTTAAATCGTTTTGTCTGGTGTGTTTTAGCTTTGTAAATATGCACTTTTTGATAAACATTAAAGACTATGTAATATACTAAAATTGGTTTTCCAGATATTATGCATCACATTGCAGTTGTGCATAACTTGTGTTTTTGTAGTCTTTTTGAAATATGAACCTCTTGTTTCATGTTATAGTCACACTCTGCCTGAAATTAAGGATACTTGCAGAATTTATACAATGTGCGTATGTCACATGTCAATAAATTGTTAGTTAAAACATCTTATATTTGCTATAAGTTAAGATAAATGATTATAGGGATTTTATCAGCTCCATGAATAATTCTAGATACCTTATTATCTGAATCCGATTTTTATGAATCTTATTTTCCATCAACCAGTTAAAATTTACAACAGAGCGTTAAAAATTGGGTGTCATTTTCACAAACAAAAACCGCAGACAGGCTGAATGAAAATATAAATCGACACTGACAGTAGATGGCGCCTATGGAGCAGCAGTACTGCGCTTATAAACACAAACTTAACCAAACAGTTGATGGGTCCCATTGACTTTCATATTTTTTCCCCTCCATATTATAGAAGTCAATGGGTGGAGCTTTACTTTTCCATCAACTGTTTGGTTACCCATATTCTCCAAATTATCTTAAGCAGAAGAAAGAAATTCATACAGGTTTAGAAGAAAGGAATTCATACAGGTTTGGAACAATTTGAGTTTTTGGGTAAACTATCCATTTAAAGGTAGGGTAGGCAATTTTTGGAGTGGCTAGCAATAGCAAGCTAGCTTTGAAAGCATGAGATCCCACCCTCCCTTCAGAGCATCTCCAAAGCCACGCCTCCTCCAAAACACATTAACACATACAGCAAAGCGTCACGAGAGACGCCGTTAAACTACCTCGTGTCTCAAAGCCCATAACCACCTGAAGGAGTAGTTAACTTGAGAATTTAAATTTCCTGTTAATTTACTCACCCCCATGTCATCCAAGATGTTCAAGTCTGTCTTTCTTCAGTCGAAAAGAAATTAAGGTTTTTGAGGACAACATTCCAGGATTTTTCTCCATATAGTGGGCTTAAATGGGGTACAACGGGTTGAAGGTCCAAATTCCAGTTCCAATGCAGCTTCAAAGAGCTCGACACAGACGAGGAATAAGGGTCTGATCTACCGAAATGATCGGGCATTTTCTAAAAAAATAAAAAAAAGTTATATACTTTTTAACCACAAATGTTTGTCTTGTGCTGCTCTGTGATGCGGCACGCCTTACGTAATCACGTTGGAAAGGTCACGCGTGACATTGGCGGAAGTACCGTGATAGGGTGAAAAACTCTCATCTCATTTTCTCCTCCAACTTCAAAATCATCTTGACGTTTTTCTGTGAAGGGTGTTCGTCTTTGCACGTTGCTTTGTAAATACTTGATCGGTACTTTCGGCTATGTCATGCGTGACCTTTCCAACGTGATTACTTAATATGTGGCGCATCGCAGGTCAGAGCAAGACAAACATTTGTGGTTAAAATACTTTTTTCTTTTTTTTTTTTTTAGAAAATGGCTGATTGTTTCACTAGATCAGACCCTTATTCCTCGTCTGGTATCGTGTCGAGCTCTTTGAAGCTGCATTGAAACTGGAATTTGGACCTTCAACCCGTTGTACCCCATTGAAGTCCACTATATGGAGAAAAATCCTTGAACGTTTTCCTCAAAAAACATAATTTGAAAACTGAAGAAAGAAAGACATGAACATCTTTGATGACATGGGGGTGAGTAAATTATCAGGAAATTTTAATTCTTAAGTGAACTACTCTTTTAAATAGCACTGGCCTGTACCACCTGACTGGTGCAGATTCATTTCGACATGATAGTGTTGCCATTGAAACGCATAAATTTGAGTCACAAACCGAGTATAACGTCATGGGTTTCCATCTCTTCCAAATTACAGTAGTTATGGGGTGAACGCAGCATAAGCTCGTTGTTTGTGCGCTGATGACTTGTGATGGTATGAAAATACATACGCTGACAGGCAGTAGGACATCCTATCCGAATGCAATGATTGGTTGAACTTTTTTTTGTCCTACGCCTTCCACAGATGATATATATGCATATAAATACATTTAGACCACTTAGTGAATGCTATCAGGATGTAAAGAGACTTTCAACCAACATAAAAAATGTTTCTGGAACAAATGGCCTACCCTGCCTTTGAAGTGAGCGCTCAAGCAATGTCTCCCTCTAGTGGCCAAAACGAGCCATGTATGGAGGAGAGGGGGACAATAGAGAAGCTGTCCTTGCCAGTCATCTGGGGTGGAGCTTCTTTGAAACATTATGTATTGTGAAACTGCTGTGCAAATAAAACTGAAAACCAGCTTACCCAAAACTTTGTTTTCAGAAGAGACTGCAAACAAAAACTTTAAAGTTTGTTAAATAGTAAATCATAAGAAGTCTTGTTTGCAGAAGCAGGGCGTTTCTTCATAAATTAATGTGACATTACTGTAAGTCTTAATGCTGCAGGTTATGTAAATACTTAAAACTGCAAGAGTTTGGGATTACTCTCACTATGTGCCTGTTAAATACAGTGGGACTTGTAGTTTTGCACTTTTCCTGGTTTATTGAGCTTAATGTGGGTGCTTCTCAATTGAAAGAAATATTACATAAAATGGTTATTGGTGTAACAAGTGCATTCTGTAATAATTTTGACTAAATCTAAATTAATCAAAAAGTTACATTTTGAATCTTTTTAAAACTAAAGTTAAAGGACTGTAGTGCCAGACTGGTTTATTTTACTGAATGATATCATTGAGGTTAAGAAAGTTTAGTAAAGTGAATATTTTCAAAGCTGTACCCAGTGCGTCTACCAGGATTCAATGTCCTGGTCTCCTCCCTCCTAAATACTTCCCATTCCCAATAATAATGTGATCTGTTAGAGTGATAAAGATCAGGTCAACTACAAAAACACTCAGCAAACATTAGTGTCACGAAATCTAAGAGTACAGCACGGGCCAGTGACTACTAACTGATATATGAAGAAAAGGGAAACCTCTTGAAAACTCTGATTTTGCTGTTCTGATCATCATGAGAATTAGCTGTGTGAAGAGTTTGTTTCCAGTCTTGTCTTTCGCTGTGGTGTTTCTCTACATAAGCTCTGTCCAGTGGAAAATCCAAACTCAAGAGAAGCAGCTTCACCAAGTCCAGCAGAACTTCTCGTTACACAGCTTACTTCTCCTCAACAAGCTGGACAAACTGGAGGCTCATTTACATGCCGTGGGTAAGTTTCTAAGAGTTTCTAATCTATCTATCTGTCTATCTATCCCTCATGTCTTCGGAACACAAATGAAGCTCTTTTTAATGCAATCTGATATCTTTATCCCTCCATTGACAGCCTACGCAACTACCACTTTTAAGCTCCAGAAAGTTAGTAAAAAGTAATAGTGATGCACCGATCATGATTTTACATACCGATTTCCGATTTTATTTAATTTTTTAAGCAACAAACAATAAAGAATGAAAGTATACATGAACAAGATGTTTATTTGGTATTTAACAGGCCAAATTGGCTTTTGGCCAATGAAAACAAGTCCGCAATCTGAAAAATTTATTGGGTTGAACTTGTGTGAAATTAAAGGCAACAACTGCATATTCTGCTATCCAAACTACACATTCAACACTTTAAATTCAGTGCAAAGAAAAAAGTATTTACCAGTTAAATTAAATAAAACCAAAGTATATAAATACATTGTTCCAAAATGTTAAATCATGTTTAGTGCAACGGAAAAAAAAACAAAGATGCTACAGCAGGTGCTTTTTAAATCAATTTAAGTCAATGCAATTTTAAGGTAAAATAAAAATGATCATCCTATACGGAACTGATAGCATTTCATTTCAAAAGTGCATGCATGTTCTTCTTTACAAAAAGAAGCATTTCGGCTTTGTCACAAGTTAGTCTGTTTAGTTTCTCATCCAACACGTGAGAGGCTGAGCTGAACAAACGCTCACTATCTACGCTTGTGCAGGGCGCGAGAGAGGTAAGCGAGCGCAACTTCAGCGAGCGCAAGAAAGCGGCTCTTATTTGTGCGCTAGTTCACCAACGGCTGTTCGCTTCTTGGCATCTGTGCCTCGGACATGTAGCTCTGCATTTCCAGAGCTGTAGGGCTGCCCGTGTCCTGAATCAGAATGTTCTTCCAATATCTCATCGTGCATCGCCAACAGCGAGCAATTGCTCTACATGGTATTTCTTGTGATGGCGCCTCCGTGCACTCTTCATTCCCTTCAGCGTATCTCGTCTCTTCCCTCAGTTCTCCAGTTTGTAACACCTTTTGAAGCATTTCTCCTACTTTTTGTTTGACTGTGTTGGAGAAATATCGATCCTTGTACCTTTTTATAAAAACAAAACAAAAATGGCATAGATTATAGCCTGTTATTATCTAGAGAGCCTCTATTATTATTATTATTAATGTTGTTGTCGTTACCTTGGATAGAGGATCGTAGCCAGACAGTACAAAGGCTCCAGTTCAATATTGCTGAATCTTTTCTCAACCGCTTCCAAAAGAGTGGATTTGAAAGTTTTAACGCCATGATCCGTTTCAGCGCTTTTTCTTAGGAGACGTTTTAGTGCAACGATTGAGGGAATGACATCTGCTGCAGTCGCAATGGAAGAGCTGATCTCTTTTGTAAGCTCCTCAAATGGTGCTAGAAGAGTGAATATGTTCTCTATTAGACCCCATTGGTAGCCTACAAGGTGAGGGTTACATGTAATTCGTAGTCTGCAGCATATGCCCCCAAAGCATGCTTCTGCTCCATAAGACTTGACAGCATATAATATGTGCTGTTCCATTCTTTGGCTGGCCTAGCTGTGCCTGCACATTCTGAAGTCGGGAGTATGCGAGCTGCGAATGTTTGAAATGGCCAACTATTTTTCTTCCAGTCGCTACAATGTCAGTTACACTGCGCTGTGAGAGCAACCCTACATTTACTGCCAGCTGAAGAGTGTGGGCCATACAAGGCAGGTTAGGTAGGTGAGCATCCTGCATTGCTTTACACGTTTGCGGCATTATCACGCACAATTACGTGCACTTTGCTTTTGGAAATGTTCCAGGTTTTAAGCATTTTGTCAAAAGCCATGGCAAGCGCAGATGCTGCATGTGAACCAGAGAATTCTTGTGCATGTAAGAGAACTTTATGTAGTTCGAAAACAGCATCAATATACTGGGCCGTCAGACTGAGCATAGATATTGGGCTCACATATGAAGACTTCAGATGCAGTCCGTCTGATGTGTTTCTTTAAAATAAGCATTTTTGTCAGGCTCCTATGTATAGGTTTCTACCCAAGTACTGGTACTTCTGAATGGTTTGAAGTCAAAGTATTTTATGAACTTATGCGGAGAGCATTCACTCAGTATCGTTATCTCGTGTTTTAACGAAATGGCTTTTAGAGGCTTTTGCAACTCTTCATATATCTGTGGTAAAACTAATGAATTTGACCTCAGCATTAAGTAGGCTGTGAACATGAGTTGACACGGCATTGTACATTTCGGGTAGAGCCACATGCGAAAAGTACCCTATCGTCTGCTGGGCAGTGTGCATCGCGAATCCATGTGTGTCATTAGACAGCGAAAACCTTGGTCTACAACAGAAAATGGCTGGTCATCCAGTAGGCTACAATTAATTCCATTACTTTCTTTGTAATGGCTTGCGCTTTTGGACTATCTCTGCTGTAATTCTGTTTTTTTTTTTTTAGAATTATGGATTTTACCGATGGTTGAGTGAGGGATGAACGTTTTGGCTGTTTTGCACTGTCAACATGAACTTTCAAATGTCTGATCAAGTTTGTTGTACCGAATGTCTTCGCTGTTGTTCCTTTGCAGACATTGCAGATTGCAATCTTCATGTCCTGCTCGCATATTTCAAAATACTTCCACACAAGTGACATGTTCGCGAATGATTGCAATATAGGCGTATGTGCACGTGGGCACACTTCTGGAAAAAATCGGCAGAATACAAAATACAAAAAAAACAAAAAAAACGGTCAACCGGTGCATGCCTAAAAACTAACATCATAAAAGTAATCCATGTGACTCCAGAGGTTTAACCGTGAGCACTTTGTTTGTGCAAAAAACACCCATGATTTACCACTTTATTTACACTTTATTCATAAAAGTAGAGTTGCATAGACTGTCAATGGAAGGACAGAAAGCTCTCAGATTTCATTAAAATATCTTCATTTGTGTTCCGAAGATGAACGAATGTCTTACGGGTTTGTAACAACATAAGTGTGAGTAATCTATGACAGAATATTCATTTTTGGTGAACTAAATCAAAATGTTATAACATGCTCTTCCTGTTATATGCATCATGCTAAAGTAAAAAAAAAAATTAAGCTGTTACTAGGTCACTATTATGACGGGGCTATCTGTTTTAAAACATCTTTTTTTAAAACATGATAAACATTTTTCAAAACTATTATCCAAGTCTTGAGAAAAAAAAGTACTGAGCACCTTTAGTTTTACATGCACAGCATTACTATTTTGAAGAAACATGGTTGGTTTGTATTAATGTAATTTGAAGTGATTGTTGACAATGATTTTCAAGTAGATAAAACAACAGAAATCTGTAAATGTGAGCTGTAAGGTTTCAACTGGTCCACTGGTTTACCAGAATAAAAAGTTCTAACACAGACTTACACAAACATTTTTGCAGAAGAGAAAAGCCTCACAGTGAGAAATGAGAAGAAGCCAGCAAAGAAGCTGTTTCCAAACTCCAGTCTCTTCAAGCAATGGACTGTAGAACTGTCTGAGGATGACCAGATGAAGGCTGAGGATCTTTTTCTGAAATATGGCTATAATGCTTTCCTCAGTGACCAGATGCCTCTGGACCGGGAGCTGCCGGACACTCGAGACCACAGGTGAGTTTCAGCCGTTCATGGAAATTCTCTAACGTTCTTGATGGATTCATCCATTTTGCTTTTGTTATTGTTTTATAGATGCATTGGCCATGAATATCCGCACAATCTGCCCACCATCAGTGTGGTGCTGATTTATCTGGATGAGGCTCTGTCTATCATTCAAAGAGCCATTTGCAGCATCATCAACAGAACTCCAGCCCACCTGCTTAAAGAGATCATACTGGTGGACGACCACAGCAGAAATGGTTTGTTTCTCTCAAAACCTCATTAAACCCTATGGTCTCAGATGTGTATTTTACACAAACTGAGCTAGTCATTCTGGATGTATGTCTTCCACAGAAGAGCTGAAGACAAAGCTGGATGTTTATATCAGCTCCATCAATGAGAAGCACCCAGGCCTGGTGAAGATGGTGACCCATCCTGAGCAGAAAGGCCTGGCCCAAGCCAGAATCTCAGGCTGGAAGGCTGCCACCGGGGATGTGGTTGCCATTTTAGATGCCCACATTGAGGTCCATGTCAAATGGTGTGAAACTGCTCGGCTGACTTCAGTATCTGGCAATAAAATCAATATTTGCTTAGCTAGATGATAGGAAAACAATAGTGCACAACTGGTGGGAAATAGTAATTTCCTAATATTTTGACGATTTAGTTTTAGTAATTGCTATATATGTTTATATAGTTTAGCTTTATTTCAATTAACAACAAATATTTTAATAGCTTTAATTTTAGCTAACGACAACTGATGTGAACAACCACCACAAACACAGACAACTGAACAAACACAATGAGAGTGGTGTATGAAATCACATTTTCTCATGTATTCTCTCACTTTTAGGGCGGAGCCTCTGCTTGCACGTATCCAGGCTGATCGCACATTGGTCCTGAGCCCTGTGTTTGATAAAGTGAATTATTATGACTTAGAAGTGATAAAATATGGCGCCTCTGCTCATGGTTTTGACTGGGCTCTCTGGTGCATGTACGTGAGTTTCCCACAGAAGTGGTACAATCAAAAGGACCCTTCACAGCCAGGAAAGTGAGTGTGTGTTGTGCAATATTGTGTTTAAGATGTATTATAGAGGCCATTTGATGCTTTTTAAATTTTTCCTTTTCCTTTAGTGTGTAACCTGTCACATGCTTGAAGTGTTTGGCCAATCACAGCACAGTGGGTCAGCTGGCCAGTCAATCACAGGGCTTTTCGGAAGGAAGAGCTTTGTAGAAATCAGAGCGTGTTAACAGACTGAGAATAGTGGGGCTGCAATAATGTACATTGAAAAATACACTATATTGCCAAAAGTATTGGGACACCCCTCCAAATCACTGAATTCAGGTGTTCCAATCACTTCCATGGTCACAGGTGTATAAAACCAAGCACTAGGCATGCAGATGCTTCTACAAACATTTGTGAAAGAATGGGTCGCTCTCAGGAGCTCAGTGAATTCAAGCGTGGTACCGTGATAGGTTGCCACCTGTGCAATAAGTCCATTCATGAGATTTCCTCACTACTAAATATTCCACGGTCAACTGTTAGAGATATTATAACAAAGTGGAAGCAATTGGGAACAACAGCAACTCAGCCACGAAGTGGTAGGCCACGTAAAATCACAGAGCGGGGTCAGCCCATGCACAGAAGTCGACAACTTTCTGCAGAGTCAATAGCTACAGACCTCCAAACTTCATGTGGCCTTCAGATTAGCTCAAGAACAGTGCGTAGAGAGCTTCATGGAATGGGTTTTCATGGCCGAGCAGCTCATCCAAGCCTTACATCACCAAAAGCAATGCAAAGCGTCGGATACAGTGGTGTAAAGCACGCCGCCACTGGACTCTAGAGCAGTGGGGGGGATTATGGTGTGGGGTTGTTTTTCAGTGGTTGGGTCTTAATGCTTCAGCATACCAAGACATTTTGGACAATTTCATGCTCCCAACTTTGTGGGAAGAGTTTGCGGATGGCCCCTTTCTGTTCCAACATGACTGTGCACCAGTGCACAAAGCAAGGTCCATAAAGACATGGATGAGCAAGTTTGGTGTGGAGGAACTTGACTGGCCTGACCTCAACCCGACAGAACACCTTTGGGATGAATTAGATTGGAGACTGCGAGCCAGGCCTTCTCATCCAACATCAGTGCCTGAACTCACAAATGCGCTTCTAGAAGAAAGGTAAAAAATTCCCATAAACGCACTCCTAAACCTTGTGGAAGGCCTTCCCAGAAGAGTTGAAGCTGTTATATGCAAAGGGTGGGCCAACTCCATATTAAACCCTATGGATTAAGAATGGGATGTCATTAAAGTTCATGTGCATGTAAAGGCAGGCATCCTAAAACCTTTGGCAATATAGTGTATGTTTTTTGAACATTAAAGTATGTTTACTATTCTAGTACACTCAATAAACAATAGCATAATATGGCCTCTTTAAGTTCTTGTTGTATGAAAGCAGTTTCACACTGACAATCGTTCTGTTGATCTGATGTTGCTAAATTGTGCTCTATTAAATTCGCCCCCTCCGCCTGTTCTCCAGGAGTCCCTCTGTAATGGGAATACTTGTGGTTGATCGTCTGTTCTTCGGTGAGATTGGGACTCTGGATGACGGAATGCAGGTGTACGGAGGAGAGAATGTTGAATTAGGAATACGGGTAAAGCACATGATCACTCTACTGAATTATATTATATTATACTCTATATATTATACTATATTCAGTGTTGATTTTTCTCGGCTCAGGTATGGCTGTGTGGAGGAAGTATAGAGATTGTTCCCTGCTCTAAAGTTGCCCACATTGAAAGGGCGCACAAACCTTACATGCTTGACCTTAGTGGTGTAATGAAGAGAAATGCCCTCAGAGTGGCAGAAGTCTGGATGGACGAATACAAAATAAATGTCAACCTCGCCTGGGGTGTCCCCATACAGGTAAATCTAAATTCTGGATTTTCAAGACCAGTTCTAGGAGTCTGGAGGTGTTGATTTTGTCAGGTTCAGTTTGAGATCTTTAAAGTGAACCGAGATGTGTGACTAAAGGTTTTGAGGTTGTTTTGGCTCTTCATTAGATTTATGATCTGTTCTGTTCTTTTCCCACAGAACCATGGGATAGACATCGGTGATGTTTCAGAGAGAAAGAGACTGAGAGAGAGGCTGAAATGCAAACCATTCAAATGGTATCTGGAAAATGTCTATACAGAATTAAATCCTAGGAATTTTCTTGGTTATGGAGTGGTGAGTGACATGCGCTTCACTATGACTCTTAAGAGTTTTATATTAGAGAGGTTTAATATAATGTTCATATTATCTCTATCACACAGCTTATCAATGATCTGCAAGCAAGTTTATGTTTGGATAAGGGCCCATTTGAGGAAAACACTCCCATTTTATATCCATGTCATTTCTTTTCCTCACAGGTAATCTCTTCTCTTCTCTTCTCTTCTCTTCTCTTCTCATCAAATTGTATTTTTGAGGAATATTTGACACAATTCAGTTTCTTCTGACAGTTATTTTACTATACAACAAGTGGTGAGATACTTGCCCATCCCCTGCCGTCCCTTTTACACGATCAGAGCCGCTGTCTAATTGATCCCGGCTCAGGCAGGTTTCCAGAGCTGTCCTGGTGTTCAAACACTAAAAAACCAAAAAACATGTACTGGGACTTCAAACAGGTGAATAAACCACAAGTACTGATGGGATACTGTGGTATATCATGAACATTGCATGAAAGAACATTGTTCATCTTGTTTGATTTTCAGGGACAGGCCATACAGAACAGAGACACCAAACGCTGTCTGGAGATCAGCGCTGAGCAGAATGGAAAATATGAAAAAAACGTTTTTATTCAGGAGTGCGGAAACCAGCACTGGAGGATACAGCATGTAATTCAGGACTTATGAAACGCAAGATAAAATCATATTAGATAAACGCAGCTGACATGCTGGAGCACGTTGGAGAAACATTACTGAAAGTGTAAAAATGTGAATGCAGTTATGAACTGAAAGAAATTAGGTGCTAAAAAAAATCCTGCAAAAATATTATATGGCTGATAAATAGAATTGATACTCGGAAAGGGGATTTAAGAGAAAAAGTTCAAATAGAAATCGCAATATATTAGGGGTGTAACGATACTCTCATGTCACAATTCGATACATATCATGATACTGAACTCACATACGATATTTTTGCGATACTCCAAGACATATAGTAAAAGGTTAACAAAAAATGTACTGTTGTTTAAAATGCTAAATTTGCTATTACATTAAGGGTGGAAATGAATAGACTCGGACTTGGAGCTGGTAACCCAATGCACAGGACAATGGTGACACCAGAATAAAAAAAATATTCATGATTCTGAAGCTGAAAATGCAGAATTATTTTAGCTTTGCACTCTGTCACTGACTAGATATATTTAAAATAATGTAGGCCACTTTTTACTGGAAACAAGACATTTGGCATTTTCAGAACCCACAAATATTCCCCCATTGCATTATTATACATTATATTCAACATTATATATAGTTATGTAGTACTGACACTACTAAAACTCTGTAAAAAAAAAATTCATTTTAGGTGAACTATACACAATATATAATTGTCACTATCCACAATACATAATGTTGCAATGTTTTATTTATTGCAATATATTGTGACACGATATATTGTTACACCCCTACAATATATGTCAAATAATAAAAAAGTCGCACATTCAGCTCTATATATACTTTTCTTTTTAAAATAAAACAATCAAAATAAAACACTTAACTAAATAAAGATTAAAAATTGTATCTGTTTACTTGCATGTGACTGTTAACTGACATCAGAGATTTGTGAACATGTGAATGTGCTGTTAAATTATTGAAATATTAACTTAAAACCTCAGGGTGATGCATCGTATCATTATTTACATCTAAGGGATTCGGCTGACAAATAAGTTTGAGAACCCCTGATATAAAGCAAGTGAACTCTATGTAGATTACAGAAGATTCCTTTTCAATATTTCTCAGGTAAATAAGTGTCAGTTTCAGTTTTTCAGAAGTAAATTTCTATGTAAATATATGAGAATTCTCTCCTTCAAAGAATAATTAAAAAACATAATGAACAGGTATGCATAGTCTAATTTCAACTATATAATGACGGTAGATTTTATCTGATTTTTTTTTTACTTTCAACATTGCAGATGCATCATTGTACAATGTATTATAACACCCCCAAAAGCTTCAAGCGTTTTAAACAAATAAAAATGACTAACTCTGTCAAACGCTTTTTCTTGATCGATCGCGAAAATGCCAACCTTTCACCATTCAAACTATGGTTTGCAATGTCTATTATGTCTCACAAGAAACAGATGATCCATTATTGTTCTGTTGGGGATACAATATGTTTGATATTCATTGATTCTAAAAAAAGGTTTCAATCTATTAGAAAGACACTTTGCCAAAATGTTATAGTCAGTGCATAAAACCGCCACAGGTCTCCAATTTGTCAGCATACCAAGATCACCTTTTTTGGGTAATAAAGATAAAACCGCTCTTTTACAACTAGTAGGCAATTCATGTTGTTGATAACAATAATTGAAAACGTCTTTCAGTATATTCCAGAAATGTTTATAGAACTCTGCCTGAAGTCCATCTATACCAGGTGCTTTTCCAGTTGCAAGTTTTTGAACAGCTTCAGACAGTTCTTTGATCTGGAGGCCGAGCTGTTTACTCTGTTCATCAGAAAGTCTCAATAAGTCTTTATGTAACTCCTCAATGCATCTGATATCACATTGTCCTTCTCCAAATAAGTCCATATAGAAATCCAAAGCATTTTTTCTCATTTCATTAGGCTCTGAAATCACATTCCCAGTTTCATCTTTCAAATGCAACATTTTTTTTTCTCTACGCTCTAGATTAACAAAGAAGGAGCTTAATGCATCCATTTCTCTCAAAAAAAAATCTCTAATTAAAGCTCCCTTTGCTTTCTCATGAAACACTGAGGCTAAAGCTTTCTTTTCTTCCAGCTTTCCAACTGCCACAACATCTCCAGCAATTAACTCACTTTCAATCCGTTTTATCTCGTTTTCTAGTTCAAAAACTGTTTTTTTGACATAGTTTTGACAAAATATTCTAATTTGTGCTTTTCCTATATCCCACCATTGAACAATATCATCATAATTTTTTTTTGTTGTTTTTTCCACTTCATCCAAAATATATAAACATTTTCACAAAAAAGTACATCTTGTAACAATTTCACTTTCAAGTGCCAATTATAGCTATGACATTGTGACTTCTTTACATTTATTTCAATTAAACATAAATGATGATCAGAGAACCCATTTGGACAAACTGTAGATTTTCAAATTATATTACTTTTGTTATTATTTATATAAAATCTGTCTAACCTTGCAGTACTAATATGATCATGAGAAACCTTTAACCGTGTATATTGTTTGACTGTAGGGTGTTGTATTCTCCATACGTCAACTAGTGGTGTGGCAATATACCGGTACTGACAATAACCATGATATTGAAAACACAAAATATCGACATCGTGTTAATGTGTGTGACAATATATCGCGATAACCGTAATATTTTAAATGAATAGTAGCCTACACATATCCCTTGTCAAAAAAATCCTAAAGGATTCCAATAAGAAACCTGTACAGGATTCCATTTAGAATTTCTATCATATTTTGGAACCGTTCTTATAGGATTCCGTTAGAAATAGTCTTATAGGATATTAATGTCTTGTCCTATAAGATTCTCATCTGATTCCTATTGGATTCTGTGGGAATTGTCTTATAAGACAATACATAAATATCTTGTAGGATAATTTCTACAGGATTTCAATGGGATCCAATTGGGTCTCTCTCTCTCTCTCTCTCTCTCTCTCTCACACACACACACAGGTTTGTTTTTGTGAATTGTGGGGATATTCCATAGGCGTAATGGTTTTTATACCATACAAACCGTACTTTCTATCGCCCTACACTACCCCTACCCCTAAACCTACCCATCACAGGAAACTGCACAACTGCACACAGGAAAAACTCATTCTGTATGATTTATAAGCCTTTTGAAAAATGGGGACATGGAGTAATGTCCTCATAAGTCACCCTCTCCTTGTAATACCCATGTCATTATACACATTTGTGTCGTGATGTCACAAAAACGCGCGCGCACACACACACACACACACACACAATGTTACTCTAAAAAGTTTAAGGGATAGTTCACCCTGAAATGAAAATAAAGCCATCTTTTACTCACCCTGCTGCTGTTCCAATGCCCTATGTCCTTCTATCTTTTTTTAAATTTTGTTAAACGTCCTGCACGCGCTCCTCCATATAATGGCGACCAGGCTAAAACTTTACAAAAAGGATACAAAAGTATCACGCAATGATACAGGGAGACGCGCGCCATATATGGAAAGTGTTCAGGAGGGAAATCTCTCGCTCCAGACGCTCTATTCGCGTTCGGTGTGAACGCAGCATAAGGTTTTGCGAGAAAGAAACCGTAATATTCAGTCAAAATACCGATCTCGGCCGTTACTCTGTGCGCGCGTTCCTCTGAGTGTGTGCGAGCCGTCAGCGCTCACGCAATGTTGTCATGACAACCGGTACAACGCATTCACCTCATTATAGTATTATAGTATTATTATTTACCTTATAAAAGAGACGAGAGTCGCGTTTGTTTCTATTGAGTCTGATTTCTCAAAACGGTGTGTGTGTGCGTGCGTATCCTGGGCGCCATGACAACAGCGCGAGTTATAGTAATATGCTTGACGGCTCGCACTCACAGGAACGCGCACAGAGTAACGGCCGAGCTCCGCAAAACCTTATGCTGCGTTCACACTGAACGCGAATAGAGCGTCTGGCCAACAGAAGGGTGACTTTATTTTCATTCCAGGGTGACTCTAAAAAGTAATTCATTAATTAATAACTTATTTATTATAATAAGTAATAATAAAAAATATCACAGGATAAAGTGAAATTCCATTAAATAAATCAGAATGTCCAATAGGATTCTAAGAATCCAATAAGATCCTACAGGACAAAGTGAAATTCCATTAAATAAAAACACAATGTCCAATAGGATTCAAAGAATCCAATAAGATCCTACAGGACAAAGTGAAATTCCATTACAATAAATCAGAATGTCCAATAGGATTCTAAGAATCCAATAAGATCCTACAGGATAAACTGAAATTCCATTAAATAAAAACACAATGTCCAATAGGATTCTAAGAATCCAATAAGATCCTACAGGACAAAGTGAAATTCCATTAAATAAAAACACAATGTCCAATAGGATTCTAAGAATCCAATAAGATCCTACAGGATAAACTGAAATTCCATTACAATAAATCAGAATGTCCAATAAGATTCAAAGAATCCAATAAGATCCTACAGGACAAAGTGAAATTCCATTAAAATAAATCAGAATGTCCAATAGGATTCTAAGAATCCAATAAGATCCTACAGGATAAACTGAAATTCCATTACAATAAATCAGAATGTCCAATAAGATTCAAAGAATCCAATAAGATCCTACAGGACAAAGTGAAATTCCATTAAATAAAAACACAATGTCCAATAGGATTCAAAGAATCCAATAAGATCCTACAGGATAAACTGAAATTCCATTACAATAAATCAGAATGTCCAATAAGATTCAAAGAATCCAATAAGATCCTACAGGACAAAGTGAAATTCCATTAAATAAAAACACAATGTCCAATAGGATTCAAAGAATCCAATAAGATCCTACAGGACAAAGTGAAATTCCATTAAATAAAAACACAATGTCCAATAGGATTCTAAGAATCCAATAAGATCCTACAGGATAAACTGAAATTCCATTACAATAAATCAGAATGTCCAATAAGATTCAAAGAATCCAATAAGATCCTACAGGACAAAGTGAAATTCCATTAAAATAAATCAGAATGTCCAATAGGATTCTAAGAATCCAATAAGATCCTACAGGATAAACTGAAATTCCATTACAATAAATCAGAATGTCCAATAAGATTCAAAGAATCCAATAAGATCCTACAGGACAAAGTGAAATTCCATTAAAATAAATCAGAATGTCCAATAGGATTCTAAGAATCCAATAAGATCCTACAGGATAAACTGAAATTCCATTACAATAAATCAGAATGTCCAATAAGATTCAAAGAATCCAATAAGATCCTACAGGACAAAGTGAAATTCCATTAAATAAAAACACAATGTCCAATAGGATTCAAAGAATCCAATAAGATCCTACAGGATAAACTGAAATTCCATTACAATAAATCAGAATGTCCAATAAGATTCAAAGAATCCAATAAGATCCTACAGGACAAAGTGAAATTCCATTAAATAAAAACACAATGTCCAATAGGATTCAAAGAATCCAATAAGATCCTACAGGACAAAGTGAAATTCCATTAAATAAAAACACAATGTCCAATAGGATTCTAAGAATCCAATAAGATCCTACAGGATAAACTGAAATTCCATTACAATAAATCAGAATGTCCAATAAGATTCAAAGAATCCAATAAGATCCTACAGGACAAAGTGAAATTCCATTAAAATAAATCAGAATGTCCAATAGGATTCTAAGAATCCAATAAGATCCTACAGGATAAACTGAAATTCCATTACAATAAATCAGAATGTCCAATAAGATTCAAAGAATCCAATAAGATCCTACAGGACAAAGTGAAATTCCATTAAATAAAAACACAATGTCCAATAGGATTCAAAGAATCCAATAAGATCCTACAGGACAAAGTGAAATTCGATTAAATAAAAACACAATGTCCAATAGGATTCTAAGAATCCAATAAGATCATACAGGACAAAGTGAAATTCCATTAAATAAAAACACAATGTCCAATAAGATTCTAAGAATCCAATAAGATCCTACAGGATAAACTGAAATTCCATTACAATAAATCAGAATGTCCAATAAGAGTCAAAGAATCCAATAAGATCCTACAGGACAAAGTGAAATTCCATTAAATAAAAACACAATGTCCAATAAGATTCTAAGAATCCAATAAGATCCTACAGGATAAACTGAAATTCCATTACAATAAATCAGAATGTCCAATAAGATTCAAAGAATCCAATAAGATCCTACAGGACAAAGTGAAATTCCATTAAAATAAATCAGAATGTCCAATAGGATTCTAAGAATCCAATAAGATCCTACAGGATAAACTGAAATTCCATTACAATAAATCAGAATGTCCAATAAGATTTAAAGAATCCAATAAGATCCTACAGGACAAAGTGAAATTCCATTAAATAAAAACACAATGTCCAATAAGATTCTAAGAATCCAATAAGATCCTACAGGATAAACTGAAATTCCAATAGGATTTTTTGACAAGGGATGATAATATGACTTCCCAAAGTACAATAGGTGGTGGTATGTCACCTTAACGCTGCCATCTGTCATAAAGCAAAAGAATGTTGAAATTTATGGGAAATGTTACATTAACCTGTCAACTGCTGACGCCTTTCTGTTTTGTCATTTTTACATCCCTTAAGGCTTTTAGTCAAAAAGTGTGTTAAAAACGTATGGATGTTTACTTCAAATATATTTAGAGAGAAATATTTTTGTTGTATTTTTATCCAAAATAGGGCGATGTGAGCATGATTATGGTGCGCTAAACTCTCATGTAATTTGTTTCATTCATACTCGACATCGGAGGGCGCCCTCGCGCAGAAACTCCACAACTTTAGGAAATCCCTAATATGGACAGCTGCAGCAGAATAAAACACAGATAGAGATGTTTTGATTGATTAAACATGAAGAGAATTAACACACCATTGTGACAGTATATGGTTTATCTGTGTTCTTCAAGCCATGCTGGTTATTTTCGTAAAAATAATGTATTTTTACAATGCAATGCTAATCAACAAAGCACTGATCACTGTATAGCTAAAAAAATTATAGAATTTCTGCCTCCATTCTGTGATAAGAAATGTTATTTGTATTTTAATTAGGGTATGCCATTTCTTGGATGTGGGTTCCAAATGGGGATGCAAGTTAACAGGTTAAGGTAGGCCTATTAGTGTTGTTAAAGTTTACTTTATAATACTGTTGAAATTGTCAGTATTTTTTCTCTCCTGGTTATTTTCCTAGGCAAAGCCAGAGAAAGCCAGTCTCAATTGTTGTATGCAATGTGATTCATTGACTAAAAAAGAAAGCAAAACATAATAAACGAAGTAAAGATGAATTTGACTGATAACATTGTTTTTAACCCCAAGGTTTCTATAGCTATCGCAATATATTGTTACCGTGAATTCTTTTGGCCACGATAACCGTGGTGTGAAAAATCTGATATCGTGACAGCCCTAACGCCAACTAAATTAGAATTACTAATAACATTATGTAAACAATTGGCAGTATTTGGTGCATAAATATTAATACAAACAAAAACAAAACCATTCATACTTGCTTGAACATCCAAAATTCTTCCTTTTTATATTTAATTGACAGACACGGTTATATTAATCGTCAACGAAAATTGAGACAAAGTCCCCTCTGGACTCCGGACGTGAGATGAAGTCCCCTCCTTTTGCTTTACTTCTGTGGGAATGAGACCTTTGTACCAGCCACACTGGGATGTTTAAAATTATTCCAAACATGTATAATACTGTATACTTGTTCACAATAGGTGACAACCTCCTCATTGAACAACATCATTACTGGTATTTATGAACAACAGCAGAGCTGATATCTTTCTGACATTACTTGTAATATTATTTAAAGTACATTATGGTAAATGCTTTGCTTGTTACATATACGTGCAACATTTCAGCCTTAAATAAATTATAAATGTTAATGTTAGCTAGATTGTGTTCATTACCTGTCCAACGATGTATGTTTATGCTGAAATATAATAAAATAATGGTTTCTACTTTTAAAAACACATATCGCGTGTCGTTATCGGTCGTTATGTGTAGTGAGTTGGCTCACGTGATTTAAGTTTCGTACTTAAGAACTTCCATTAAGGGAGTATAGTGAGCATCGATGCATCCTGGGTTTTGCAGTGCATTGTGGGACTTTTTAGGGAGCGAACGTTTCAGTGCACGGGATTCTGTGATTGAGACAGCCCTTAAAATGGCCGACTCCCTGATCAATGCCCTGATTACTGAACTAGAGAGCTGATTGAGACACACCCTTGTGGAGTGGTGAGTGAGTTGCTGCCATGTGATTGGCTGATTAGATATTTGCGTTAACAAGCAGTTAAACAGATGTGCCTAATAAAGTATATGTATATTTCTCCTCACAGAGGTGTTTTACTATACAGCAAGTGGTGAGATAAGAATTGGTCACCATTCGGCCCGCTGTCTATTTGATCCAGGCTCAGGCAGGTTTCCAGAGCTGTACTTGTGTTCAGACACAAAAAGGTTAAAGCAACACATGCACTGGGACTTCAAACAGGTGATAAATCATGACTTAGAAAGTATATAATGCCAAAACATTTGCATGCAAAATGTCCAGTTCAAATATTTGAGGATATACTTGGCTTTTTCCTCTTTCTTTATATACAAAACAGAGGCACGAAACACTGTCTGGAGATCAGTGATGACCAGAAAGGAAAATATGAAGTTTTAATTCAGGAGTGCGGAAATCAAAACTGGACAATACAGTATGTAATTCAGGATTATGAAATGTACGACTCTTATTCATTTATATAAATGCTGTTGAAATGCGGGACACTTTGTATAAACCTCACTTGGCCAAAGTAGTATGTCAAATAATACTCTCAGCATGTAGTCAGTGTCACAAGACGAAGAAGATGAAGACGAAGATAGACGGGATGCAATACTAAGTGATTTTAATACACAAGAAACCTTCTGTCTGTTCCTGTGTTTCTTGTATATTAAAATCACTTAGTATTGCATCCCGCCTACCTTCGACTTCATCTTCTTCGTCTTGTGACACTGACTACAAGCTGAGAGTATTATTTGACATACTACTTTGGCCAAGTTTAATCTGTGAGGAAACATGGGGTAAACGCAAACATCGACCGACAAACACTGAGTGAAATTACATAATTCCCACTTCAGAAGTCGTGATTATGAGCTTGTTGCATTCAAGTGCTTTGTTGTCGGAATGAAGGAATCGTGGAGGACACCATGTTTATTCTTGCCTATTTATTGGGAAAATCTTATTAAAACCAACTTTAAATGTAGTGTCACATGCACTGACAACTATATAAACATTTACAATGCTATCCAGATAATTGTGGTAATTGTGGTCAAATGCAGGTTTATTTAGCTGTGTATGAAACATACAATACTCAAATGATTACTCGTATATGTAAATATGCACTACATTAATGACAAGACAAGACGATCTAGCTGTTTTGGGAGAAAAAAAACGAATAAATCATAGATCACAGCAGCAGTTCTCTCCGCCACAATGTTTAAAGTTTATGGCATGCCCAATCTCTGGAATTTGGGTATCAAAATTATTTCCGAACTTCCCAGTGGTGAACACGACATCAGAGGGCGTTCATGAGCAATTTTTACCTAGGAAACTTGTATTTACAATAATTCCGATAGCACGTAAAGGCAGCATAAATACATGGTGGTAATGAACTGAATGATGAGCAGCTGTAATGATTAGTGTCCATGGTGACTGATGAGTAACGGGAAACGTCACTGAAGACAAACAAACTAAAAGTCCATGAAGGTGACACTAACTGAAGATATAGGTGGCAGTCAGTCCTTGTGCGCAATGTGCAGATTTTTTTTTAAACTTCCTAGTTTTATAAGGTAACTACCCAGCTAACAAAATCTGTTCTAAAAACGTTTTACTAACATTCCCATTAAGTTATGAAAATGCGATTTCTGAGTGTTCCCTGAACATTCAAAACATCCAGATTTTTAAATGTTTTGGGGAAAATAAGGGAACATTCCATTTGATCATTTTACAAACATTATGGGAACATTACTTTTGAATGTTCTCTAAACATTCTGTAACATTTAAAAAATATTAGACGAACATCACTTTATTTCGATGGTCCACTTTAGTCCACTACTATTCTAAGTTGACATGTATTTGCAAAGTTAC
The DNA here is from genome assembly GCA_039654625.1 of Rhinogobio ventralis. NCBI lineage: Eukaryota > Metazoa > Chordata > Actinopteri > Cypriniformes > Gobionidae > Rhinogobio > Rhinogobio ventralis. The sequence goes on from CM077207.1 coordinate 4,958,103, forward strand.
TTATAGTCCGTAGAATGTTTAAAGTGGACTCAAAATAAAGTGTTCCCCTAAAATGCATTTGTAATAAATAATGCATAAATATTGTTTTTGAGCTCACATTTTGAGAACATTATTAAAGACCAGAGAAATTTGCACAAACGTTCTGGAAGAACATTTGTTCATAGCTTTGTGAGAACCTTGCTAGAATGTAAGCCAAATTTCTGAGAACATTTGCTGTTAGCTGGGTAATGATAAAAAAAAAAATACAGCCCTCTCCTCTTCTGTTTGTCATGATTATGAATTCTCTGCTACAAACTTATTCCACTTTTCCTGCCATATAGTCATGGCTTTATCCTGTAGTTGTGGTGACAAAGAACTGTACCTGTTAAAAAGGAAGAAAATGCAACCTTAAATTCATCTTCTACATAACTCAAATTATTTCTCAAATTAATGTGTATGAATAAATCTTGCACCTGATTGAATTCATCGCAAGCTCCTTTAAAGTGCCCAAGTTTGCGCTTAGCCCTCCAATTCCCACAAAGGCCTGGTAGAAATCATAGGAGAGCCCTGTGGTCCCGAATAAGGTGGGATCATCAGAGCTCACCACTATGGGATGACCGTCTGACATTAGTGCCACGGCGGGGTGGTTTCGCAGATCCGAGACTAGCTTTAGCACCTGGAGAAAATGAAACACTGTTTATTCAACCAGTCACAGTAGCTACAACAAATTTTATTTGAGGGCCAAAACTGGAGACAAAACAACCCCCCACCCCCCCACCGCTATACCTGGTTGGAAATGGGACACAACTCCACTGCCACCCCTCTCGTCCTGGAGAGCTGCTTGGCCAGGGGATGATGTCCCAACGCAAAGCCATGTCCAATGCGGCTGCTGTTAAACAACAGAGCGTCTAACACATTCCTGTCTACATCTGTACCATCCAAATCTGAAAGCAAACACACACAGCGAATGCAGCGAACTCAGAGAGATTGATCCAAATGCAGAAGTTTGAAAATAGTTCACACGCTTTGTGAGGCTTCACAACATTTGACATTACATTAACATTACAACATTAATGGAATGTTCGTTTAAAGTTGTCTGGTCTTTAGTAACATTCTCAAAACGTTTGCACAAAAACATTTATACATTGTTCATGTAACATTTAGAAACATTTTAGTTGTTCGTCTAACGTTATTTAAACGTTTTATTCCCTTAATGTTTTCTCTAACGTTCACACAACCAAGAAAACGTTTGAACGTTTAGAAATAAGTTTTCAAAACTCAATGGGAACGTTGGCGAAATGTTATTTGAACATATTTTTGTTAGCTGGGTAATTGTTACTGTGAAAATGAAGTGAGCTACACATACTGACCTGTTTCTCCAGCATGGAAAAAGAAAGCAAGTTGTGTTTCCATCTCTGAAGGGAGTGACAAGGCATCTCGAAAGTACCAGATAGACCTTCCAGTGTCTTCACGACCTACCTACAGCAACAAATTGATAGAATCAGAGAAAAGTAATGCTATTGTTACGTGCAGGGACCTGATCAAGCCCAATTTCCTTGTGAAAAATAAAATGTTCCTACTTTTAAAAAGAGTAGGCCTACTTATTATGAAAAAAATACTTTAAAGACAGCCTTACAAGGTTGTTATTCAATAGTATTTGCTTCTGTTGAAGCATAAGCCTGCATTATTTCAACTTCGTTTTAAAATATTCGAGTTTAACAGTGGAATTCGTGGAGAAAAACTACATTATCTGTGATGCTGTACAGAAAATTAAGAGTCGAAACAAGCGCCAAAAGATCTTGTTAGCTCCGCCCACTCCCATTAAGTACCTCAAATGATATAATTGAGTCAATCTCCCTACGCTCTCAAAATATTTGAATGTACAGTATATATGCATATTTTTCAATAAACATAAAGTATGGTGTTTTTATATCAGCATTTGAGTAGCGCGAAAAGGCTCTGCTCCTAAACCGTTTGTCGCAGACTTAAGTGTCTTACATCATTGGAATCCTTGGCTCAATATATATAGTCAACAAATGTTTCTCCATCGCTTTTTTAATTTGATTATGCTGTTTGCAATGCTTAATGGAATTGTAGTTCTTTCTATCACTAAAGCCGTTAAGTACACAGTACCCTTGGTTATTCCATTCTGGTGGGACGGGTACAGATTGTAGCCTAATTTAAATCAAGGGTGAGATTACCAGGTCAAATCCAACGACGATGTCTGGATATTTTCGCTGCATTTCGTTAGCCTCTTGCACTGCCCGCTTCACTTGATACACATAAAGATTCCTGCGTATGCATTCAGATCAGCAGAAAAGTATATTAAATAATCCTGTCGAAACAAAATCCTAGACAATTTAATTCTTCATTTTGAACTGAGTTTACAAATATGTTTCTTGTTCTTCTTACTCTGCATTAATTTATGGAATATGTCTTTGCTATTGTAACCTCAAGTTGATGTTTTAAGGAAGCCTTATTATCCCTAAACTCATCCATAATCAGAATTTTCACCCATGTTAGTCTAATCATAATTGAACCATTTTTTTCTTTCTTTGTTTTTAGAAACGGTAATCATTAAAGTGACTGAATTAAATGAACAAAAATGGTACACTCTTTACAAGAACAGGCTGTAATTCTTTAATGGTTGTAAAAGCAGAGCATCAGATGTGATGTAGTTTTACCTGTGGACAGTTAATATTATACGAGTTCCTATAAAGTCTGGATGATTTGCTCTGAACTGCTCAGTGATGTTTCTGTAGACCTCCAGAGACCACGCTTTGTCATGAGTAGTGCCATCCAGTTCATATGCCTAAGCAAAATATCATTTTACAATATAGTTAGCTTTCAAGACAATATAAAATAAACATGGTTTTCACATAAAAAGTTAAAGGATTTGGACCTAGACATGGATTGTTCATGAATTTGTTTAAATTACCTGTCTGTAAGGGACCTTTTATTAGGGGATTTTAAATGTTTAAAGTGCCCCTATTGCGCTTTTTTGGATATTACCTTTCATGTAGAGTGTAATATGGCTGTTTGTGAATGTGAAAGGTCTGCAAAGTTTCAAAGATCAAAGTTATTTTCTCCAAAAAGAAAGAATTAATTCTGAACTGCCTGAAACGAGTTGTCAGTAATTCCAGTCTTACTTCCTTCACAAACCTATGTAGGTTTGTAACAAATTTGCATAATGCCCACCTATGGTTTTCATTGGTTGCCGCGAATAACGTCAACTTTGACCCTGAAACACTGTAGTTGTGGCTGAGGCCTGGAAGTGTTTGGTTCGTGCTGTCGACATGTCGAAATCTTTGCATGCACTTAAGGATGAGGACTCGTGCTGTTCGTATCACTGTGTATCAAATGCTGAGGAGCTGAAATTCAGATATAATATGGCCATTTTGTTTCCGACACACGCTACAAGACAGCAGTAGACCAATCACAACAGACTGGGCTGTCTGACCAATCAGAGCAGAGTAGACCAATCACAACAGACTGGGCTGTCTGACCAATCAGAGCAGAGTAGACCAATCACAACAGACTGGGCTGTCTGACCAATCAGAGCAGAGTAGACCAATCACAACAAACTGGGCTGTCTGACCAATCAGAGCAGAGTAGACCAATCACAACAGACTGGGCCGTCTGACCAATCAGAGCAGAGTAGACCAATCACAACAGACTGGGCTGTCTGACCAATCAGAGCAGAGTAGACCAATCACAACAAACTGGGCCATCTGACCAATCAGAGCAGAGTAGACCAATCACAACAAACTGGGCCGTCTGTGGACGCAGTGTCACTCCAATATTGAGCCGAGGTGATGCTGCAATGTATATTGTGAGAAAATTAAAGTGTTATTTTTTTTTTTTACCTTGGATGCATGTAGGAGACTCCAAAACAAAATTAGGAACCTTTAAAATAACACAATAGAGGCACTTTAAGGTAAAACATGTTTTTCATCCAAGAGGACATACTGTATAAACTTAAATATAGTAATGTGGTGTAACAGTTGCAAACCTTGGACAGTCCGACCCTCAGCTCCACGTACATGATGTTGTCTTTGTAAAGCTCCATCAGAGCCTCGTAAATGTAGTCCTTAAAAACAGGTGCATAGTTTATCAACCCAGATAGAGCCTTAAAAATCTTCTCAAACCTGTCCCATGCTGCATCTTGTGTTGGATAAGAGGTCTCCGGGTCTTTCGTGAAGAGTGTAAGATTCCGCATTAAACTGAGAAATTGAATTCATGTAATTAGTCTATTTGAAGTTTGTTGGTTTTGGAACTGTTTATAATTAAATATGAATATATTTGGACACACACAGCTGCTGTTGATTATTGCTGTTGTTGTAGATTAATGCTGATGTGAGCATATAAGACATACTGCTTCAGCACAAATAACATATAAAATGACTCCAGACTCCAATCTAGGCAGGTGGAGCTGGGGAAGGTGGAGGGTTTCAGAGGAACTCTGCTGCAAACTGCTATAGTGAATGCTAACCAGCTACTTAAATGTTGAGTAGCAAGGTCATTGGGTGCAGATGTGACATGAACCAATCAGCTTGTGCCATATAGTTAACAATGTAAATATCAGCAGTTACGTTAAGAACCCATCAGCCTGTAGTTTCATGACAGAACTTGGTATATATATATATATATATATATATATATATATATATATATATATATATATATATATACACCGATCAGGCATAACATTATGTCCTAATATTGTGTTGGTCCCCCTTTTGCTGCCTGACCCGTCGAGGCATGGACTCCACTAGACCTCTGAAGGTGTGCTGTGGTATCTGGCACCAAGATGTTAGCAGCAGATCCTTTAAGTCCTGTAAGTTGCGAGGTGGGGCCTCCATGGATCGGACTTGTTTGTTCAGCACATCCAACAGATGCTCGATTGGATTGAGATCTGGGGAATTTGGAGGCCAAGTCAACACCTCAAACTCATGCTCCTCAAACCATTCCTGAACCATTTTTGCTTTGTGGCAGGGCACATTATCCTGCTCAAAGAGGCTACAGCCACCAGGGAATACCGTTTCCATGAAAGGGTGTACATGGTCTGCAATAATGTTTAGGTATGTGGTACGTGTCAAAGTAATATCCACATGGATGGGAGGACCCAAGGTTTCCCAGCAGAACATTGCCCAAAGCATCACACTGCCTCCTCCGGCTTGCCTTCTTCCCATAGTGCATCCTGGTGCCATGTTTTTCCCCAGGTAAGCGGTGCACACGCACCCGGCCATCCACGTGATGTTAAAGAAAACGTGATTCGTCAGACCAGGGCACCTTCTTCTATTGCTCCGTGGTCCAGTTCTGTTGCTCACGTCCCCAATGTTGACGCTTTCGGCGGTGGACAGGGGTTAGCATGGGCACCCTTACTGGTCTGCGGCTATGCAGCCCCATACGCAACAAACTGCGATGCACTGTGTATTCTGACACCTTTCTATCAGAGCCAGCATTAACTTCTTGAGCAATTTGAGCTACAGTAGCTTGTCTGTTTGATTGGACCACACGGGCCAGCCTTCGCTCCCCACGTGCATCAATGAGCCTTGGCCGCCTGTCGCCGGTTCACCACTGTTCCTTCCTTGGAGCACTTTTGATAGATACTGACCACTGCAGACCAGGAACACCCCACAGGAGCTGCAGTTTTGGAGATACTCTGACCCAGTCGTCCAGCCATCACAATTTTGTCAAATTCGTTCAAATCCTTACGCTTGCCCATTTTTCCTGCTTCTAACTTCGAGGACAAAATGTTCACTTGCTGCCTAATATATCCCACCCACTATTAGGTGCTGTGATGAAAAGATAATCTTTTATTAGTTAGTGTTATTCTCTTCACCTGTCAGGGGTCATAATGTTATGCCTGATCGTTGTACTGTATATATACCTGTCAAATGTCCACTAAAGTCATACTCAAAAATACAATTGTGACATTTGCAAACAAATTGTGCTTTTCAGTGCAATAACATATCCTGAATGGCCACTGTCATTGTTTGTACCAGTGGTTATTTTTTGCCTGATGTTGAAATAAGTTTGATCACCTGTTATCAAAGTCAGTGACGTCACTGAGACTTGCCCTCAGCACGTCTAGCCGTTTCCAGACAAAGCATCCCAAATGCGGAAAGGGCATAATGGTAGAGAACAGGAACTGCAGTGACCCATCCCACGTGAAGCAGATGTAACAATGAGGCCTGTATGTTGCATTCAGCACCAGCCATTCCACACTCACCATAGCGGAGCTGTGGATGTGAAGAGCAGCGCCTATAAGGCACAGAGTAATTATGTAATCTGAAGGACAGAGATGCACCAAATATATATATATTTTTTCCTCAAACCATTTCAGCGCAAAACTTTCAGAGATTTCAATGGTCATGTCAGTCACAGTGAACAACACAATGTTACAACAAATACTAACCCCTAACTCTTCCCTATACCTTAACCTTAAAGAGGTCCAATTATCAGATTTTTTTACATTCTCAACATTCTTTAGTGTGTAATGTTGCTGTTTGAGATTTGAAAAAGTTCTGCAAAGCACAAAGTCACTTCAAAGGGAGTTCCTCTCTATATCAGAATATCCTTGAGTTTTCTTCTGGGAACGAACATGTCACAATATTCCTCATTTAAGTAATTCCCGTCCAAGAAATACACAAAAAAATGGTCGACACCTGGTTGAGTTAGTTAGTAGTGTGTTGAAAATCGCGGTTATGGTAAGGGGCGTGACATTTCCCAAACACGCTTGAATCGCTTGACCAATCACAACACACTGCTCCATCCGACCAATCAGAGCACGCTGTGCTTTTCGGAAGGAGGGGCTTCAACGAGAAAGGAACTAAGCAGAAGTTGTATCCCAGATGATTCACTATACACTATGAAGTATGTACTCAACTGTGTAGTGTATGAGTTTTATTAGGTTATTTTGCCATTCAAAATCGAAGTCTGATGCCCCTCCCCCTCCACTATACAATGTAAGCTGTGATAGTTGAGTGCATGAAGTGTCCAACATTCCACACTTCCTTTTGTCGGTTAATTAAGTGCATCACCCGGGTATTTAAAGTGTACATACATTTTCTATTTGGAATGTTAAATGCAACACACTACTTGCACTATATACTACAAAACGACATAGAATAGTGCACAAGTACGCAAATTGGGACAGACCAAGAGTGTTTCTGACAGACTGGGATGAGAGATGCTGCGACAGTGTCAAATATCTTTTTTTTGAAGATTCAAGCATGAAAACCTATTCTAATTCATAATAGGTAACCAATGAAATTGCCTCGGATGGAATTTGCGCTGAACTGGTTTGGGGGGAAAAAAAATCACATGTCCCAAACATATAACTGTTTTTTACCCTTTGGCATTTTCTGCAGCAGTTTGAAGACAGGGCTTTTTTGCACAAGGTGCCGCACTTTAAAGAAGTGATTGGCAGGTGGGAAAGGTGAATTAACCATTTCCTTCAGCTTTAGCTGGTGTAGGAGTGAATCCAGCTGCAGTTCAGCCGGAGTGAGCTCCACTCTGCCCCCTACTTGCTGGGAGAGCTCCTGCTTCAGCATCAGATCCCTCTGATGGGGGTCTGGCATTGGATTACACTCTCTGATACACAGTAACATCAGCATGATCAGAGCTGCCCTGCTGAAGATATGCCAGAAGAGACACCTCGTGCTCGTACAGAGATCCTGAGACAACGAGAGAGTGACATTCCCATGCTTGTTAGTTTAAAAAAAAGAAAGAAATGATTTGTCTTTATTAAATGTGTCTGATGGCTCCACATTCATTCTTTTGCACAGTGCAATTTGCACCTAAACTACATTTCAGTTTTAATACAAAATTAAACGCCGACTAATCTGACAATCTGGAGGTTTAAATGTCTTACTAAACCTCTAAATCAAGTTGTTTTCTTATTTACAGCAATGGTTTGGATGCAAGAATCCTAGTTTAACGTCTTAATCAGATCTATCGCTTGTTAAAGGTCAGGATAATAATAAAATGTCAACATTTTCATTTTCAACGTTTAAAACCTTTGAACATAATTTTTTTTTAAATAAATAAGTATTATTACTACAATCAAATTGTAACTTACATTATTACTATATTCAACAGTTATCACTATTTCCTTAGTATGCTTAATATTATTTTAATGTTAATCTAATATAGAAAACCTCAGCAGTCAGAAAACAGAAAACCTTAAAATATGAATATAAACTCCATCGGCATGCTAAACGTGACCTTACCTTCATGTTTATTTTACTCATAACTCCTTTTGTTCCCTGCTATTCGTCTTGCATTCAAAGAGTGTGTACTTCAGCTGCCTTGTTTCTGCATGTCAAGTTCCTCATTCTGCAGGACAGCACATGAGAATGGCCAATGTGATGACAATAGAGCATGTGACATACTGTGAAATCTCAAATGACTCATATAATAAGAGCCTTCAGCAAACCCTTCTCATTATGACATTCCCCAAATGACTGCCATTTATCACAATCATCCACAGTAGACTCAGTAAGAACACAATGGGAGAAGATCTGCTCTATATTGTTTTTCATTAGTCATTTTCACATCAATATAATCTTTGCAGTGTTAACAGACGTTTGGTTCTGATATACAAGTCATGCTCTGCACCACAGTAAAGGACAGCAAATAAAAACTCAACTGAACACATCGTAATAGTCAAGTCTGTGTCAGCATTTTGTGGGATGTCCAAGATGTAGCTGTCATCTAAATGGTTCTCGGTCAGTTCGCAAACTAATAAGAGCTTTGGAATTTTATGGAATTTCTAGTTTTAAGTTTTTACACTTCTGTAAACATAAACATGTTATATTCCAGCTGCATTCAGACACATGAGATGTTCAGGACCGGAGTCTCAGCAGCCAATCAAAACACTATTTTTACAGCAATAATGAAATCACCACATACAGAACACACACATTCACATGATATTTTCTTAAATACAGACAGACAGACACAGGAATGGAGTCTTTAACATCAGAATGAAAATAAAAATACAACATCAAACAATGGCATTCTGCCGTGGTTCTAAAAGGTTCCCTCTGTGAATGAGAATCAGTCCATGAACTTGCGGTTCTGGTTCACACCAAACAGGACAACTCGGATTTCAGGCATCATCTGTAAAGAAATCAAAAACAAATCAAAATTCTAGCATTTATTTAACACTGCTTCTCATAATCAGTGTTGGTGCATTACAAGTAATGCAAGTTATGTAATCAGATTACATTTTTCAAGTAAGTAAAGTAATGCACAAGTTACTTTAATTTCACATGTATTGTCTGACACCTCTCCTGTCCCCATGTTGAGAAAAATCGGGAGTAAGTGCAGAGGCATTGTGGGTAAACATGATGGTTATTGTAGTTCTAGACTAATGTGAACATGCCTTCACGTGCACAAAAACAGATTCAGTATTCCTCAAAATGAATAAAAACGGTAAAATGCTAACTATTAATCAAACCTGCAATAATTAAAATGTTAAATAATACATCATTCATTAATTGAATCCCACTTTATTAACCAATGTCATTCAACTATACTAATAAGCAATTATTTTTTTGTTTTTATTGCTGGAGTAAGAGTGTTGAACTTTCTTTTCCTGCATCATTTCACTTTTGGTGTGAAAGGGCCTTGACGTTTGCCAAAAATAGAACATTTGAGGGTTTTTTTATTATTAAAAACCAAACAACCAAGCCCAGCCCAGATGAGAAAAAGTAACGCAAAAGTAACGTAACATTACTTTCCATAAAAAGTAACCAAGTAACGTAATAAGTTACCGTATTGTTCCGAATAGAAGACAAAAAACAGGATTCGTCTTATATTCAGGGTCTAGACTTTTACAGGTCAGTTATACACCCGCAACAATAGGTGGCGCCAAATACGCATTAAAACGAGTGTGGCAAGAAATATGATGTGTCAGAGTGTAATGTTAGAAGATTGCAAGCGCAAAAAAACAGTGTTAAAAACGCTAACAGTCAAAGAAAAGCTTGCCGTCTAAGAGCCGCGTGACTATCATGTATGTGTGCCTCGCTGACGGGACCAAACTTCCAACATACGTGATTTTAAAACATAAGACGGCACCCAGATTTCAAAACTACAAGATTTCACTTCTACCGTTAATGAAATTTTGGTAGGCTACATGGTTTTCACTATGAGATGGATCATTATATAATTCAGATGGGCTACAGGTTATTTTTATTGTATGCCAAAAAGTGTTTAAATGTGATCGTTTGTACATTTTACCAGTATTTACTATACTTTCAATAAAAATATGAAAATTATTTTCAAATAAAAGCCTTTTCTTTATAAAAAAAGTTTTTTATAAAATACAAGATTTGGTCTTCAAAAAGTCATTTTCCAAAAGGTACATCTTGAAAAGGGGGGGGTTGTCTAATAATCAGGGTTGTCTTATACTCTGAACAATGCAATGAAGTAATGCAATATTGTAACTTTTAAAAGTAACTTTTCCCAACACTGTTCATAAGCCTATCATATACCTGTTGTGCCATGAGGTCCAGCCGGCTCTCCAGAGTGTTGGACACTTTGATCCTCCCATCAGCATTATACATCTCAATACCACCAGAGCTACACAGAAAAACACACAAACTTTCATTTTAAAGATAAAAAAAAAGAGTGCTAACATTGTTCAGGCTAATTTTATAAATGAGGAACTGTTTAGGTAGCACAGATGCTCACATTTCTGGAGCGAGGAAGTGGTCCTGGTCAATGCGCACTTCGAGTTTGTCCTTCACAGCTGCCTTGTAGATGGGGATGTTTTTCTGCACAGCAGCCTGATAAAAGACAGATTTTGCTATAGAGACACACATATATACACATATATATATATATATATATATATATATATATATATATATATTTTAGTACCAGTAGATATGTTTCCATCCAAAGTTACGAATTTAACTTGTGCACAAAATTGGAATATTGCATAAAGCATTTGTGAATAATGCAGCGTTCCCATCTAATTTGTTCAAGAGAACAAAATCGTCACTTCCTGTGAAATTGCCACAAAATATCTGTAATAAAAAAAGGACGTTTATACAATCGGGGAAGCCACTGTGACTCTTTTTTCCTACATTATAAATGACTTGAGCCTGAGAGCGCGCGGATGAAACGCAATAAACGCTGTCGTGTTTTCTTGTGCTTGGATGCAATCATGCGAGACGCTTCTGGGAGGGAATTAAACCAAATCATTTTGATGACAGACTTTTCAGACTCCAGCATTTCAGAATGACCAAACCAACATTTGAGGGGCAATTGGTCCACTAGTTGGTCCAGTTATCAAATCACATTCACTGATGAGGCAAAGTCACATGAGTTTTTTGTAGCAGATTGTGGAATTTATTCAGTTAATGTGTTTCCATTGTAGTTTATGCGCATGTCTTCTTATCAGATAAAAAAAAAGTATCTGCCTCGATTGAGCGCATTTTAGAATTTATTCGCATCTTGACATACAGCGTTTTTTATGCGATATCCCAAAATGTGCATACAAATAGGAGGATGGAAACATAGCTATAGAGATACTATTATCGTTTTTAATACAGTTTTAAAGTTTTAGTCATTTTCTTGTCTTTTTGTAATTTTTTGTAGTTTTTCTTTTTTAATGTGTCTATATAGTTTAGTTAATTAATAATGTTTATATCTATTTTAGTTATTTATTACATCAAGTTAAACTAAATGAAAATGAGATAGGTTGCCTTGGCAACTAGCTAGAATAAGTTAGATTTGTTAAAAAATATTTTATTTCAGTTAAAGTTGATTTCATTTCAAATAAAGTCGTTTTTATATGGTTTCAGTTGTTGTTAAACAGACCTGCACTATCCCTGTGTCCTGTTTGCGGCAACGGATGGTCACTTTGGGTTCCAGGAGCTGGTAAAAACCCTGAAACATGAGAATATTAGAGCGTAAGACTCACAGAAAGTCTTTGCCAGACCTGATTTGCTACACTGTGTATGCTTAATTATCGCTCACCTGCAGGATAAGTCCGTCCATCAGAGAGGTGTATCTGGATGGATCTCTGGCTACATTCGCTAGTCGCTGACGAGCATCATTTAGCAAATCCTAAAAGAGCGCACAATTAAAACAGACAACAGAAACTCCTACCCAATATTTTGTTGAAGGTTTGATGTGCCACAAAAGAGAACAGGAACTAACCGAAATCATGTCATCACGGGCCTTCAGGACCTTCAGTCTGGCCTGGTTCATAAGGTTGGACATTTGACTGTGGACAAAAAATGTAAACGCTATTAGGGACAAAGAATCAACAATCAGAACATTTCATAAATGATTTGAAACCGTTTTACAGCATGAAAAGCTTGTTTGAGTAACAGACTTTGAGGAAACTGGGAATTTCCACAGTAATGATTTGGCCGTCTAGTAGGTCAGAGGAAGTCACACTCACATTTTCTTCTGCTGTTCGATCTGCTTCTCCTTCTTCTCATAGTACTCCATAATCTTCAGACGCTGGGTCTGAACCAGCCGACCTTTTTCAATGTTGAACTCCTCCTCTGCCTGTAGGGGGAGTCACTTATCATCATATCACTATATTTACACCACATAACATTGCATTGTTTTAATTAAATAATTGAAAGCTAAACGTTGTGAAAGAAAAATGACCTTTGCATCAATCTCCTCTGCTTTTTCATTGGCCTCCTGCTCAATGAAAGCCATCATGTGCTTGATCTGAAAAGATATGGGAAACAATAGGAGAATAATTTCATATCAATGGTGAAAATGGTGAAACCTGAAATCAGTGTAAATAGCATTAAAATGTAAATACAGGCACGTGCTTTTTTTTTTTTAATCAAAACAAATAATCCTAAATCTGATTTAACAAATTACAGTGTCTGTCTAGGCTCTAGTGTGTTTAGTAGGTTTTTTGCATGTTATTACTATGCAGAACATCCCACATCTTAATATTTTGCATCATCTGCATTCTGTATTTGTGATACATATTTGATATTATTCATCACACTACTTTAATGTATTTGCCTTTGGGATGAGCTGATTGATTTAACTTTCTTATTGATCCTTTATGCACATGTGCGTGATCCCATATATATATTTGATTTATATAATTCACTGTTATCCTATATAGACGGTCTCGTGATGCAAGCGCGTTTAATGAATAAATGACGAACAACCTTGAAGGCCACATCATCTTACATCACGATGCTCGTGTCAGGCTCGTCTAAAACAATGCATTCAGCAAAGCAGTGACTGGTTAATCTCGCTATAGTGTTATGCTGTAATGAAGAGTAAATGATGCGTTTGAACGCGTTTTCACCTGCTTTTGGACGTCGGCATCGCTGAGCGCCATGACTGCTGCTGTAAGAGGATTTTAAACTCCACCGACAGAAAACGCTCGCGTCGCGGCAACGGAAAGGCGTCTTATATTTATGAAGACGTTTAAATATTTTTGGAAAAGCCTAAAGATTAAAAAACGCACAAAATGACATGGAAGTGGTCGATCGTGACGGTGTCAGAGTCGTGAAAATAGACTGGACGGATCAGCTGATTCTCAGTCAATGATGACACATACGACACGTGACGCGTGTTTCCTCTCCGGGAACCAATCAGATCGCGTGTAGTGAGTTGCGCTTATTTTCAACCTTTATAATAATAATAATAATAATAATAATTAATAATACATTCACACCATTCCACCAAAAAGTTTGTCTTAAATTATAAAATTGCAGACATAAGATAAAATGAAAAATTGATAAATGAAACATTTGGGCACATTATGGTTGACTGATAGGACTTGAGGGAAATTGATTTCATAAATCATTTTTAGAAATTAAGAAAGAAAAAAAACTGAAAAAAGACCTTTATGACAAGGTAGACACTAACTGCCCCCCCCCCCCCTTTTTTTGTGTTTAGACATGAAAATGCACTATCCAAAATAAAATGGCTGTAATTCAAGAATACTTTGGAATATTGGAATATTGAAGGTTGGTCTTGTTTTAAAGAAGACATTTGGAAGACTGTTGTAGATGTAATAAATGATATAATATATCATATTAATAAATATATATATATACACTCACCTAAAGGATTATTAGGAACACCTGTTCAATTTCTCATTAATGCAATTATCTAATCAACCAATCACATGGCAGTTGCTTCAATGCATTTAGGGGTGTGGTCCTGGTCAAGACAATCTCCTGAACTCCAAACTGAATGTCAGAATGGGAAAGAAAGGTGATTTAAGCAATTTTGAGCGTGGCATGGTTGTTGGTGCCAGACGGGCCGGTCTGAGTATTTCACAATCTGCTCAGTTACTGGGATTTTCACGCACAACCATTTCTAGAGTTTACAAACAATGGTGTGAAAAGGGAAAAACATCCAGTATGCGGCAGTCCTGTGGGCGAAAATGCCTTGTTGATGCTAGAGGTCAGAGGAGAATGGGCCGACTGATTCAAGCTAATAGAAGAGCAACTTTGACTGAAATAACCACTCGTTACAACCGAGGTATGCAGCAAAGCATTTGTGAAGCCACAACACGCACAGCCTTGAGGCGGATGGGCTACAACAGCAGAAGACCCCACCGGGTACCACTCATCTCCACTACAAATAGGAAAAAGAGGCTACAATTTGCACAAGCTCACCAAAATTGGACAGTTGAAGACTGGAAAAATGTTGCCTGGTCTGATGAGTCTCGATTTCTGTTGAGACATTCAGATGGTAGAGTCAGAATTTGGTGTAAACAGAATGAGAACATGGATCCATCATGCCTTGTTACCACTATGCAGGCTGGTGGTGGTGGTGTAATGGTGTGGGGGATGTTTTCTTGGCACACTTTAGGCCCCTTAGTGCCAATTGGGCATCGTTTAAATGCCACGGCCTACCTGAGCATTGTTTCTGACCATGTCCATCCCTTTATGACCACCATGTACCCATCCTCTGATGGCTACTTCCAGCAGGATAATGCACCATGTCACAAAGCTCGAATCATTTCAAATTGGTTTCTTGAACATGACAATGAGTTCACTGTACTAAAATGGCCCCCACAGTCACCAGATCTCAACCCAATAGAGCATCTTTGGGATGTGGTGGAACGGGAGCTTCGTTCCCTGGATGTGCATCCCACAAATCTCCATCAACTGCAAGATGCTATCCTTTCAATATGGGCCAACATTTCTAAAGAATGCTTTCAGCACCTTGTTGAATCAATGCCACGTAGAATTAAGGCAGTTCTGAAGGCGAAAGGGGGTCAAACACAGTATTAGTATGGTGTTCCTAATAATCCTTTAGGTGAGTGTATATATATATATATATATATCATATTAATAAATTATGAAAGTGATTATGTAAGTTAAGTTTAAGTTTATTAAAATGTAAAAATATTAAATTTTATATAAAATATATATTTTACAAAACATGCAAGAAAATCAAAGCCAAATGTTAGGTTTCCATATATGGTTTGAGTGATCTGAACCTTATATTTCCATAATTTTCATAAAATGAAGTATGAAGTAGACATCATATTCAGAAGTAGTACGGGCAGGTTGGCAGAATTTTATTTAAATTCAACCTCTAATAAACACATAAAAAGAACATGTATGTGCGTTATAGCTCGCCGCCGCATCACAAATGGTTAATCTATCGTTTTTTTCTTTATATTTAAAACATTTTTAGACCTTTTTTCTAAATACAATTGAATGGATGTTATCTTTTGAAATCTTGGCATGAAAACAAACCTAGGTTTCTACCAATCTTTCATGATTTTTCTAAATAAAGGTCTGAACACACCTTATGAGTATGAAAATATTCTTGTTGCAAATTGATAAATTACTGATCAGTCACCAAATATGAAAACTAGAGATTGTTAGCTTTTAAATGATATATAGTTTTTACTAAGATATTATTGTTTTAAATAAATAGTGGCAAACGTCCCACCGGTGGGACGGTGACAGTTAAGTTAAACAAAAACATGTCAAGCAAACAGGACTATGTCCTAGAAAGTAGGACAGATCAATGTGTCATGGTCCAGAATAAAGGTAAGTGGACCTATGGGAGTTTTTACTGTTTTGACATGCCCCTATGAGTCGCACAGATGTAATGGGACAGGGGGTGGGGTCTAGGGGACAGGCAAAGGGAGGTGCTGAATTGCATTCTGTTGCAGTAATGCCCATAAGCTCCAGCGACCCCTCCTCTGTATTTACTCAAGCCTCAGTCTGCATTCATTTGCTGACTAAACCCTGTGCTCAGACAAGGTAAGATCTGTTTTCAGTCGCTGCTCTTACAGAATATCAAATGGCATATGGAGTTTATGACTGGGTGTATTCTCTCTTTTGACTCTAACAGAAGGGTGGATGACAAATAATTTACTGACTTCTGATGTTAAAAAATAGCCCTTGTGCATTTTATTGGTTGCTTCATATCAATTATTTTAAATTCCTGTATGGTAGTATGAGAATGTAACGTCATAACATCTGCAGTGCCATAAGATGCTATAGTATCAAAGTTTGTTTTATGGATAGTATCATATATTAACTGTCTTGTTACAGTGGAAGTAGAATGACCTATTCAGCCATACTTAAAGGGATAGTTCACCCAAACAATTCATTTTCTGTCTTCATTTACTCACCCTCATGTTATTTCTTTCTTCTGTTGAACACAAAAGAAGCTATTTTAAAGAATGTTGGTAACCCGACAGTTGACGGTAGCCATTCACTTCCATAGAATTTGTTTTCCTACTATGAAAGTCAATGGGTGCTGGTTACCAACATTCTTCAAAATATCTTCTTTTGTGTTCAACAGAGGAAAGAAACTCATACAGGTTTGAAACAACTTGAGGGTGAGTAAGAAATTACAACATTTTCATTTTTTAGGTGAACTATCCCTTCAACGAAATATTCCTGCTGGTTAAAGAGGTTCATACAGAAATAATTGACCTGTGTCCACTGGGTCACATTCCTCCATCTCTGCTGCCTCTGTCAGAGGTCAAAGTTAAAATGCAACACTTTGTATTTCTTGCACATCTGATCTCTGTAAGCATGCTGACTTTTGATCTCGCCGATGGGCTTTAGTGTACTATCTCTTGACAATCTGACTGTTGACGCTGCAGATGTTTTCACAGTGACGTGACTGAAGCGGTGCTGGTGCAAACTCCAACCCCTTTGTTATGCACTTCATTAATGGAATTGGACACTAAAATAAATGAATGGCAGTAGTGCGTCTTCAGCATGCTAGCAGGAGATTTATGAGTTAAGGTATTGATTAATCTGACAAATTAAATAAAATTTGGTAATAAAAGAGTAAGATATACTATATTGCCAAAAGTATTGGGACACCCCTCCAAATCACTGAATTTAGGTGTTCCAATCACTTCCATGGCCACAGGTGTATAAAATCAAGCTTCTACAAACATTTGTGAAAGAATGGGTCGCTCTCAGGAGCTCAGTGAATTCAAGCGTTGTACCGTGATAGGTTGCCACCTGTGCAATAAGTCATTCGTTAAATTTCCTCACTACTAAATATTCCACGGTCAACTGTTAGTGGTATTATAATAAAGTGGAAGCAATTGGGAACAACAGCAACTCAGCCACAAAGTGGTAGGCCACATAAAATCACAGAGTGGGGTCAGCGCACAGTGCGCAGAATTCGCCAACTTTCTGCAGAGTCAATAGCTACAGACCTCCAAACTTCGTGTGGCCTTCAGATTAGCTCAAGAACAGTGCGTAGAGAGCTTCATGGAATGGGTTTCCATGGCCGAGCAGATGCATTCAAGCCTTACATCACCAAGTGCAATGCAAAGCGTGGGATGCAGTGGAGTAAAGCACGCCGCCACTGGACTCTAGAGCAGTGGAGACGTGTTCTCTGGAGTCACCAATCACGCTTCTCTGTCTGGCAATCTGATGGACGAGTCTGGGTTTGGCAGTTGCCAGGAGAACGGTACTTGCCTGACTGCATTGTGCCAAGTGTAAAGTGTGGTGGAGGGGGGATTATGGTGTGGGGTTGTTTTTCAGGGGTTGGGCTTAGCCCCTTAGTTCCAGTGAAAGGAACTCTTAACACTTTTTGGACAATTTCATGCTCCCAACTTTGTGGGAACAGTTTGGGGATGGCCCCTTCCTATTCCAACATGACTGCGCACCAGTGCACAAAGCAAGGTCCATAAAGACATGGATGAGCGAGTTTGGTGTAGAAGAACTTGACTGTCCTGCACAGAGTCCTGACCTCAACCCGACAGAACACCTTTGGGATGAATTAGAGCGGAGACTGCGAGCCAGGCGTTCTCATCCAACATCAGTGCCTGAACTCACAAATGCGCTTCTAGAAGAATGGTCAAAAATTCCCATAAACGCACTCCTAAACCTTGTGGAAAGCCTTCCCGGAAGAGTTAAAGTTGTTATAGCTGCAAAGGGTGGGCCAACTCCATATTAAACCCTATGGATTAAGAATGGGATGTCATTAAAGTTCATGTGCATGTAAAGGCAGGCGTCCCAAAACTTTTGACAATATAGTGCATGTCCTACGTGAACTGAACCATGATCCCTTCATGCCATGTGAAATATCTGACATTCTCTGTTCATGTGAACAGATGGAGATATATATAGGCTGCATAGCCAGTCAGATATGTGCTTACTGGCCTATACATAGATCAGAACATGACAACAGATAAGGATGCTTGTAATTCTTTGTAATCTATCAAGGACACACAATAATGAAAGTAGATTTAGTAAATACTCCTGACCCACATTTATCTATTTGCTCATTTAATATCATATTTTGTTCAATTTGGTGTGGTCTCTTTCTCACAACTTTTTATTAACATACATGACTTCATCCTGTCTCTCATCTTTAGGACTCACTGAAGACAGAACCTGTGAACATTAGTCAGATTTTCAGAGGGGAGAAAAAGATCTTCCATCCTGTCATCCTCATCCTCTCCTCCCCAGGATCTAACCTCAAGCCTGGAGGAGAGCAGTGGTTCGGGCCGCTGGCAGACCGCTGGTCTGGCTGAGTCCTGGGCGTCTGTTAGCGACATGGAGGCAGAGCTTGGAAGTCTAGAAACCAGTGAGATGGTTCTAGTTCAAGAGGACCACAGCGAGAACCACTCCTCCTCCTCTGACATCATCCACTTAGAGGCGGAGCTCCACGAAAGGGTGGAGTCAGATGATGAAGAGGACCTTCAAAGCAGCATGCTGAGCATGATCGGCAGTGAAAGGGAGCTGGCGGAGATTGGAGCAGAATCAGATCTCACGCCTCCACAGGCGGTGGAACTTCTGATGTATGTGGAGGAGCCAGTTGTGGAGGAAATCGAGACAGAGGTGGATTCTGAGCCCGTTTTCGCTCACACCCCTCTTCTGTCCGAGCCGTTAGATTTCACGCTGGCTTCTGTTCCCATACCTGAAATCATCTCACAGGTTTTAGATCATCTCCCACCCTCTGCAGTCACACAGTCAGAGGAATCGCATACTTCTGAATCGACTGATGTGCCTGAACAAGAGGTTGTTTCAAAGGCAGACCCGCTTTCCACCTCGTCCTTTGAACTCCCGGTGCTGCTAGTTGGTGGCGCCGCCCTGGTGGCGATAGTGGGAGTACTTATATATGCCTTGAGTAGAAAGTAGCAGGACTGTATATCTCTTTAATAGTTTTAACATTGTACAACAATTCAACAAATTGTATTATTGATTACGTGATATAAAAATTCAATGTTATTAAATATTATGGTTTGTCTTATTTTGTTTATTTACAGATATATACAATTACACACAACCCTGTCTTGTGATTTTTTAATTTAAAGACAAAAATGTATGTTGATTTTGATTGTCCGGACAGTATTACAGAAAATTACCCTGTATTATTAGGATTATCAGGATTATTATATATTCAGCTATTTCTATCTCCATACTAGTGTTGTCGTCAAGACCACCTAATCCGAGACCAAGACCAATGTGTGTTGAGACCAAGACCAAGACCAAGGCAGGATGAGACCGAGTCAAGACCAAGACCAGACCAGCACACCTTAAATTCATAGAGATCCACATTACCACCTGAGAAATGTATTGAATTGGTAAATTACAAATGCATAAATAATGTTGAGGATAATGTTTCTTTTTTTTTTCTTTTTTTTTTTTAAGCAATATATTTGCAGTCAAATTTGTGAAAACAGCTCTCTTGCTCTTGTGATATTGGTTAATTATATCACATAATATAAATCCAGATCTCATACAATAACTTTTTGCAACAATATCTTTAATTTTGTGAGCATTTGTATTCATTTTTGGTGACATTTTTGACACAATCCCTAATTAATTTCTGAATCGGCACAATAAATAAATCAAATTAGAAATAAGTTATTGATTGCATCTGAAGCAGTAAGTTTTACATCAAATCACATTAATGATGTTAAACAAGTAAGGCAATGCACTGGCAATTTAGTAATATCCCAGCAGTTGTGGTCTTGACCGGTCTTGAAACAAAATCCCGAGTCCTCTTATTCTGAGACCAAGACAAGACCGAGTACAAATGTGGTCGAGACCGGTCTCGAGTACTACAACACTACTCCATACACTTCAGGTCCCCTTACAGTGAAATCGCCATTTTGCACCGTCATGTTTCTACAGTAGCCCTAAATGGACAAACTGCTCTACAGAGCACTAGCTACTCTCTGCTGTCTCAGGCGACAACATCTTTGTCCTGTGTCGGCCACCGTAGCTTCTCTATGTGTTTCGAAAGGGAAGGGTGAGCTGTATGCTATTTAAATGTATGCTGATTTTATTAACAGTATTTATTTATTTAGATTTGGGGTAAAACATGTTTTCTAAATACCAATGTCCATCGCATATGCAGATTGATATCTAAAACTTTTTTAAAATTGTTATTCTTCTCACTAACATTCAGGTATTGCAGATGCAGTTCATAATTCTTTTGTGTGTGTGTGTGTGTGTTAAAAATGTACAAAATATATATAATGAGCGAGTACATCATGAATCCATTTTCCAAACCTTGTTTTTTGTCTTATCCTGAATCACTACGGTACACCTACACTCACCTAAAGGATTATTAGGAACACCATACTAATACTGTGTTTGACCCCCTTTCGCCTTCAGAACTGCCTTAATTCTACGTGGCATTGATTCAACAAGGTGCTGAAAGCATTCTTTAGAAACGTTGGCCCATATTGATAGGATAGCATCTTGCAGTTGATGGAGATTTGTGGAATGCACATCCAGGGCACGAAGCTCCCGTTCCACCACATCCCAAAGATGCTCTATTGGGTTGAGATCTGGTGACTGTGGGGGCCCTTTTAGTACAGTGAACTCATTGTCATGTTCAAGAAACCAATTTGAAATGATTCGAGCTTTGTGACATGGTGCATTATCCTGCTGGAAGTAGCCATCAGAGGATGGGTATATGGTGGTCATAAAGGGATGGACATGGTCAGAAACAATGCTCAGGTAGGCCGTGGCATTTAAACGATGCCCAATTGGCACTAAGGGGCCTAAAGTGTGCCAAGAAAACATCCCCCACACCATTACACCACCACCACCAGCCTGCACAGTGATAACAAGGCATGATGGATCCATGTTCTCATTCTGTTTACGCCAAATTCTGACTCTACCATCTGAATGTCTCAACAGAAATCGAGACTCATCAGACCAGGCAACATTTTTCCAGTCTTCAACTGTCCAATTTTGGTGAGCTCGTGCAAATTGTAGCCTCTTTTTCCTATTTGTAGTGGAGATGAGTGGTACCCGGTGGGGTCTTCTGCTGTTGTAGCCCATCCGCCTCAAGGCTGTGCGTGTTGTGGCTTCACAAATGCTTTGCTGCATACCTCGGTTGTAACAAGTGGTTATTTCAGTCAAAGTTGCTCTTCTATCAGCTTGAATCAGTCGGCCCATTCTCCTCTGACCTCTAGCATCAACAAGGCATTTTCGCCCACAGGACTGCCGCATACTGGATGTTTTTCCCTTTTCACACCATTCTTTGTAAACTCTAGAAATGGTTGTGCATGAAAATCCCAGTAACTGAGCAGATTGTGAAATACTCAGACCGGCCCGTTTGGCACCAACAACCATGCCATGCTCAAAATTGCTTAAATCACCTTTCTTTCCCATTCTGACATTCAGTTTGGAGTTCAGGAGATTGTCTTGACCAGGACCACACCCCTAAATGCATTGAAGCAACTGCCATGTGATTGGTTGATTAGATAATTGCATTAATGAGAAATTGAACAGGTGTTCCTAATAATCCTTTAGGTGAGTGTATATAATAAGGAACTATTTTAGCCTGGTTCGGGTCGGCACCGCTGCGGAGTAGCACAGTACCTGCGTGACTCGTACAAAACAGAGAGAAGTAGCTCCGGCTGAAATGTTCTTCCGCAAGACGCGCTAGAGCGCCAAAAGTTAAAATCGAATAAAAATAACTAGCTAGGTTAGCTGTTTACCTTAAAATCAGATTATCTATAGACATGTTCACTTTCTCACACAAGCGGATGCGGTGAGACCCGTTCGTGTGGTTGTTGCTGCGTCCAATATGAAATGTCACCGCTCCGACAGCAGATGGCAGTATACATCTCGACATATACTAAGAGCGACAAGCAAGAGAGTGATGAGTGAGAGATTTGTGTACGGAAGTATATACTCTTCCCATGCTTTCTCTTTACTAAAATCCTCAGACCCTCCACAATGAGTAAATCAAGGACGACGAAGAAAGAGAAAATAAGTGTGGCAAGCGAGGTAAATGTCATATTAATATATATACATGTTTATGCCTTTTCATGTGTATGAAAACATAGATATGTATAGGTCAATTATTCTGTATGTATGGAACATCTGACACACATATAAGAATGTTGGCGTTACATTTATGCCCAGATCGATATAGTTCATTTTACATTATGTTTCTGATAAAATGTCTGTTTTCATATTGAAATGATGCTCATACTCATAACTTGCTCTCTCTCTTTAGATTGACCGCGTTGAAGAGCGCAAATTACACTGTAAAAACAACCTGGAGAGGGCAGAGTTCAGACAGAGAAAAGAACAACTCTCGGACAATGAAAGGTGGTTATGATAATATGACCAGACGTGAGCTTTTTATGCTGCATAATCTGATGTAAGAAACGTAGCAAACCAGTCTTTTCATGTGCTGTCAGGCTCGCCCTAGAAGATGAGATGACCCTAATGAATATAAGAGTAGAGAAATATGGTGAGTCACTTTTATGGAATGATTGGAGGTGTAAAAATGCATCAATCTCACAAATTTATGGAATTTGAAGTCACCATGAAATCATTTTTTTTAAGGAATGTTGCAGTATTTATTATAAATGATTAATTTACGCGATTTATCCGTGCACATCATACTCTTTAAACTTCCCCTTCATTTTTTATTTTATTTATTTTATTATTATTTTGTTTTTATTGAAGACAGAACAAGTAACAAACATAGCATAGCATACAATACTACAAAACTAAATGTGGCATTAATTGGTAACATGGAATCGGAACATTCTATCATAATATTTTAAACATGTCAGTGACTTTTTGTTTTTTTAACAATTTCAGAGAAGACATAAAACAATCATATTTCACTATAAACACCTTAAAGATTGGGGATGAATTTGCATACGTTTGCATAAGTATGTACTATTTTGCCAGCAGTATAAATTAACAATGTATTCTTTGTTAACTTTGTTTTCTTAATATACAATAATATCCTTTAATGTAAAATAGTATTTAATGTTTACTAATTTAAAGAAAAATTCTGCCAATTCCCTCCAAAAACTTTGGATAATTTTACATTCAAAAAACAAAAACTTCTCACTTTAACAGAAAGAGCATACATCATCAATATCAGAGTATCTTGAAATGAATGATTTAACAGGGTAGATGGTATGCAAAATGTAAAAAATATTATTAATACAATATTTAAAGGGGATCATTCAAGATGTCTTATCAATAAAAGAGGTCCAAAAAAAGGTGCTATTTTTTTTTTTTTTTTTTAAATAGTACAAATATGTTTGTTTTTCTTTTTCATTTTTTTTTATCAATCAATTCAACAATATTAATTTGGGGTTTGTCATTATTGTTGAGTTATATTGAATATGTCTTTTAGCTAGCTGAACCAGAGTAGGAGATATAGCTTTAACAACAGAATTAAATTCCTTAAAATGCACAGGGAAACTGGGGGTTCGCGTGAATTGCTCGTAAGTTAAAAGATTTCTACAATTATCAAACATATTCACACGATTAAACCAATTCCTTAAAAATAAGGATTCATTGCAACTTCTCTTCTCTGATGACTTGTTTACAATCACGTGGGTGTGGCAACCTGTCACCCACATGAGATCAACCAATAGCAAACCACAACCATCCAAACAATTCCTAATGGAATAAATCAAGTCCCACACTACATTTTTTTCTTGTTTGAGAAGCTGTTTCACACGGATATATGTCACAGTAGGGAAGAAAAGACTGTCGCAACTACTGTTTCATGCCGACTTAAATAATCACTTCTAAATTTTGTAATAATACCTAGTGTATAAATTTGTGTTTTTGTAAACTTCTTTACCAATATTCCTCAAATTATGAATCATTCAAAAACATCTAATTCAATTATGAGCAAATGTCTTGATGCATTGTGTCATTTGGTAATGAAAACAGTTTTGGGGGGGCAGTTCTGCATGATATCATTTTTGTTTTATTCTTCAGAAAAGGAGCTGCAGGTACTGAGGGGAGAGAACAGGAAGAACATGATGCTGTCCGTCGCTCTGTTAGCCATCAGTGCCCTTTTCTACTACACATTCATATATTAAAGAGGTATTTTCTGTCATGCCAAACACGGACTGAGAAAGAGCTATAGGGACTGATATCCATTCATACCATCAGTTGTTCAGAGGTTGTGGATCTGTCAGTGTCGTTTTAGCCATGAAAACATTGTGCCATCTTCATCTTGGCTTCGGCATCCTGGATTGTCTGAACACTGCTTTATGTTTGCTGTGTAACAGCATGACATTAGATGCTTGCGCATCAGAGAGAGAGAGAGAGAGACACAGATTGGGGATTAAATGTATGATTATATGCTCTTAAATTTTGGGAATTTTACGAGATCATGAATTTAGCTTATGAAGCATCAGTGTAACCATATACATTTACCCAGTAATGACTCGGTGGCGTTTCTCTCCAGATCACTGTTTATTGCATTTCAACAGGACTAACATGCACAAAGGTGGGAGGGGCAGAGGGTGTTATTCCATCCAAAAATAAAATTTATCAACAAAATGTTCAATTGAAATAAAAAACAGCCATCAATAAAATGCAATACTTTCCCATTAAACTGCTGTTTGTCCCTTTGATATCCTTGATACTTGCAGCAACACTCACTTGCAATACAACAGAACACTAGGCAGCCAGTTCTGTTCAGTCCCGTTTTAAGACTGGCCGATGAACTTGCTGCTGATAGAATCTGATCTGGCTCAATGGCATCCCCTTTGCACAACAGAGGAATTACATGCTGTGATATTATATTGTACGTACAAGCAGGACTCGATCGGCTCAGACCGTGCCTTGTGATGGACACAGACCTTTGTACAAATGGGATTTACTAACTAGCCATGTAGTATGCAAAGTAAACTTCTGACATAACTAAAATATATTCAACCTTTTTATCTCAAAATAAAGACTAAGGATATTCAAAACAATCTGTAATTTTAAGATGTTCTAAAATGCATATGTATTTTCATTAAATAGTCACATGTTGCATGTAACTCACAATCAATATAGATATGAAAAAAGAATAAAATCAGGGCATTGATAAAAAGAAAGTGCGTGAGACACTACCTTAACTCGTAATACGTTGATATTGTTCCCACAGAAGTTATTCCATGGTCAAAAGATGACTAATACTCGACTGATGATGATGATGATGATGATGACACAGACCGGCCCAGTGATATTTACCACAGCAAAAAAACATTTTCCACAGAAAACGTCACACTTTTGATTTGATTCCCCACGGAAAGCGAGCCAGGAAAAATGAATGCACATCTATCATTAAGAGACCTGCAGATGCACGTTCAAGAATGCATCGGCCATTACTCTTCATAGTATTTTTTTTTTTTAAATATATAGATCTGAAGTAACTCAGAACATTGAAATACAAACACACGTACACACATGTACTTAGTTACGTTCACGGTTTGTGCTACAACAACAGACAGAGAGGGAGGGAAAAAGAGAGAAAGAGCGAGAGAGAGAAGGAGGGACTGGAGGCCCTGAATGTGATGAACGGAAGAGAGTACACACGTCTGATTCATCAGGGCTGCACAATAAGTGTGACAACTGCAATAGAGAAAAAAGAAAGAGGTTTTAGTATTTTATGTGCATATGTATGTGTGTGTATAATATACATACACACTATTACATACATACAATTATTGGAGTATCTGATAATATTTTCTATAGACCTAAGTGAACAATAGCCTTTGGTTCAAATAAAGTATCAAAAGCAGGTAATTTTATGGTTTTATTAGATGCAAAATGTAAACAATCAAGGCCTGTACATCATGTATTATAACGAATGCC
This sequence comes from Rhinogobio ventralis, assembly GCA_039654625.1. NCBI lineage: Eukaryota > Metazoa > Chordata > Actinopteri > Cypriniformes > Gobionidae > Rhinogobio > Rhinogobio ventralis. The sequence continues at coordinate 4,984,643 of CM077207.1, forward strand.
TGCTCAGCGGCCTGGTGATTGCTGTTGTTACACTTTACAGCATGATCAAATCCTTGTTTAATATTGGGCAAACAACATTTATTTCACATGTCCTATTACTCTTTAATATTTGGCCGCTTCCTTACGATAGATACGCTGTCATTTCTTTAATAAGAACATGTGGACATCAAATCATGCTAACTCAGATCGAGGGTTTAAACTTTTATTTTGAAATCGCGATGAACAACAATTTGCATATTTAATTGATGTGTTCTCCTATGTCGTCATAGGTTTATAAATGATTTACGTTACAAATCTGGTGAAATGGTGCATGTTGTGTTTTCAGATGCAACAATTCGCTATGAAACAAAGCGTTCCCAAATGCAGGTTATTGGAAACTAGCGGTGCAATGGTTCAAATTACTCATGGTTCAGTTTTTATCACGGTTTTAGGTTCACGGTTTCAGTACGGTTCGGTATGTGCTATGTTCAGGGAAAAAAGGACTACTGTCAAATAAAAATAAAGAAAATAAGAACACATAATCAAACTATAAGCAACAAATAAATACAGTAGAGCAAAGATGCAAATCAAATAAACAGTGCTTTTCAGGTTATTTAGGTATCTAACAGTATAGTTTTCAGGTACAGAAATTGGATAAAGTACTAATCAAATGTAAAACATTATTGCATATAATCTTCACTGTGTAAATTAAATAAAGATGAATCATCATTAATTATGAATTAAGTTACAAAAGCTATTCAGTCAAGAGCAGTGCGTGATTTCCTTGTCTTTTGTTGTTTGATTAACATTAAAAACACAGACAGCACGAATAATCTGCAGTCATTTTAAAGGGATAGTTCACCCAAAAAAAAATAATAATTCTGTCATCATTTAGTCACCCTCTAGTTGTTCTAAACCTATACAAAATATCTTTGTTCTGCTGAAAACAAAGGAAGATATTTGGAAGAAAGTTTGTAACCAAGCAGATCTCGGCAGCCATTGACTACCATAGTGGGGGGGGGGAAATACTACGGTAGTCAATGGCTGCCGAGATCTGCTTGGTTACAAACATTCTTCCAAATATCTTCCTTTGTGTTCTGCAGAAGAAAGAAATTAATGCAGGTTTGGAACAACTTGTGCGTGAGTAAATGACAGAATTTTAATTTTTGGGTGAACTATCCCTTTAAGACATAATGCACGGATCCAGTACATACTAAACACATGCGTTCTTTCTCGACTTTTTAAGTTCACTTAAGACATAACCTATTATGTTTACTGGGATACTCGCCAAGACGGGTTTGTTGATATAATTTTTGTGTGAATTTGTCCGTTCAAGCGCAAGACTTGAAAGAGAACTCAAATTGTGTGCGCTTCAGATGAGTGTACAAATCTTCTCACAGCGTGTGTGCGCACATTCTCTTTTGCGTCTTGCGCTCAAATGTTTAAATTGGCAAGGCTCAAATGAGTTTAGTTTAAATACAGATAGCAACGTGTGCATTTTAGTTCTCACCTGCGCTCGCGAGCTATCAACACCCGAGTGATGACGGCATAAATTGTCATATAGAGCATACGGCACTTGCATTGAACAAAGTTTAGGGGAAGCCAGAATGCGTATCCATCAACAGAAACATATATTAGCCTAACTCTGTCTGTCTGTTTTATTTATTTTCAACAAACCATATTAGAGATGCAAATGCATTGTCAGATTTCAGATGAACCACAGTGCAAGTGCGTGCCGAACCGTGTGTGGAGAATGGTACGGTTCGATTTTGTTACACCCCTATTAGAGACCCAAACAAACAGAATGTGTTTGTGTGGAGCATCATTTACAGTGAACGGAGTTGCTCTGAGACGCAGGAAGAAACCTGCACACATGTAAACAATCAAAACTTGAGCTTCAGTCTGAAATGCGCAGCGCAAATATTATAATGCGATCAATAAAAAACAAGCACGGTAAAAGGTTTTGCCACAAACTCAACTCGGTCATGCTGATATCGCGAGACATATTTCACCTTTACGAGAAATATTGTCACGTTTTAATATCGCTCCTCACAACCCTAATACATACATACATATATATATATATATATATATATATATATATATATATATATATATATATACACTCACCTAAAGGATTATTAGGAACACCTGTTCAATTTCTTATTAATGCAATTATCTAATCAACCAATCACATGGCAGTTGCTTCAATGCATTTAGGGGTGTGGTCCTGGTCAAGACAATCTCCTGAACTCCAAACTGAATGTCAGAATGGGAAAGAAAGGTGATTTAAGCAATTTTGAGCGTGGCATGGTTGTTGGTGCCAGACAGGCCGGTCTGAGTATTTCACAATCTGCTCAGTTACTGGGATTTTCACGCACAACCATTTCTAGAGTTTACAAAGAATGGTGTGAAAAGGGAAAAACATCCAGTATGCGGCAGTCCTGTGGGCGAAAATGCCTTGTTGATGCTAGAGGTCAGAGGAGAATGGGCCGACTGATTCAAGCTGATAGAAGAGCAACTTTGACTGAAATAACCACTCGTTACAACCGAGGTATGCAGCAAAGCATTTGTGAAGCCACAACACGCACAACCTTGAGGCAGATGGGCTACAACAGCAGAAGACCCCACCGGGTACCACTCATCTCCACTACAAATAGGAAAAAGAGGCTACAATTTGCACAAGCTCACCAAAATTGGACAGTTGAAGACTGGAAAAATGCCTGGTCTGATGAGTCTCGATTTCTGTTGAGACATTCAGATGGTAGAGTCAGAATTTGGCGTAAACAGAATGAGACCATGGATCCATCATGCCTTGTTACCACTGTGCAGGCTGGTGGTGGTGGTGTAATGGTGTGGGGGATGTTTTCTTGGCACACTTTAGGCCCCTTAGTGCCAATTGGGCATCGTTGAAATGCCACGGCCTACCTGAGCATTGTTTCTGACCATGTCCATCCCTTTATGACCACCATGTACCCATCCTCTGATGGCTACTTCCAGCAGGATAATGCACCATGTCACAAAGCTCAAATCATTTCAAATTGGTTTCTTGAACATGACAATGAGTTCACTGTACTAAAATGGCCCCCACAGTCACCAGATCTCAACCCAATAGAGCATCTTTGGGATGTGGTGGAACGGGAGCTTCGTGCCCTGGATGTGCATCCCACAAATCTCCATCAACTGCAAGATGCTATCCTATTAATATGGGCCAACATTTCTAAAGAATGCATTCAGCACCTTGTTGAATCAATGCCACGTAGAATTAAGGCAGTTCTGAAGGTGAAAGGGGGTCAAACACAGTATTAGTATGGTGTTCCTAATAATCCTTTAGGTGAGTGTATATATATATATATATATATATATATATATATATATATATATATACAGTACTGTGCAAAAGTCTTAGGCACGTTGGTATTTTCACACGAAAACATTTTTTAAGCCAGTGATTTATATCTTTTACTGTAATGTGTCAGTAGGAAATATCAGTTTACATTTGGGAGACATTGCCTCAGTTCTTCTGGATTTAGTCTGTCTCAGTTTTTTCTGTTTCTTCATGTAATCACAGACAGACTCGATGATGGTGAGATCAGACCGGCTGCTATCAGACTTCTTGTGCATAAAAAAAAAAAAACAATCTCACTGAATTATTACAATTAATTGCAAAATGAATGTTTGGAAATGTAAACTGATATTTCCTACTGACACATTACAGTAAAATATATAAATAACTGGCTTAAAAACATTTTTCGTGTGAAAAAACCGCACAGTACTGTATATATATGATTTCTCAATGTTAAGTGGTCTCTTAATTTTTTCCAGACCTGTTTATATATATATATATATATATATATATAGATTGATCACTGTATATTGATTCAGTTTTGATTGAACCGTGTGCCCCTGATGGTTACGACCATGTTTCATGTTAATGTTTTATTCTTGCATGCACATTGTTTTCAACTACAGTAGAGTTTATATTAAAAACGTGATGCATCAGAACATAATTTCAGCTTGTGTCTCATTGTGTGTCCTGTCGTCAGATTGCACATCTGCTCTAGCTGTAGTTAACTTACACCAGCTGCTCATCTACATGAAGTCTTTGATATTGAGGTCAGCGAGAGGATCTTTAGAAGGGGGAGGCTTCCTGGGACTCTGGGCCATTCCTGGAGACATCTGTGGGGGAAACGCACACATAACGGGATCAATAATTAAGTACGTGTGTCTGCATTGCTTGTCTAAATTACTATTATGATGTCTAAGTGAAAAATTCAACTGCATGCATGTCTAAAATACCGGTTGTCCAGGGGCTCCTGCTGCCGGAAACTGTGGCCTCATCATTGGTTGTTGGGCGGCCATCATTGGTGAGCCAGGCATCATGGGAGCAGCTCCTGCTCCAGACTGTCAATCACAGAGAGACACAGTAAGAGACACAAACACATACGCCTGCACACACACACACATACACATGAACACACACTCTTACCATGCCAAATGGTGACGGGGATCCCATGACAGGACAGACCCCGAGAGGGGAAGTCTAACGGGGTGGGAGGGATGGGGGGAAAGGTTAACACCAAACAACACAGAACAGGACACCACCTGAACAAAATGACTCTAAAACACACAGACACACGGAAGGGAATCTGCACAGTGCACACACTAGGATGGTGGTTAGCAGTTTGATTTAAGTGTGAATTTTAATGTTTCAGGAGGGATATGCATGCATATATGTTTAGTATTATAATAACAAAAAGAGAAAGAAGAAAGCGGCTGTTAAGCCAAAACAGGTCTAAAGCTCTGAAGCGAGACTGAATCTGAAGCTACTGTTTGGCTTTGTTGACATTGCACACAAACACAATTGTATGTAAGATTAAGATTATGAATGTACAGTTTGATACATCCTTTTGTAAATATATAATTCTCTAATAACCAGTGCAGTGGTAACAAAGAGCAATAACTGTGTTAGAGTATTTATTCATCTATGTTAACGTTAGTTAATAAAAATGAAACTAGTAATAACAATGAAACAATAAAAGATACAACTTTTATTTTAATAATGTATAAGTAAATTTTGAAATTATCATGAACTAAGATTAGAAGTTAGAAGAATAGAAGTATTTTTTCATTGTTTGTTCGTTATCTAAGGTAGTTAACTAACGTTAACAAATGGAACCTTATTGTGAAGTGATACCAGTGCAGTTTATAATAAGTTGAAATAAGACAGTTGATATTTCAAGAGTTTCAATATTTTAAACTCTAAGTGCCATATATAAGAAAGCTCCGCCTCTTTAGTCCAGTTCATTCAGCGGATAGGAGCCAAAGAGAGAGGCGGAGAGACAGGGGAAGCTTGTGATTAGCTCCACGCCATGCTGCTCAAAGCCATGCGACTTCACCCCCATGCTCCACATCTACAGAACAACACAACATTTACCATGGCAACGCCCCAGCTAGGGGTGGGTACCTGCGCTTGCCAGTTCGCCCCTCCAGCTGCTTCACCCCTGAGAGAGACAGACAGAAATAGAAGAGGAACAGATACACAAATATGTATTTTAAGAGGGCAAGAAAATATGGTGAAATCGAGAGTAGGATGTTACTGTATCTTACGGTTTCTGGTTCCCCACTGAGAAATCTTAAAGTACAGAAACAGAAATATACAATTTTAGATTCTCACAATTGTTAGCTAGTCTTACACACTCTTAAAAATAAAGGTTCCAAAAGGGGGTTTGATGTTTCATTGGAATCATTCATTGGATCCTTTCAATTAACAGTTCTTGTGTATGAAGAACATCTTATTACTCTGAAAGAACCTTTTTCCACTATAAAGAACCTTTTGTGAAATGGAAAGGTTCTATGAATGTACAGTTTCACACTCTTAAAAATAAAGGTTCTTTGTTGGCATCAATGTTTCTATAAAGAATATTAACATCCATGGAACCTTTCCAATGCACAAAAGTTTCTTTAAGTGGAAAAATGTTCCTTATTAAAAAAAGTTTATCAAAATGGTTCTTTTAAGAAGGTTCTTTGAAAAATAGGTTCTTCTATGGCATCGCTGTGAAATCCCCCTTTTAGAACCTTTATTTTTAGGACCATAGATGGCATTTAAGAAACTAAATTTTTTATTCTATTTTGGCTATGATTTTGGAGTTAAAAATACTGTACGTACTGCTGGCCATGTTGGCCATAGCTGAGTCCAGGTCTCCTCCCATGGGTTTGACCGGTGAGTTGGTCATGGGTGACGCCCCTGTTGCCTGGGGAGCCATAGCTGGCATGAGCATATCACCCATTCCATCGAAAGCTTAACAGGGAGTGAAGAGTAAGACAAACACAGTGAGCTTGTTTTTCAGTAATAGTGAGTAAACGGGAGCCAAACTGACTGCTAACAACCCTCATGCAGGGTGTATCACTATGGCAACCAGCACAAGAAGAATCCTGTCTACACCAGACGCGAACGGCACAATGCGACGCAACAAAAGCAAATAGAACCCATTATAATCAGTAATGTTGTCTACACTGGATGTGGCGTGACACAACAAATTCTGAAGCCCCGTTCTATTTCTGACATACTTTAAGTGTTCTCGCTTCTTCTGATATGAAAAACAATTGGATTTGCAATGGTTGCTTTGTCACTTCCGGTGTGTACAATGGTCACATCCGGTGTAGGCATGGGCTGTGTCTAAAATCGCCCCCTATACCCTTAAATAGGGTACTATTTGTGGGGACAGCCATTTGTAGTGGTGCCTGAAACCATAGTGGATGTTATCGAGTGTACTCATTCAATCCCATAATGCACCGCAATAATGAGTGTACAACTGCTAGAGAATACCCACAATGCACTAATTGATTAAATACTTTAATTAAGGTTTATACATGCTAGTTTCAATGACAGAGTTCAATATAAATCTTTTCATTACTACTGAGCTGCCAGTTTGCTAAGTTTCAAATGATCATTCAACCGCAAGCACAAACTATACAAAAGCGGCAGCCCTTCCGATGCACTCAGTGTCTGAATTGGCTCACTCGTTTTCATTCACTCCTTCAAGAGGACTATATTGGTGGAGTAATGTAGGGAATAGTGAATGAGTGTATAGGGGGCGATTTCAAACACAGCTATGGTGTAAGAATGAGAGCAGGAAGAAAGAGAGCTGAGCGCTATCAAGTTATAAGACACACCATGACTACACTCACACGGATACATTAAACATTCATTCAATCATAACATTTAACATCTTTGAAACACCTGAAGTGTAAGACCTGTTTCACACAGCATGCATAAGCAGCACTTACTACTACTAAAAGCTCGCTTTGCGCCTTTTATATTGACACTACAAACTGCGGCTCAATACTCAATTTGTCTGTCGTTTTTAATGGGTGATTAATTCCCCCCATTATTTTATGCTGCTATATTGCAAAAGATTGTTTGCATTTTCAAAAAAAAAATTGCCCACTAAACAGCAAAAATAGGCTCCGGAAACAATATGCACCACTGCTTACGCATATGTTGTGAAACAAGCCTAAAATAACCTACATTACTGTACAGCTCATATTGAGCACTGATTTTTAATAATAAACTTTTCTACCATTATTTTCTATTATACACGCACACGTTAATGCACAGGATCTCACAAACTTTAATTTATTCATCCATCCATCCACATTTCCTAGCTTGGTTAGCAGTCTTTCAGTTTTCACTGAAGCCCTATTCTGCAATGCAGAAATGCACTGTGGGATTGCAGCTGGTGTAGGAGCATCAGAACTCACCAGTAGCACAGGAGGAAGCAAGCAATGACCCAAGAGCCAGATGGATGGAAAGAGATATGGAAAATGAAGAAAAAATGATAAAAAGAGGGAATTTGACATTGGAAAAAGAACATTTGAAAGAGAACATGATCAGGAAGAAGAAAGTGTCGTCAAGCAGAAGAAACAGATCAGATGAGCACAAAAGAGAGTGAGTGAATGAGAGAAAAGAGAGAGCAGAATTAAGCAGCAAGGTATTGGGAAGAAGGCTTTCTCAGTCCATGTAGAGCTGAGATGAACATAAACGCCACACATGAGAGAAACAGATGGAAAAACTGATCTCATCTCAACATGTCAGTATCACAACACAACAGAGATGTAACATGTCTAGATTTGATACACTGCACACACACACACATCACTAAATTGACATCAACACACATAAAAACACCTCTGCTTTGTTAAAATGACAAATACACCCAGAGGATCATAGCTAAATTTGAGTTCTCAATTATGTTTTACTGAATAAATTTGGTATTTTGGTGAATCTGAGCACTTCTGAAACTTGTGAGATTACAAAGGTCTTTTCTCAGAATAAAAATCGGATAGGAGACAATAATGAAAAGTCACAATGAAACGGAAGTAGCAACAGATCTTTTCTTCCGTATTATGACTTACATCAGGGTGTAAGGGATTATCGAAAAAGAAAAAAAAAGTATGGCAGGGACTTCAGTTGTCGATTGGATGTTGAGATGTGGGCGTGGCTCTCAAAAGTGGACGAATGAGAGTTTTCAGGGGCTGGGTTTAAGCAGACTAAATGATTGGAGAAGTACTGCATACGTCACCAGAGAGAAGTGTTCACCAGTTATGACATTTTGATTAACCAAATGACACGTACTACATGCATGGACGAATTGTTCACAATAAGATCTATAACATGTATGTATAAAACACAACAGTTCATTATGTAAGGTCTTTATACACCACTGAAAACATAGTAACGTATATTATATTGCATTTCTGTCAATAGATCCTCCTAAATATTACACAGTGCACCTGTAAGTGCATGATTTGCTCTCCAATTAATCTCATTGCTTTTAGATCTGATTTGTGATTTATATTTCCTAAGGGTATGTAAACATGCTGCAGTTTCCATGCTATGGACTATGAAGATTGTAAACGTGACTGTTTTGAACACCGGACAAACCATGAAAATGACATGAAGAAAGAAGCCATGAGGGCTGCAGGTGACGTACCCGACATCAGATCTCCTCCTCCGGTTGCTGCGGCCGGGGCGGCTGGTTTAGCCTCACCAGCACCTGCAGATTCTGATCCATCCACGCAGCATGTGGGTAAAAGAGTGAGTGAGTGAACCAAAGCCATTACACTAAGAGTCAAGCCCAGAGAGAGAGAGAGAGAGAGAGAGATTGTTATCACCCAGCTAGCAGAACTTATGTACAAATATTCTTCTAGTAATGTTAATAGAATGTTTGTTTGAAGTTATCTGGTCTTTAATGACATTCTCAAAACATTAGCACAAAAACATTATTTATACATAATTTATGGAACTTTTTTAAAACATTTTAGTTGGACGTTCGTCTAAAGTTTTTTAAATGTTACTACTTTTTAGTTTCAGATGGTTCAGAGAACATTCAAAGGTAACGTTCCCATAATGATAGCAGAATTATAAAATGGAACATTCCCGTCTCTAACGTTCATATGACCAAGAAAAGTAAAAAAAAAAAAACTTTAAAGGGGCTATATGAAGAATTCAGAAACCCTTGATATTAGCAACACCGATGGCTGCTAAGTGAACTGCAGCCACAACTTATTGCTCGCGCTCGCACTTGTGCACATGTAACGTGCAAGAGACTGAACGTGATACAAGGCCCGATATACTCACTACTCGTTTAGAAGTAAAAAATAAACTGGAAATACCTTTGCAGCGATTTACTGTTAATGAACATCCCTACGCCGTTCACACTGCTGAGAGCGACGTTTAGATGAATATGTAAATATGTGCGGCGCACTTTCCTCTCAATAACAAAAACACAACAAAAATGACAGTGGTGAGAAAACTGCAGTTGAGAAAGCATAGCGATGCATTCTCATAGCGATGTGGATATGTTTGCACCAGCTCTGCAATTTACCATCATTATGTCGACAGATGTGGTAATTAAAATCACACTCTTATGATTTAATTATAAAGTATATTTGAGACTTAATACTATACACACCAATCAGGCATAACATTATGACCGGTGAAGTGAATAACACTGATTGTCACTTCATCACGGCACCTGTTAGTAGGTGGGATAAATTAGGCAGCAAGTGAACATTTGATGTGTTAGAAAGGTGTCAGAATACACCGTGCATAGCCGCAGACCAGTCAGGGTGCCCACGCTGACCCCTGTCCACCGCCGAAAGCAGCAACAGTGGGCACGTGAGCATCAGAACTGGACTACGGAGCAATGGAAGAAGGTGGCCTGGTCTGATGAATCACGTTTTCTTTTACATCACGTGGATCTCAATCCAATCAAGCATCTGTGGGATGTGCTGATCAAACAAGTCCGATCCATGGAGGCCCCACCTCGCAATTTACAGGACTTAAAGGATCTGCTGCTAACATCTTGGTGCCAGATACCACAGCACACCTTCAGGGGTCTAGTGGAGTCTATGCCTCGACGGGTCAGGGCTGTTTTGGCAACAAAAGGGGGACCAACACAATATTAGGAATATTAGGGTCATAATGTTATGCCTGATCGGTGTATATCTGGTTATGTTAGACTATAGTTTAAATTAATCCCTTTTCTTTGCATGACACATTGACATTACAGTACAGAATAGCTTTTTCTGCATTATCCTAAACATTGCATAAGCATTAATTTAGTGTGTCATAGAATGGAAGAGAGGCTCTTGGGATCACGTGTAAATGTCACATCCTTTTGATTTTCCCGGCAAAAACGTCTCGAGTCTGTCATCCCCTGGACATCGGGGAAGGTCTCGTTTTTTAAGTTTCGCTATAAGCTGTTCACACATTGGCAATAAAAAAGCAATTAATACATTCAAATTCTTACATATAGCCCCTTTAAAAAAATTACGTTTCCATAACTTAATGGGAACGTTAGCAAAACGTTCTTAGAACATTTGTGTTAGCTGGGCACGCAAATAAAAGCCACAAATGTGTTTAGAACCACAAAAGCACACACATACACCTTAATAAAGTCTTTTCACTCCTTCCTTTCAGGTCAGGGAATCTCTCACAACTGCTGTCTGGTGTCCATCAACCATCAGAACAGCTTTATTTCCCAATAACAGAATCCACAGCAACCATCTGAGCAAGACATGCAAATCAAACCATTGCAAATCATGCACACTGGGGTTGTTACCAACCCCCAAACAGGTCCAGATTTGCCCCACTGTCTGGCCAGCTCATGGGGGCAGATAGAGCAGCGGCAGGAGGACGAAACACATCTGGAGCACAGGAACGAGTTTAGTTGACATCTAAAGCCCTACTCGTTTAACATCCATTATTTGAAGAGTAACTTTATGCATGTAAATGAAACAATAAAATATCACAACTGAGCCCTTAAGATGCATCCGTTTTAGGTCAGAACCTGTTTACTTCATATATGAAAAGCCCAAGGGTACAAGATAAAAGTCTCTAAGTGGGGATAATGTAACTAAAGGGCCTTGGAGACACTTCAAGAAAAACACAGATTGGGAAAGAAAAAGGAGTGAAGAGGGTTAGGGAGTGTGTCGGACGGACAGTTCAATTGACCGCCCCAGGAGAGAAGTATATTTGGCTCACTTTGAGCAGTCAAGGGCAGAATGCAGGAAAAACAATGTACAAGCGAGCCAGGGATTGAGTGGATGGATGTACTGCAAGTGTGTACCTGCTGAAAACAGGTCTAGACCGGGGTTAGGGTCTGTTTTGGGAACAGATGAATCTGGCATGGGATCAAAAAAACCTAAAAACAAGAGGACATTTATAAAGACAAACATAAACAAATCATATTAATACAATACACAACACAAACCAAACCAAAAAGAACAAAACTTAAACATAAGGAGATTTTAAAAAGTGGGACATGCTAAATTTCTGGCCTAAGGGGTTTACCAGCAAACAGGTCTATCGTCGGTGCTGGGGAAGCATCGCTAGTGGTGGTGGAGGAAGATGACTGGCCAGTAGTGGGTGCCACTGAGCTAAAGAGAGCATTACTGTCATCTACTGGCTGCAGGGAGAACAGGTCCAACTGAAGGGAGTTATCAACAGAACCAGCCGCTGGAGCGAAGGGATCTATGGTGGAGAAGAGGGTCAACAAAAACATCTTCAAGGCTCTGAGGCTGTTGTAATTGATTATATCCACCTTATTTTGCAAAGCGGGAATAAGCTATTTTCTGTGAATGTGCGAGACTACCGATTAATTAACACTACCCTGCTAACAAAAATATATAGTTTTGCTAGCGTTCCCATTAAGTTATGAAATCTTTTTTTTACAAATGTCAAAAAAGTTTTTTTCTTGGTTGTACGAATGTTAAAGGCACAATATGTAAGATTTTTTTGGATTAAAATATTCAAAAACCACTAGAACAATGTTAAATATTTTGTTATATATTCCGTGCGTCGCCTATCAATAACATCATACCCGCATTACCATCGATTTCCGGTTCTATTTTGTAGAAACCATGGAAACACCAAAGACGCTTTCATATATTATGTGTTATATTAGACAGGTGAGCAACTGTTTGGACACATTCATCGACAGAAAACTAATTGTTATAAAGCTCAACACAGTTAGTCTTATTTTTTAAATCTCATTTTCTTGATTTACCGCGAGTACCATGTTTTACCATGCCTAATATCACTCTAGCTCACTGCAGTGTGAAACAAGTGTCTCATAATAGCCGCCGAGTGAACGCACAGGGTAGCATTATAACATAACTTTCAACACACTCAAATGTATCTAATATGATAAAACAGAGCTGTGTTACCCTACATACGCATGAGGAAGCGGAAGCGCTCGTCTGCGGCAGTATAAAAGCTCTGCGGAATCAAGGCGTCATCAAGCTACGCCTTTGTTTTGAATAAGCGCCCTCTAGCGGCGAAAAATTACATATTGTGGCCTTATGGAAACATTACATTTTATTATTCTTCAAACATTATGGGAATGTTACTTTTGAATATTCTCTGAACATTCTAAAGCAAGCAGTAACATTTTAAAAAACATTAACTAAACTGTTAACTTACTGAAACGGTTCAGAAAAAAACGCTACATGAACGATGTATAAATGACGATTTTGAGAACATTATTAAAGACCAGATAACTTTGAACGAACATTATATTAACGTTATGGGAGGAACATTTGTTCATAACTTTGAGAGAACCTTCTGAGAACGTTCCCTTTTAACTGGGCATAGAAGAATAACAAGGTGTAATATTGCGGTACAAACCAATGTGTTTATGATTATGATAATGAATTAAAATAATGTGATGACAAATAGCAGTTTGCAACATCAAACATCATAACGGACTGTTTTTGTACAGATAAAATAACTGGAAGCGAATGACACCGGAAGCCTCGCACATTCAAGTTACAAATAGCCGCACCTGCTCTTATATGAAAAATAAGGTGGAGAAAGTCGCCCTGAGGATGACACTTCAGAGAAGGAAGAATGAGAAAGAAAAATAGAAGAACTGTCCTTTCTTTGTGGAAGTTAGAGCTGAGTGTTGTGTTTCTAACAAGTCGACATCTGCTTCTGCCCACCAGAGAACCGAACTTCAATTTTCAAAGACTATTGCCCTAGCAACACAGATAGCAATCTCCACGGCAACACCGATGCCTATTCGAAAAGCTCAACATTGACCAGGGGAGGCTTCATTGGGGTAGAGCCTGCATAAGAGGTCTATGTGGTTCTTAAAACCGGGAAATGAAAACAATCACAAGCAAACACTCTCTCTCCCTCTCTCTCTCTCACCCATTATGTACCAACATTCTCACATACACATATGCGCTTGAACTGTTGTCACCCACCAGTTGCCGCGTTGCCATCGGCAGCAGGGGTGGGCGTGGCTGCCGTGGCCCCACCCTCTGCAGCAGCTGTTTCAGCCGCAGGGGCCGCAAACACATCTGGAGTACCGCACACAAGGGCCAAAGGGTTGACGAAGGGTTGAGAAAATGATGAGAGGAAGAGGAAATAGAGAGAGTAGATAGCATACAGAGAAAGAAACGACAGACTTCAGTGTCATGCAAAGTTCAGAAAAAAAGACGTTTTGCATTTGAAATATTTGATGTCCTGCATACTTAAAATAACATGCACTCTTAAAAATAAAGGCAGAACCTTTAACATCCATAGAACCTCAGAATGCACAAAGAATGTTAAAATGTTCTTCACACTAAGAGAATAATGTCTTGACTGAAAGTTTCTTTAAGGAGCCATAAATGGTTAGCATCGCTCTGTATACACCCTTTTGGAACCTTTACTTTCAAGAGTGTACTATATAATAATTCTGACCAATTTTGTTAATATTGAATATTCCTAACCCATTTTACTTTAGTAACATGGCATAATTTACAGGATATTCAACCATACGAAAGTAGGATTGAACTTGATCTTATCATTCAATTATTCAATTATTATTAAATTTGTAAGATTTTAGAATGGCTCCATTACTCACATAATGATTACTAAATATCTATTGATTAACATTAACTAATTGCCTGTGCGGCCTAACTGATGGCAACCATAAATTAGAGTTATTTCCGAGGTTTTTTCTTTTGAACTCTTTCCCCGCCATTGACAGAATTTTCCAGCTTTTCATGTTTTCACTGTTATACTGAAGGGGGCGCTATTACGCATCTTCTGAAAGAGTACTAAACGAGCCGAAACAAGCGATAAAAGCATTGCTTATGCATATTGTAGTCTTTGAAAAAAAGATTTTCTCAGCTTTTTGTTTGAAATATTGTTTTTCTTAATGAAAATTACCCACATTCAAGTGTTGAAAAAAAGAATGCATACGCTAGAATAAAACAGGCTTTTTTGTTTAAAAGCAGAGGGTTTGTTCTTTCCTTTGATATATTTCATGTGCAGATATTCATATAACAAAATATTCTGGGGGCCATGAAATTTTTGTGAAAATTATCAAAAATGCTGGTGATGTCGGGGAAAGAGTTAACAGAACTTGCTCTAGGAACATGTATTAGAAAGTAAAATGGGTCAGTTTTCATGCTGACTTTAAACCTGAATGTAAAACTATAAATGCAGCTACACATAAGAATAATCAAATGACTATAATTCATATACGTAATTTTAACACAAGATAGTGTGGAGCATTGATTGACTGCAGCATGGAAGATATAAAGCAGAAAAGGAAACGAGACAGAAATGGAGCATTGATGACTACAGACTTCACAAATCACAAATGAAACAGCACAAACTGTGATTTTGATCTGAGCTTTAAAATCTGTGCTGGGTTGTCCCTCTATTTCAGAATGTGGCACAGCCTTTTCTCCCAGAAAAAATCTTCTTAAGGAAGAAACCTAACTACTGACCTCCGAGGAGATCCGCTGAGCCGGAGGAAGCACCGGCAGCGGAAGGAGGAGGAGCCAAAGAAACGGCTGCCTCAGCGGCTGTGGTGGTGGGCGTGGCTGAGGAGTTGGAGTCTACGGCAAGGGTTGGGTCAGGAAGGAGAGTCTCTGTTGTAAGGGAACCCATTTCTGCATAGCCACGCCCCCCAGCAGACCAATATAAACACAACGTAAATAAACATAACCAGGAAAGGAACCAAAGGAGAGGGCAAGAGCATAAGAGAGAGAGAGAAAGATTCTACTGAGCAAAGATTGAGGGATTGACACAGAGATGTTAAATGGATTGATTCTCACTCTAAAAGGGCATCTTGTCATATATAGGACGGTCATATGGTAATTTCAATTTCCCAGATGAACTTTAACATGTGTTCTAAAGGTTTAATATAATGGATGAGACATTTAACACATCAAATCACATGAAAACACATCTAATATAAAATGAAAAGCCAACAACGCTTACCTGACCCGAGCAGATCTGATGTGACAGAGGCCCATCGAAGACAGATAGAAAAAGAGATCTGGTTATCAAATGAAGTCATGCATTCATTAAGAGTTTATAATAAGGAATGTAAAACAGGTGCTTTATGGTAGGAAGTTTGTGTGATAAGGTCTGGTGTTTTAGGTTGTGTTCTGGACAGTCTGTCATATTATTTTGGGTTTGCTGCAATTTTGTTTTTGTCATGGAGTAATATGAAATGAAAATAGATCCAATTTACTTTATTAAAGAGGCCAAATTATGCCGTTTTTTAACGTGTTGGTTTTGTTTCGGAGCCAACTGGAATAGGTTTTCATGCTCGAATGTTTAAAAACATTATTTTTCTCATATTCTCCATTGTTGCAGCTCCTCTTTTCCCGGTCTGTCAGTAACGCTCTGTTTAGTTCCTGTCTCTATGAAGACCCTCCTTCTGAAAAGCACAATGTGCTCTGATTGGCCGGCTGGATAAGTGTGTTGTGATTGGTCAAGCGCTTCGAGCATGTTTGGGAAATGTACCGACCCTTACCATAACAGTGAGTTTCAACACACTACTACTAATACTAACACAACAGGCTCCGCCCCTTTATTCTGTGGATGCCTTGGACGGGAATTATTTAAATGTGGAATATTGTAACGTGTTCGTTCCTGAAGAAAACTCGTAAAGGTGTTTCAGGGAATCCAGAAACAGTGCGCACTGATATAGAGAATAACTCACATGCTTTTTATGCTCAAATAGCAACATTACACAAAAAAGAAAGTTGAAAATAAGCATAATAGGCCCTCTTTAAAACAAAAACTTTTCCTTTTGTGAATAATTAACTGGTACATGTTATTGCAAATGTTCTCTTCATAATTTTTCATCAAACGCAAAGCAAACTTTTCTTTATGGCTGATGTCATTGAGACCGCATTCATGATTTAATCAGTCAGCCCGGTGGTTTTATTGCTGGATGACCTGTTTTACTCTAGAATATGTCACATTACAGAAGTGAAATGGGTTGTGAATGCTGTTTCATGTTAAGATCAATTATTATCATAAATATTTTATGGTTTAATATTAAAGTAACCCAGTTTGAGCACACTGGAACATATAATCTAACATCTTTGAGTCAGAGCTCAGCAAAGCCATGTGTCTGAGCTCCTTCGGAAAGGACATTGGTTTTGGTTTGGTCTCGAAATTCACATGTTCACATGCTGAGTGTGTATGTGTTTAGACTGTACCTCCCCAAGATGTGGGAGCAGCTGATGCTCCTCCTGCAGAAGGTCCAGAGGAAGACAACGGGTCCAGATCCAGAAGAGAACTACAGTGAGACAGAGACGCACACTTTTATAAACTTTTGAAAGCTGTACAGTCGGATATTATCTTTTGTTCTGATAAGCATTTTTTATCCGACAGGAAGTGAAGAGAGGTTGCATGGTATACTCACTCAGTGGCAGTTTCGGCAGCAGGTGTGGCCTCGGGGCGCGGCGGCTCCAAAGTGGGGACGGCAGCAGCAGATTTGGCGGGAGTGGAGGTTGGAGACACGTTATTGGTGGGTGATCCCTAAAACATAACACAGAGCTACAGGTTAAGCATATGTGTATGACATCCATGAACAAAATCGAAATGATAAACAAATTAAGCGCCAACTTACCTTTGTGGGTGACCTGAAGGACACAAGCAGAGATATTGAGAAGATTTTATATAAAAAAGAACAAAACTGATGAAAATGAAAATGAGATTATTTAAAGCATACTCACCCTTCCCTGAACACACCATTGCAGGAGGAGAAAAAGAACATAAATTAGGATTCATATTTATTTAGTTAGAGACCTTCTGTTTCTTATCCAAAGAGACGTAGAGTACAATAACTGCAGAGACAAGCCATGGTTGGTGAAAGTGATTCACAATGTAAAATATGTTCCTAGATCAACATTTCAATCAACCGATCAGATTTGAGGGACATGTTTACAGTTACAGTCAAGTTTAGGCTTACAACCAGGGTTAAGTGCTTCAACATCAGTGTTATGCAACTATCGTTTTCCTCTGATTTTAAGGCTGATTTATACTTCTGTGTTAAACTGTGTACCGCACGTAGCCTGTGGCGTAGCCTGACGTGCACCTCTCCAAAAATGTTACAACGTGTCAATTCGACGCGGTCCGCAAGCGCTGTGATTGGTCTGCAAGAAGCGGACCAATCACCAAAGAGCAAGCGCTGTGATCGTCTGTATGTGTAATTACACGCCGATGCGGACAGCAACGCAGAAGTATAAATGGAAACCAACGTGTAGCTTACATCGTTGAAGCTACGCCGTAGGTCCAGCACAGAAGTATAAATCAGCCTTTAGGCATAAGTTATCGGTAGGGTTAGGTTTAGGGGTAAGGAAAAGGGTTAGGACTATGTTTTCGGACAGGAATGTTGTTCCAGGATCAACTTAACATTGTCTTGGCAAAATCACAGTGACTAGCCATGATTATGTGCCTTGCTCAGGATTCTCCATTAAATCTAGCATGCAACATTTGATTTACAAGTTCAGAGTTACTTCCTGTCTGACATTTAACGTGATTTAGAATGAGTTCAGTGGTCCCATACCCTTTCTTTCCTTCTAGACTGTTCATATGTGTCTCCAGAGATTCCAGAATACTGGTGGGAGCCTGAGAACAGCAAATTAAACACACACATGATGAGCAGTGCGAAGACAGTACAAAAACCATCAGAGCACATGTGATGTCAATATCTCTCAAGGTTTCACAGCAAATCCAAACACTAAAACACCACATCAAAACCAGCTGGGAACCTTTACTCAAACCACTCCTCACAGCACCGCAAAAACTGTGGGACGGAACTGGACTTCAGTGCATTGCTTCACCCAGCTTCTGAACAAAAGTGCTAATTGCAATGTGACCTTTTAATTTTTGAGAGAAAGTCAAGTCACGTTTATTTATGTAGCACTTTATACAATACAGATTGCTTCAAAGCAGTTTCACATCAATAAATGTTTTAAAACTTTTATATAAGTTTTAAAACTTTTATTTCAGCTAAAAAGATCATTATCCAGCTCTTTTTTGTTTTTGTGTTCTCATCTTGTGTTCGTCATACGGTCAGATCAATAATATTTTACACATATTATTTGCCTTTTAAGGGAACCTTTTAGGAGAGGAAAGGCAGAAACTCATCTTATATGAGTTCTTAATATTTTAAAACCACCAACCCATACACTGCGTCCGAATATGCCTACTTCCATACTATATAGTATGCTCAGTATGTGAGCCGAGTAGTACACTGAAACTAATTTGGTGTAGGAATCTTCACTCAGAAATTGCTAGTTAATTTTACAAATACAATTACGAAGAAATGGCACATAACACATTGGGCCGATCTAAGCACATTGTCTGAAGCGCATAACACAGGTGCACTTAGGGCGTGTCCGAATCCACTTTTGCTAGTTTAACGACAGAAAAAATGGTCTGCGCGCCAGGAGCATGGTCAAAAAGGGTTGTCCCTAGTCTCTTAATGGGTCATGGGTGTGTTTTGTGCGTAACGTGCAATAAACCAATCAGAGTCTCATCTCCCATTCCTTTAAATGCCAGTTGCGCTTGTGCCATGGCGGATTCGCTATTTACATGGTGGAATATAGACACACTCAACCTGACGAGTCAGTTTAAATAATATGTGTGTATGTGTCACGATTGGTCAAATAATTAGCCAATTTCATTCTTCAATACTGCAAATAGGTATTTCTGATACATGCAATGACTATCCATTATGACATGTAGGCATTTCTATCTTTATGTACACAATAATAATCTTTTACATTGTAATCCTTTCATTTTTTTATTATTTGGCATGTTTGTGTTCTGCTGCACGTCCCTGTGTGTGTAATAAGCAGAGTGTACGCGGCTACGCGCGTTGTGTACCCGCCTATAGGCGCATATTACTAACGCGCCCTTTAAATAACACAAAAAATACTGTGCATACTATACTATACTAGACTTTAGACCAGGTTTTTGTTGGTCAATGGCGCAATCGTTTTCAGTTCCTCAAAATTGCAACGCGCCAACAATGTGGCTGAACACACCTGGTTTTCAGACCAGCACGCCCATGGGCGAACAGATGGGCGCGAGTGCTATTTAAACAATGTGGGCGCTGGACGTGAAAATAATAACTGTGTCGGGCTGAAACTTGCAAAAAACACTTGCCTGGTGTCGCATTGCGCCAGGTGTATGATAGGGCCCATGAAGTTAACCGTGAAATTTTTAAGTACAAAGAAAAAATTGTATTTTCTTGTAAAACATACTCCAGTTATCTTGGTTTTATTTACAACTTCGGAAAATCATAGTTTTACAGTGTATGTCCGAATTCATAGTATTCATTAAAAAAGCAGGCGAAAAGTAGACCTACTACTTCCGAAGTCCTCATTTGATGGACACTTTACTATCCCATGAGGCCATGGGAGAGGATTCGTGAATGGAAGTGACACTGGTAGGTCACATGACAGTGACAACATGACAGATATAGTATGTCTGAATTTCATTCATACTAAACACATTTATACTATACTTTTTTAACAGTCGTTTCAAATAAAATAAAATACCTACTATACAGTATGCGATTTCGGACGCAGTTATACTGTTTTGTGAATAACTAGCTCAGAAAGAAATGGCTTCTGAACAAGCAGGTAAAAGCAATGCACTGAGATGCATACTGCGCCCCATATCAGTCGACATGTTTACCGGCTCTTCGTTGCTGCAGTCTTTAAAGGAACAGTCTTCATTATCTGAATCTGCCAGGTCGGCAACTACGCCGGGATGCAGACACTGAGAATTCCCATGGGAAGGCGTTTTAATAATGCCGCTCGGTTAGGATGGATGAAAAGCTTTTACACTTCATAAACCAGCTTTACTTCATTATTTTAAACGGTAGACTCATCTACCCGTGCTCTGAAGTTTTCACAATCCATTGACATCAAGGAATCAATACTTGACCTGATTCTAATGGCACACATGAAATGTTTTACTATTTTATTACAATAATAACTTACATAAGAGATGTCAGGGATGTCATTCTTATCCACTCCTACTTGCTGCAACAGAAACCCAATAATCATATTCTAAGTTAATTGATATTCTGTAAATATATTTGACTTGGAATATCTCTTCTTCTGGCCTTACCTCAGCAATTTTCATGAACTCTGCGATTTTGGTCACCCGGGTCAGAAATTTCTTATAAATCTCCAGAGAATCCTTGCACTCAGACTTCTTCATTTTGAAATATTTCTCTGTAGAACCAAAAAAACAGATCACAGCCCACTGTTTTAGGATAAAAGTGGCTTTATAATGGATATATAATCAATGTTGGGTATGTTACTCTAAAAAAGTAATTAATTACTAGCTACAAAACTACATCTTCAACAGTGTAATTACTCTCTCTAAAAAGTTCTGCATTACTCCATTACACCCAATACTGTATATAATCCATTATAAAAGTATTTTAATGCATTAATTATGCCTTGTAACACAACTTATAATGCATTGTATTGTCTAATTAATAATTGTAACCACAGTTATAATACTTGTCTATTAATTGAACACACCTTTAGAAAACAACCAATGTCACGTGCAGCAAGTAATCTGCAAATATTATAATGCATTTTAACTTTGGTTACAATTATTTATGAAAAGATTAATGCATTATAATGTACATTATGCATACCTTTATAATGCATTATACATAAAGGCTTTAAGAATTGTTTAAAATATAGTAAGGTGTATTGTATTGAGATCATCTATATTAAATTATTTATCACATGCCTAATAAATTGATGATGCCGTCATTGTAGGAGGCGAAGAGCTTGATCAGATCCTTAAAGAGAAGCAAGAATGCTGCGTTTATGATGCCATTGTTCAAGTCTTTAGGATGAACCTGAGGGGGGAAGAGAAAAGAAAAAGGGAGCATTTAAAACATAATGTGAACAATGGAGTTTAACCTTGTGTTCCTGACAAAAGTGAACATAAAATGAATGGTGAAACCACAATCATCAAGCCTAAACCTGTGTTGATCTCAGTTAATAGAAGGTCCCAGAAGTTGTGGGAGATGTAACTCACGTCAAACTCCAGCAGTGTGTCCACTTGAGTCTGCAGGGCAGGCATGGCCTTCAAGAGCTTCTCAGGAACCATAGTCCTCATCACACCCTCAGCTCTGAGTGCACGCGCACACACACACACACACACAACTCTGGGAGTAAAGTCTGAAGTATTTGTAACAACATCATGCTATCTAAAATGTGCTCTGACGTAATTGAATAACTTGGAGTAAGTGTCTAAATGTTGCCAATGTGGCCTTCTATTCCCAGAAACAATCGACGTACCCCTTTTTAACTCGAGTGAAGTCGAAGGCCATCGCGCGGTAAGCATACGCCTTCTCATTCAAGTACCGTGCATATCGCCTGATGAATGTAGACATGTCATAGCCTTGGAGACAGAAAAGAAATAAACAGCCTTAGTTAATCACATTTAGATCACATTTTGTGAATTATTAAACACAAATTAAGTGGCATTTGATAGACGTTAATGTGAATTTACCCATTTAACCCACACACAAGTGAATAGAAACTCACCATGGGAGCCTGTTTTGTCAATAAAGTTGCTGAGATTAAACAGGGAAGTCCTTGAGGCCAAATACTGGATAAATCTCTGCAGGGATTTAAAAAGGACAAATCTTGATCACAGTATTTTATTTATTTATTTTTTATTTTTTTATTTTATTCATTTTTCCAAAATGCCTAATGAACCCTGAGCTTGATTAAAGCAAATGCAATCTTGCATGCAGAGCCCCTAAACATTGTGGTTAAAAAAATATGGGATGGGAGAAAAAAAATATGTATTTCAATGCTTTTGCATTCTCTCGTGAAACTTGGGGTGTGTCTCAATCATCTCCCTAGTTCAGTAGTCAGGGCACTGATCAGGGAGTCAGACATTTTAAGGGCTCAATCGCAGAATCCTTTATGTGCGCTCCCTAAAAAGTCCCACAGTGCACCATGAAAACCAGGGAGCATTGATGCTCACTGTGTTCCTGTTACAATCCACGCCTGTCCTGGACTCCATTTCCCATGATCCTCCCTGTCTCTCACCTGAAATCACTCACTCCTCATCTCTCCCACTCTCCCTGGATTCCCTGCACCTGGTCATCATCATCAGCACTCCCTTTATATTGATCTCACTTCCCTGCACTCCTTGTCCGTTCTTATGTGTTATGCCTATGTGTGTCGTGTTCTGTATCCCTTTGTAAATAAAAACCCATCTTTGTGGAAGCCCTGGATCTTCTCTTCCCTGCTGCACTACACACCGTAACAGAAGAACGGACCAAAAACTGCCAGGACTGCTGTGAAGATGGGAATCTTCCTGACCCCGACCTCTCCCGTGTCCCCCCTTAAAGACACGTCAGCGGTGGATCGCCTGTGGGGTCTCAGGCAGGGCGGTCGCCCGCTGGAGAGGTACGTGGAGGAATTCGCTGAGCTGTCTTCTTTGGTGAACTGGCCAGATGCACCACTTAACGCATGTTTTCTGATGGGCCTGGACGAGGACACTATTCGATATCTTGAACCTGCCTGTTCCTTTTCCCTAGTCGAGTCGATGAATCTGATTCTCTATTTAAATTGTTCCAATTTCGAAATTGCAGAGGTTCAAGAGAATGAGTGTCTTCCTCGTCCGGTCCCCTCAGAGAAGCACGCGGCCTGGTCAGTTCACCCACAGCCAGTTCCCTCCACATATCCCTCCAGTGGGCCTTCCCGTGTTGTCCTGCCTGTCCACAAAACCAAATGGCAGAGAAGGAGGGCCAACGCCAAGCCCTCGTCTCCGGCCAAGATGGCCGCAGCCACGCCAGAGCCCTCGTCTCCGGCTAGGATGGCCGCCGCCACGCCAGAGCCACAGGACCTCTGGTTGATAGACTTTTGGAGCGATCCTGCTGTCCCAGTTCCCGCTCCGAGTCTCCTGGATTCCGCTCCAGGCTTCCAAGTTCCCGCTCCGAGTCTCCTGGATTCCGCTCCAGGCTTCCAAGTTCCCGCTCCAGCTCTCCTCGAGCCCGCTCCAGCTCTCCTCGAGCCCGCTCCAGCCCTGCTCGAGCCCGCTCCAGCCCAGGAGCTCATCCCATTCCGGCGTGCCCTCCATACTACCCCTGAATTCCCCCAAGAAAGTTTTGGGGGGGGGCTATATACCCGGGGGTGGGGAACATGTGGGTGGAGCACATGTGGGTGGGGCTCCTGATCCGCCATGGA
The DNA here is from genome assembly GCA_039654625.1 of Rhinogobio ventralis. NCBI lineage: Eukaryota > Metazoa > Chordata > Actinopteri > Cypriniformes > Gobionidae > Rhinogobio > Rhinogobio ventralis. Next base: position 5,008,679 of record CM077207.1, read on the forward strand.
CTCCCAAGGCTCCTGATCCACCATGGCATCCCACGGCTCCTGATCCGCCGTGGACTCCCGAGGCTCCTGATCCGCCGTGGACTCCCGAGGCTCCTGATCCGCCGTGGCATCCCACGGCTCCTGATCCGCCGTGGACTCCCGAGGCTCCTGACCCGCCGTGGACTCCCGAGGCTCCTGACCCGCCGTGGCCGCCCGAGGCTCCTGACCCGCCGTGGCCGCCCGAGGCTCCTGACCCGCCATGGCCACCCGAGGCTCCTGACCCGCCATGGCAGCCCGAGACTCCTGACCCGCCATGGCCGCCCGATGTCCTAGTCCCGCCCTGGGCACCCACCCATCAGGGGGAAGTAATGTTACAATCCACGCCTGTCCTGGACTCCATTTCCCATGATCCTCCCTGTCTCTCACCTGAAATCACTCACTCCTCATCTCTCCCACTCTCCCTGGATTCCCTGCACCTGGTCATCATCATCAGCACTCCCTTTATATTGATCTCACTTCCCTGCACTCCTTGTCCGTTGTTATGTGTTATGCCTATGTGTGTCGTGTTCTGTATCCCTTTGTAAATAAAAACCCATCTTTGTGGAAGCCCTGGATCTTCTCTTCCCTGCTGCACTACACACCGTAACAGTTCCCTTAATGGAAGTTCTGAACCGCAAAACTTAAATCACGTGAGCCAACTCACTACACATAATGACACGCGATAGATGTTTTGACAAATCACACCATTATTTATATTTAAGCATAAACATAATTATAACATTTATAATTAATTTACAGATGAAATGTTGCAGGTGATGATTGAGACGCACCCTTAAGGGCAAAAGTGACATTTTTCTGACATGTTATTTAAAGTACATTATGATAAATACTTAGATTTTTGCATATACCTGCAACATTTCAGCCGTAAATTAATTATAAATGTTAGCTAGATTATGTTCATTACCTGTCTAGCGATGTATGTTTATGCTGAAATATAATTAAATAATGGCTTGTTTTTTTAAAACCATCTATCGCGTGTCATTATGTGTAGTGAGTTGGCTCGTGTGATTTATGTTTTGTGCGTCAGAACTTCCGTTAAGGGAATATAGTGAGCATCGATGCTCCCTGGTTTTCATGGTGCATTGTGGGACTTTTTAGGGAGCGAATGTTTCAGTGCACTGGATGTAAAATGTCAGACTAGCTGATCAGTGCCCTGACTACTGAACTAGGGAGCTGATTGAGACGCACCCTTAGTTTCATAGTAAATTCATCAGTCATGTATCCCTCACCTCATTGCGTCGATGCAGATGTGGTGCATTTTATTGCATATGCTCAAAATGCCTAATGAGAACTTGATAAAAGCAATGCAGTCCTGTATGCAGTTTTCTTCTCTTATGTCAAATGAAACTAGTAAATACATCTGTGAGTTTTAGTTTAAACTTGATAAAAAGAAACCAAAAGGAATAAAGTTTAAATAGTAATGTGCTTCACCTCATTGCCGTAGATGCAGATGTGGTGGGTCGTGGTTAGAGCTTTGAACACGACGATCCAGCTGGCATTAGTAGATCTCTCGAATAGTGTGTCAGCCATCTGAGGGATGTTCACATTTGTCTCGTTGGTGGCTGAGATCAGATCTGCACACAAATCACACACACATTTACCACCACATCGCTACACACTGCAATGGGGATGAAGAGTTTTATGATTATTGAACTAGCAGAGGGGGGAGATTCATAACAGTTATTGCATTTAGGAAGCAAGAAACAGCCCCACGGAGACAAACAACTATATGCCTATGCATTTTTCTTGCATGTAACAACATGCTATCAGCTATCACCCTGTAGCCCAGGACTGGTTGCCCACTGAAGCTAAGCAGGATTGAGCCTGGTCAGTTCCTGGATGGGAGACCTCCTGGGAAAAACTAGGTTGCTGCTGGAGGAGGTGTTAGAGAGGCCAGCAGGGGGTGCTGCTCACTCTGTGGTCTGTGTGGGCCCTAACCATAGACTGAAAAAAAAACTTCACTAGTTTGCATTGTAGAAAAGTGAAGCTGCCAATGTCCAAATAAGGCGCTGACATCTTGCGCTGATGTGGGACCTGCGTCTGCGCAAGTAGAGAGCAGGAAGTAGAGCCGCGATATCAAAACCCCGCCCACACTCCCGCAGTATCTGTTAGTACAGTTTACTGCAGGGCTCATTATGTCTGTGAAATAAACAGTTATGGAAATGTAGAAATTAAAGCTTAAGCTCCAATCTCCTCCCAAAAATCCCCAAAAAAGTCAGTTGGTGCCTCAGTGACAACTTCGCTCAGAGAAGCTGTCAATCATGACGTCACATCCCTGTTTTTATAGCATCAAATAACTAAAACCAAACATATTTTAAAAAACGAACACTTGAACTTACATAAGTGTGATTTAAAAACTACCTTAAATGACAGAAACCATCTTTGGAAAACATTTGTAATTTGATTGTTTAGTTTGTCTCGTGTCCCATTAGAATACATGGAGGGGGTGGGGTTTATGAGCTATACTAGGACCAACCACCTGGGGGCGATCAAGATGCTTTAGCTTCACTTTTCAGGATGTGTGCGGCACACTTGGCCGTAATGCCCCAGTATAGTGACGGGTACACTATAAACTGTCAAAACAAGCTCCGTCCGCTAGGAAAAAGCACTGAAACACATTAAACCCCCCAAAACAAAATAAGACATTTTATAAATAAATGAAGCCTGTTTTAGGACCATTAAGATTTCTTGCATTATGACATTATCCCAAAATACTCAGTACTTTATTCTCATTATACTCATTACTCAGTAATAATTCTCATTAGATTCTCAATACTGTAATGCAATAAAAATTTGCATGAATTAAAGGCACTTACAATTTAAATGGTACATCATTATTTTTCGTGTTGGGAAATTTGATGGAAAATGTTTTAAACTGTCATAAAAATAATGTAACAATGCAAAACAAATAGTCCTAAAACAAAACAAAATCTAAGTTCTTTTTGTTTCTTTGGATTTGGGAGTGCAATATGTCCCTGACCTCCTCTGGACAGACATCCCAACAGGAGATTGTCTTAAATTCCATATAACGTTGTGCTCAGGGTGCCAATATGTTAGTCATAAGAACACTGCAGTGGAGTTAAGAAGCCAAGAATAGTCCAGATTAGAACACACTGAGATACAGTGTGCATTACCACGAGTGCAATTTGTTGCTATGTAACGTCACAATATATTGAAGCATATGGCATAGTAGTCCCTGTTTTGGGAGTCTGTACATATAGCTTATGAATATGTGAGCAGGTGCAGCTCTTTGGGATTATGGCATTGCTCATGTGACCGGATTACAGAGTGTAAATACAGACACATTGCAAACGCACACATGCACCATAAGTGTGAGCACATGACTAAATTCTCTGCCAATCATGTGCTTTGGTCTCTTAAATACGTGATGCAAGATCATACAAATGCATCTAACAAGACAGTGAAGACCCTTTCGTGCAAACTGATACTATGTCATCATGATGTCACTCGCCCCTCCCCCTTTCCCCAATAATCTATTTCAGTTTCCATGACAACCTCACCACCACCCCTCACGCCTTCCTATTCAACAGACAAATGACTGGAGTAATGAGAAAAAAACACATTTCTTGTCATTAAACACCTGATACTACAAAAGTTAAACAAGTGTGTGTCTGTAGGCAGGCCAACAATGCTAAACTGTGCCAAGCGGATTTATGAATCTATGGATTTTGGGAGTGCCTGGGATTTTGGGAGCATCATGTGTGATTCCCCGATGAAGGGGATTGCTGATATTAACACACAACAAGATTCCCCTGCTTGCATACCAGTGTCCTCACCTTTGGCTTTGTAAATAATACATGCATGCTTTGGCTGATCGATTTATAATTCAGAAGGCCTTCTCCTGCAGGACACAGAGCTCGAGGGCGACACGAAGATGCTTTGTAGCCTCTCCGTCCTGTCTAAATGCAGTTGATTTCTCTCCATCTCAGTTTCCAGACCACACCACCCACATAAAGACACTTCAGGTGCTGTCAGTTTGCCTTAACAATGCATGCAATCAGCCTCACACACTGACACACTTCTTAGAATAAAAGCTCCTTATATTACATGCACCCTAAAAGGCAGGTTTTCCATTTACAGAATTGCAACTAGCAGCAAACAACCTCACTGAGTACAAGCCATTGATCATTGTACGCATTGGACTGTTCTGTGGTGCTGAAGTGGACAGCGCCAGGTCTGAGCGAGACTGAACGCGTCGAGGAATGAGGGTGAGTCAAAAATGTCTCACTTACAATCCAGGTGCTTCTTCTTGGGCGCCATCACCTCGTGCGTGGTGGCTTTGCAAACGGCACGAGCCACATCGGATCCGGTGAGCTGGTACTGCGCCGCGGCGATGCGATCCGTCAGAGTCTGTCCCGACATTTTCTCCGGTAGCGTCGACAACCACCTCAGGAATCAACTTCAGGGGGAAGGACAGTCGAAATGCATATGATATTCGCCGACAAAAAAAAAAGACACGGAATCCAAGGTGGCTCTGTAGAAACTCTCCTTTCGGGTTCCAACCAATGAAAAGACGTATTCAAAAGCAGAAAAATATATGTTTGAAGTTTAATTCTATAAAATGTGCTCGATGCAGGCGTCTATGCATGGGTTGGTTTCAGCACCATGGATAATGCCCCTGTTACGTAACGCACTACGCCGAGCTTTTTTCCGGATCTAGTGGGTAATAAATAATCAAATTAATACGGTAAACTGTCACCTTTGATTAGTATATGTATTAAAAACACAATCTAACCGAAAGGACAGAGCGTTTCGCGTTGAACCGGTTCTTTTTCCAATGGAATTAATTAAATAAACGCATAAATCAATCCTCTACTATAAACCTGTTCGGGATTCCGGAGCCTCGGTAATATTCGGTCAAAGCCCGCGTGTCCTTCCCGTCCGTCCAAGCCTTCTCAAGGGCGAGAGTATGAAGGCAAGCAATGGTTCTCTGATATATGCTGTAGAGCTTATTTTTCTGGTAATGCACGCAGGTTAAGGTCCTGCCTCGTCGGTGGTCGGTGGACCTGGTCAGGTGACGCATAACGGGCTCTTAAAGGGAAGCGGCGTCAAGCTGTCACCCGCCTTTAAGGGGTCTGTGCGCGTTCACGGTTCTTCTGTCTGCATTCTGCTCCCTGAGCACAGTCTACATTCTCTGTCACGAGCTTTCAGTGATATTAGCTGAATGGAGGAGAGTCACACACTCTTGTAATTTGTAGATGACCTTCAGGTTTGTCTGAGAATTCTATTACATTTTTGGACTTTGTAAAAAAGCTGCATTTCGCAAATTTGGGATTCTTGAAAAAGAAAATGCAATAGCATGATCATCTGCATGTAAGACTACTACACCTCTAGTGACTGAATGTGAAAACAGCAGCTTCATGATTCGACCACTAGGCGGAGACACTTCAACACTTTTGTTTTTTTGTTTTGTTGCAATATACACTCACCTAAAGGATTATTAGGAACACCATACTAATACGGTGTTTGACCCCCTTTCGCCTTCAGAACTGCCTTAATTCTACGTGGCATTGATTCAACAAGGTGCTGAAAGCATTCTTTAGAAATGTTGGCCCATATTAATAGGATAGCATCTTGCAGTTCATGGAGATTTGTGGGATGCACATCCAGGGCACGAAGCTCCCGTTCCACCACATCCCAAAGATGCTCTATTGGGTTGAGATCTGGTGACTGTGGGGGCCATTTTAGTACAGTGAACTCATTGTCATGTTCAAGAAACCAATTTGAAATGATTCGAGCTTTGTGACATGGTGCATTATCCTGCTGGAAGTAGCCATCAGAGGATGGGTACATGGTGGTCATAAAGGGATGGACATGGTCAGAAACAATGCTCAGGTAGGCCGTGGCATTTAAACGATGCCCAATTGGCACTAAGGGGCCTAAAGTGTGCCAAGAAAACATCCCCCACACCATTACACCACCACCACCAGCCTGCACAGTGGTAACAAGGCATGATGGATCCATGTTCTCATTCTGTTTACGCCAAATTCTGACTCTACCATCTGAATGTCTCAACAGAAATCGAGACTCATCAGACCAGGCAACATTTTTCCAGTCTTCAACTGTCCAATTTTGGTGAGCTCGTGCAAATTGTAGCCTATTTTTCCTATTTGTAGTGGAGATGAGTCGTACCCGGTGGGGTCTTCTGCTGTTGTAGCCCATCCGCCTCAAGGTTGTGCGTGTTGTGGCTTCACAAATGCTTTGCTGCATACCTCGGTTGTAACGAGTGGTTATTTCAGTCAAAGTTGCTCTTCTATCAGCTTAAATCAGTCGGCCCATTCTTCTCTGACCTCTAGCATCAACAAGGCATTTTCGCCCACAGGACTGCCGCATACTGGATGTTTTTCCCTTTTCACACCATTCTTTGTAAACTCTAGAAATGGTTGTGCGTGAAAATCCCAGTAACTGAGCAGATTGTGAAATACTCAGACCGGCCCGTCTGGCACCAACAACCATGCCACGCTCAAAATTGCTTAAATCACCTTTCTTTCCCATTCTGACATTCAGTTTGGAGTTCAGGAGATTGTCTTGACCAGGACCACACCCCTAAATGCATTGAAGCAACTGCCATGTGATTCGTTGATTAGATAATTGCATTAATGAGAAATTGAACAGGTGTTCCTAATAATCCTTTAGGTGAGTGTATAGGCAGCTTATAGGGGTTTCTTCAAATATGGGCAGTTTTGGGCCTGTGGACTGATCTTAACTTTTCACACTCTCGCAAATGTATTTAATTTGTCTATTAAAATATTTGTTCTGTACATCAGAGATTTTGTGTTGGAACCTTTGGAACCTATATAATATTTATTGTATATTGTACTCTTGTAAATGTATTTTAGGTTTTATCAAATGTTTTGTTTAGTTAGTTGTGAAAATTCTGCCAGTGAATGCACTGGTCTGCAACGGCTTCCTTTGTCTGCTTCTCCTCCCGCAGCCTGTGTGTGTCTGTCCTCATGTGGTATTTCACATTTCATATAAAATCAAATCTGAAGGTTTTCTGCTAGATTATGATTTATTTTCTGCTGTCACCAGCACTTGTGTCTGCATGCTGTTCAAGAGAATTTCAAATCATACTTTTGAAGAAGCTGTATTAAAATATTTATAATTAAAGGACTAAACCTATATTTGTGATTTATTAACTGGGGCATTTTGATTCTGCATTCTTTTTCTGTTAGAGAGAAAAATGCACATCTTCTTGTCACACTTTAAAGGCACGATGAAATCAAATTGACAATTTTTTGCGTGAAATATTGCAGTATTTATTACAAATGATTTATCCATGCACATCATTATTATTTTTTTTAAATGCATGTGCCCTCGTAATCTTTAATCCTCCTTCTTGCAGCAGTGACATCTCTTCTGGCGTGAGGGCGGGGCAACCTGTCACTCACATGAGATAGACCAATAGCAAACCCCAACAATCCAATCAATTTCTGATGGAAAAAATCAAGTCCTGCCCTAAATGTTTTCTTGTTCGAGAAGTTGTTTTACTCAGATATATGTCATAAGACTATCGCAACTTCCGTTTCCGTTTTGTGAAGTTATAGTCATGACCCATTTTAACCAATATGTTGATTTTTAGTTAATTTCTGTCATTTTTGAAAGCTCCATTCATCTGATCAACCCCTTTCCTCACTTTCTGCTGGCGCAGTTGCTTCAGAAGGTCGGCTGGGGTCACTTCTGTCCAGTTCTTGAAATATTCGACTACAGTGCCTGATGCTTTGCTTCAGCTCCCGCAAGTCTCTTTGAACTCCCTCCAGGATGTCAAGTTTTGACAGTTTCCTGTCGATTGAGGCCAGATGTCCCTGATCGTTCTCAGTGATGCCTGAACTCTCACAGTTGATTGTTGTCATGCTGCTGCATTTCGGCTCCTTCAGAGTCTCCTGCCACATCATCTCAAAATAAGAGTCTATGAATGCCTCCAGCTCCTCAATGTTACTGTCACCCCATTGGTCAATTAGGTTCTGCAGGCTCTCTGATTGGACAAAATCCATAAAGGCTCTTTGTTTTGGAGTTTGAGCTGTGTACGGTGTATTTCTGTGGTAATATGGAGGGGCTGGCCCACAAAACCTTTCCTTCTGTGATTCGTTCCTGAATTGGTCATTCATTGGTTGCTCAGTTGGTGAAACATTAAGCACAGCAAGAGAACCTGTTTCAGGTCCATCTGTCCTATTCACACCAATCCATGATTCATTTGGGTGAAACCATTCTGAACTGTTGAGCACCACTACTAGTCTTCGATGAAAGTTTCTGGGTAACAAGGTCCTACATAATCGGACACTGCAGGACAGTGTGTCATTTTCATTTTGCGAAGGACTGGAGTCAGTGATGGTAATTCTCGGATCACTGGATGTAGATGGGAGCGAATGTTCAGAGATCCCAAACATTTGATGCTCTCCTGGAATGTCAGCGTCACCTGATACAAAAAGAGTTACAAACACTTGAAATATCCACAATACCAGAATCAAGAAATTTAAACCTAAATTACTTAAATGCAGTAATACTATATGCAATAAACGGAAACATGAAGAAAAAAACATTGCGATATATTAACTCAAAATTGTGAGATATAAACTTGTAATTGCATGAAAAAAATGTCAGAATTGTGAGATATAAACTCGCAATTGTGAGAAAAAGAGTAATAATTGTGAGATTTAAAACACAATTACTTTTTTCAAGCTTCCATAATAAACTGAGGAGAAATAATGGTATAAAAAAAGAAAAGAAGATAAATCACCATGATGGATGTTTGTAGAGCTTCTAAGGAGGGTCATTTGTGCTTCCCCAATCTGTATCCTTCCCCTGAACCTCAATGCGTCCTGTACCAGAGGTTGTTTAATGTTCCCTCGATTTTCTGCGCTGTTAAGCATCTGCTCTAACACCACCTCTTCTATCTTCTGCATCAGTTCTGCAACCTGAGTGCCATCGTCTTTGATCTTGTTGTTGAAAACCTGGTACATATTTCCGCATTTCTCCACCAGTGTCTGAAGTGCATCTCCTTCACTTTCAATGTACTGCTCCACACTAACATCACCGAGCCAGTCTCCGTTTGTGAATAACACAATGGTGCTGCTCCATGCTTTCCCTCCCAGAACACGCAGATGGTCCTGAGCTGCTTTCAGGTTATTTAGCGTAAATGAGGAACTGGCATTGACAACCAGCAGGAGGATGCAGATCCCGCTGGCTGAAACAGAAACCCAGTCATGGAGAAGTTTCCTGCTGAACTCTGGGATATCTGGATACTCGGTTGTCCAGCCTGGTGTGTCGATGACCTCAACCTTTGTCTCATTGAACATAACGGTACCTCTAATAGGTTTTTGGCTGTCGTCCTCTTGTTCATCATTACCCAAAATGCAGCATGCAGATGATGTCTTGCCAGAGTGCTTGCCGCCCAGGAGAAAAACTCTTATAGCTGTTGGTAATTGCACCTGATCTATTAAGAGAAAAAAAAATCGTAAGGGTTAGTTCACCCAAAAATGAAATTCTGTTTACTCACCCTCATGTTATTCCAAACCTATAAGATTTAGAAAGATATTTTTATTGAAATTAGATTAGGTTTCTGTCCCTCCATTGAAAGTCCACGCAACCAAAACTATTTAATACAAGTCTGACAGATTTAATTTAGGGGTTCACTTGACTTCATTTATTCATATGGTTTTAAAATTCATTTATGATCTTTTTGGCTCTTCAAAGTTTTGGTTGCATGGACTTTCACAGGAGGGAAGGAAACATTAAAAATATTCATTATAAATATTTCATTAAAAATATCTTAATTTATGTTACAAAGTTTAACCAAAGTCTTATGGGTTTAAATGAGGGCGAGTAAATGATTTTGGGTGAACTAACTCTTTAAGTTAAAGGTACCTTATGTAACTTTTTTGATCAAAATTAACATTTAAATGAGTCATCATCAATCCTTCTTCCAAAATGCATTTTTGTCTTACCCTGATTCACTATGTTAAACCTATTATAAGTGGCTTTCGCAGACAATTGCATACATACATAGCCTGTGCGTGTCTCGTCATATGAGTAAATAGAGAAAAGTTGCTCCGGCTACTTTGACGTGTGTGTGGTGTGGGCGTGGCATAGGTTAGTTGACACAACGACTGAGAAAGGTTGACATGGAGAGGCTAAATCTCCAACCTCTGGGGAATCACCCGTTTTAAACAAACGCCAAACAGAGGAGAGTCTGCGGGCAAAAAGAGAGCGCGACAGAGCTCGTAATAAAACAAGAATCAACATTGGCTTGGCTTTTTGGAGATGGCGGGAACTAAGGAATTTGAAATGTTGTAAAAGCGACACGGAGATGGTGTTTTTATTACTCAACTGGTGAGTATTTTATAGAACAGATAAATTGCCATATCTAACAGAGTTCATTGTAAAGCATTATCTACTGTGAAGGGTCATTTCATAATGGTTTGTTGTAACGCTGTAATAAAATTTTTTTCGAAGAAGTACTGTGTCTATTATTGGTATAGGTAACGTCTTCGGCTAGTCAGCTTGAGATCCTTTTCATCTAAACACAGTCACAGAGAGCCTAACAACAACCAAAACAATGTTATTTTGCAAAATGCATGCAGTTTTGTTTCTTAACCGCCAGAGGGCCAAAATTTATATAATGTACCTTTGATTCATACTCAAATTTTGTATTACCATCTAATTTATTAGATGATGCTGGAAGAAAAGGTACTTGACTCACTCTTAAAAGCTCTCAAGCCTTCTCTTCGTCTCAGCACCTTTTCACGCCGCAGCTTTGCCTTGTCTTCCTGTACTTGCCGTTTTCTCTCAATCTCATTAAAAAGACTCTCATCTGTTTGAAAGTGGCTCACGCTATTTCCTGCTGTCATCTCCTCTATCTTCTCCAATAGCTCTGTTGTTTGGAACTTATTCCCAAGGCTCTTGTTGTTTAGCACATGGTAGCGGTCTCCACATCTTTCCACGAGCCACTGGAGGGTCTTTCCTTCGTTTTCAATGTACTGCTCAATGGGTGTGTCACCAAGCCAGTCGCCAAAGGTGAACAGCACTATAGAGTGATTCCAGACGTCCTTACTAACAAGCTCTATGTGCTCTTCAATGGCTCTCCTGTAGATCTCTGTGAATGACCTGTCCACCCGCACCACCAAAAGGAAAGCGTGGGGACCGGGTGGACACAGATAAACACTGCTGACTATTTCTTGTTTGTCAAAAGCTGAGGATTCCTGGGTAAAGTAGTTCATCCACCAGCCAGGTGTGTCCACCAATGTGACCTCTCTTCCCAACATTGTGAAGGTTTTCATCGTGCACCGTGTGGTTCGCTTCTTTGCTGTAAAACTTAGGTCGCTTCCTGCTGCTAGAATGCTGTTTCCTGTCGAGCTCTTCCCTGAGCCCTTTGCACCAAGCAGGACGAGTCTTATGTTTTGGTGATGAGATGAGTGCACTGATGGGAGGAAGGAAAACAATTAAGTTTTACAATAAAATGCATATGATAAATTACTAGTGTTAAGTCACATTTATTTATATAGCACTTTATTCAGATATGAAACAGGATAATAACAGTGTTAATGTTGTAAAATGCACCAGGTTATGAACAAACATTATTCCAGTGATGGTAATAAAGTTATTTGGTCTTTAATAATGTTCTCAAAACATTATCACAAAAATATTATTTATATATAATTCATGGAAGCTTAGTTGGACATTCATATAATGTTTTTTTATGTTACTACTTGCTTCAGACGTTTGCATAATGAAGAAAAAACATTAAAACATTTAAAAAACTGGACCTTTTAAACGTTCATAATTAACAGTTAACATGAACATTAGCGAAACGTTCTTAGAACATTTTTTTTTGTAAGCTTGGTTGCAAAGTAAGTGTCATTACCCAGCTCAGTTCAGTTCAAATTTGGTTTTGCACCTGATAGTGTCAGTGCAGTTAAATCCATAATATTACTGAATTGTCTTTAAATTGCACATTAATTATCATCGGACAGGATTAGTTTTAAATGGAGAGGTGGGGTAAAGTAATCATTACCAGAGCTTCTCATTGATTTTAGTCCCATCCAATGTCAGTAAAGATTACGACAAATTTTACCTTCTGTAAAAAGGTCCTCAGCCAGGTAATGCTAATCCTGTGTGAATAGACCCGCTGTAAATATACGTAAATATTTTTTAATTTCCTGCATAAAAGTAGTTACCCCTTCCACTTCTGGAAGTTTTACTGAGATTTCTTATCCCGTGCGAATTGGCCATTAATATAACAGACGTCCTGTGGTAAAATTACATTACTCCATCTACCCTTGTAAAACTAATCCCATCCGAATAGGGCTTTAGTACCTTATTTTAAAACTCACCCTTCAGAGTAGATCTCTGTTTGTGTATCTTCATCAGTCTCTGATGAGCCTTGAGCTCCACTTCCCTCTTCCTGTCCCCTATCTCCTGTAAAGCCTTTACATCCATTTCAAAATATTGTCTTTCATTCTCTGCAACCATTTTGTTGATTTTCCCCATCAGTTCCAATACTTGGGTGGCACTGCATGTTTTCTGGGTAAAAAGAACCTGAAACCTGCCACTGCACCTCTTCAGGAGCCACTGGAGGGGTTTACCTGATGCCTGAACATGATCCTCAAATGATTTATTTCCTAAATTTTTGCTTTTTGTGAACACCACCAGAACGTGACTCCAAACCTTTTCTCCGAAGAGCTCAAGATGCTCTTCAACGGCTCTCCTCCGCTTTTCTATGAACACCGAGTCTGTTTTCACCACCAGGAGAAAGACGTGAGGCCCTGGGAGACTCAGGCAGACGCTGTGTCTGATTTCCCTCCTGACCAGCTCGGGTGTGTCTTGTGCGGAGAAGTCACACCACCAACCTGGGGCATCCACCACCGTCACACTTCTCCCTTCTACCTCAGCTTTTCTTTTTAGGCAAGTGGTCCGTTCATGGAGGACGAACTCTTCCTGGTTTAAAATAGCGTTTCCCACTAAGCTCTTTCCAGAATTTCGGCCTCCAAGTAGGATGATCCTCAACTCGAACAGATGCTGCACATTCCCTTGATTAAAAGACAAGATTAGAAGACATTATATCATTCAGACCTCAGGTTAATACAGGGATGTTCTCAGAACTTTAGCTAACGTTCTGGCAAGGTTTTCTCAAAGTTATGAAAAAACATTCTTCAAGTAATGTTAATAGAATGTTTGATTGGAGTTATCTGATCTTTAATAATGATCTCAAACGTTAGCACAAAAACGTTACTTTTGAAAGTTCAGAGAACATTCAGAAATAACTTGCAAAACGTTCTTAGAACATATTTTTGTCATGTCAGTGCTTCTATTGTCCTCAAGCCGTAGCAGATTAATAATTCAAGAAAATGACAAGACTGTGAGACATGAAGTTAAAATATAACCTGAAATTACACATCTAAGTATGCAAAGTTTATAAAGAATACCCATACCCAATATCATCCAACTTGCACTTCTAAATCACAGCTAAAAGATACAAATACTGACTCAAATGACGAATACTTGCTGTATGTAAATAAGAAGTGTGAAATATATTTATGACAATAATAGCACGTGTTGGTAAATGGAGACAGGATATAAATATAAAAACCTGTGTGGTACACGAGTCATGAAAAAAACAACCATTAATGATTGTGAACATTATATGTCTGTGAGGACATTTGTCAATAAATATAAAGAAATAAAAAAACTTACTTTGCTCCTGAGAAGTTCCTTTTAGAGACATAATTTGTCACGCAGGTGTTTTATTCCCATTCAGAATACAAAAACACAATATATCTGCATTGGCTTGCAAATAGGACGTTACTTTTTTATTGTAGTTTTGTTTCCAGTGAAAATGGACAGCACAAGTGAATCATCGTTAGGTGTGTTTTGGAACATGTGTAGTCAACCTTTTCCATGGGTCCGAAGTTTATACTGTAATAAACCAATCCCTAAAGTGAAATACCAAAATGCCACTCCCTCATACACAGAGACATATACTTTTGAGGTTATGTTTAATGCTCTTTAATATTAAAAATGGGTGATGAAAAATTAAATATGAAAGCTATTGCATTGTAGAATCACTAATGCATTTATTGTTGTTACTGTCAGGATTATATCACAAATCTGTACTTTTATCTTTGTTATCAGTGTTACATTTTTGTCGTTGTTTGTGATTGTTTCAGAGAGACTGATCACAGAGAGAAGGGCAACGTTCACAACAGTTAAAGCTTAAACCCAAATACCACAAACAATCAGCAAATCTGAGTGTCCTCCTCAAGCTAGTGACGAAATACAATACAAACAGAAAAACACAGATAAGCAGTTTGATCGTGCACTCCATGAGACAAGAGGTCAATCAACTGAGGGAAAGATACAAAAACTCAGAGGCAATGAAGACAGGAGAGATTCCTGTGAAGAGACCAGGAAAGGCAGCAAGGGAAGAAGTACACAGAGAGGAAAGCAGGAGCTCATGGCACACTTGCGTCTACAAAAGAAACACATTGTTTAAGTGGACAGAACAGAAGGTGAGACAAGGTTTAAACTCCAGAGATTTTCATTAATCTACATGCATGCAGACTTATTGTGTAGACAAACAGTTTTATTCTCATTTTCTTTCATCAAAGACCCAATGAACGACCAATACGCTACATCTTGCAATAAACCATGATGTGCTACTAGCTAGTCAGTTGCAAGTTATTAGGGGAGGGACATTCTCTTATAGGGATCATTTGATTGGACAATAATCTGTGTAGTGCAGAATGAGTTTTTGGTCCATTTGTTTTGGTCCATTTGCATGGCCTCACAGCTACACATGCTAAAAACAAGCAGCAACGTCCCTCGGTCTCTCTTAAAGCCAACACGGAAGTGACTTAAACTGCAATTCATTGACTGGCCGCTAGAGACAGGCTCCAAAAGGGAGTCATGTTAAAATGCCCAACAGCAGAATTTTTTTTTTTTACAGCCTGGTACAAAAAGTGGTTCAGCTAATTTTAAAACTGTGAGGGGGGTGAATTTTTTATAACTCATCCATTTAAATTATATTAAGCCTTAAAGTTCTGCATAATTAAGGGCGTGGCCACTTGAGTGACAGGTGGATTGCCACTATAGTCACATTAGGCGGGCGTGGTCTCAGCAACCAGTCACCTCAGCTCCACCCACGCCCCGCATCTTTGCCCATTTTTAGTTATCCGGAAGTGACGGGCGGTTACGCGCTGCCAAGATAGCGACGGCCGGCTCCGCTCACTTAAGGCTTCAAAAAGCCTTTTTTTTATTCCTCACCGAGCATAAAATATACTTTTTTCTAAGATACTTTTAAACCATATTTCATGTCATACTGTACACAAGTATAATCTGTTAATCACATTTTTTTAAATCAAATTAAGTAAGTTTCATTGTCCATAAATAGGCCTATACATAATTCTTAAGTTTGCTTCTAGTGTAATGGCAAACTACATGAAATTATGACCAGAGTTTTCTTATCATCATCCATAATAGAAATTCAAATCTGCTCACGAGCCGTTCCCGCTCTTCTTCGCGCCACCAGCACACCGGAAATTGTCATCGCCCCATTTCCCCCTGGTGACTGTCACTTCCGTATGATCGTATTAAGCAACACGCCGCTGCGCGACACACTCACGTACACACACTAAAGTCCAAACCGCTCTTAAAAACAGGATTTATCACATCGAAATGCATATCAAAACAGGTGAGGGTCGTCTTTAAGTGGTATTTTGCTAGATTTGGATGTTTACGTGCGGGAGTGTTTTGTAATACGAAGTTGTTTGTGCTCGAGCGGGACGGAATGAGCTCGAGACTTATGAAACTTTTGATTATGGGTGTTTCTGGATCTTTCCGAGGTCACTAGCATCTTTCTGTGTTGTTATTTATATTTTTTAACGATCTGAAATAACAAGCAGTGGCTGTTATTTAACGTGACGCGTCGGGTTTGTTCTGCTGAAGGCGGTTGTTATGGGCGCTAAACATCCAAACACAAGCGGCCTGCTGTTAGCGTTAGCAATCTCAACACACTTACCACGTCAACCGTTGTTAATGATATTTGACTTATATTTAACGGTATACTCGTGGGTTAGACTTCAATCGTTCAACAAACGCGTCTATTTTGCTCATTTAAACTATATAAATGTGTGCTAATATCTGCGTGTTAGTGTCGTTTCCAGTCAGACCGGTGGTGTAAAAAACGTCGCACATCATGGTTTAGTAGGATATATTGTACGGAGCTGTCTTAGTTTCTCCGGCTAGGCCTCTCCGAGTTTGTAGATGTGTGAATGAGGCGCCAGATAGAAATTTCCAGTTACTTCTTGCTACGGCTCACGGATTCAAGACTCATTGCTTTGCTTAGGGCATTTGTTTGCATTCCTCCCTCCCATGCGTTGTTTTTAATGTAATGTGTATGATTGGGCTTACATTAACCTTAGACCTAGATTGTACAACTGAATGTTTCCCAGCAGTTTCATGATTGAATAATTGGATTTGATTAATTTCTTTTAGGTACTTGGGAAACAAGCAATGCAGTGTGTGAGTCTGACCCCTTGTGTGATCCGGCCGTCTTAGTGTCACCCCCTAAATCAGAACCACAGATCCGAAACCGTCGCCTCTCTCCCGGCTCTGGCAGCTGCGGTGGGGGAGGAGGGGGCTGTTCCTCTGGGATGGATAAACGTCAAGCCTCGCCAAGTAGCCTGGAAGGTTCTGTCAATGGGGTAGGCCACACCCAGACCTTCACATCGAGCCGTGACCGAGAGCGTCGCACCTCAAATAAAGCAAGAAGCTTTCGACGAGATGGCCCAAGAGCAGGGCCACGTTCAGATGAGAGACACTCCAGAACCGGTCTGAAAGAACGATGGGTGGACAACAGCTTGTCATTGCTCAAGCCTCCACCTGCTTTCCCCGTGAAAGACAGCCCCGCCAAACTGCAGCCAGCTGTCAGCTATGCCTCCAAGGTGAAGGCAGGAGGAGGTTCTGTCGGGGCAGCAGAAGAGCCACCTGGTATCGGGGTTTTGCTGCAGAACCAATGGGGACTGAGTTTCATCAGCGATGGCCCGGAGGCAGATGTTCCCCAGGAGAAGAGTCCGGTTGTCCACCCAGTAGCTGGAGAGGTTACTGTAAAACCCTCAGAGTCTCTGCCCAATCAGGTCCAGAGAGGCTCCGAGAGTTCGGAGGAGCTGCTGCTTAGCTGTCGCCATCTTGAGGAAGCCTTGGAGTATCACACACAAGGTAAGATGATATAATTAAGGTTGCACAAGGCATTCATGTTTGTCTAACCGCACTATGCTTTATCTCACTGATTTTATTTTTTTTCCCCCACAGAATGGAACGCAATGTTATGGAGACAAAAACAAGGTTGGTGTCTATTAAATGTCATTAATTAGTGGTCGACCGACATTTATTTATTTTTTCTTATAGAGCAGGGGTTATATATATTTATTTCTCACTATTTAAAGATAATAAAAACATTTTCATTATAATTGCTGATATGAAAATTGTATCCAGGTGAATTATATGAGAATTTATTTGAACTTAATGGATAAATCTTTAAAATAAACATTTTATTCTTTATATGGTAACTTCTTGATTCTGTAATCCTACTATGGTGTTTGCAACAAAGAAATTGTTAGAAAAATGAATAAATCAAAAGTAAACACTGTAACCAGGAATGCATTCAGTAATCTGGTAACATATTTTCTCAATTAAAGACAGGTAATGTTAATTTTACGCACAGTAAATATGACATGAATTAGGCATAGACTGTAAAAAAGATGGAAGATGCCCCTTCACTATCTTCCATTGTAGAAAGAAGCAGTCAATGTCCGAATATGGCGCTGACATCTTGCGCTGATTTGGGACCTGCGTCTGCGCAGTAGTGACCACGGGACCTGAGTCTGCACCGTAGACAGGGTTTCCACGGTTCTTAAAGTCTTAATTTGGCCTTCCACACTTGAAGGCCTTAATGTCTTAAATTGCATCTGAAAGTCTTAAATTCAATATCATGGCATTAAATTAGGGCCCTATGATTTCTGCGGTTTCACATTTCACGTTTTCTGCAAAATCCATTCATAAAAATGGAATTTACTGTATAATGCAGAATGTCACAGAATTTGTCAAATTTGATGAATAAATCAAAAGTAGTTGAGTACACTTAAAGGGATATTTCACCCAGAAATGAAAATTCTGTCATTTACACACCCTAATGTTGTTCCAAACCCGTAAGACTTCCATTCATAATATTAAGTGATCGAGTCTCTTCAGAAAATTTGGAATAAATCATTTGATTCGTATGGATTAGTTTTACGGCCCTTTTTATGAACTTTTTGAAGCGTAGCTGTCAATGGAGGGACAGAAATCTTTCCGATTTCACTAAAAATATCTTAATTTGTGTTCCGAAGATAAAAGAAAGTCAGTAATTTAATTTAACTATTAAAGCAGAGTCAGTAACAGAATAAACTATAAAATTTACCTCCATAAAACTGGCAGGAAGTAGAGCCATGAAATCAAAACCCTGCCCACACTCCCACAGTATCTGTTAGTACAGTTTACTGCAGAGCTCATTATGTCTGTGTGAAATAAACAGTTATGGAAATGTAGAAATTAAAGCTAAAGCTCCAGTCTCCTCCCAAAAATCCCCAAAAAAGTCAGTTGGTGCCTCAGCGACAACTTCGCTCAGAGAAGCTGTCAATCATGACGTCACATCCCCGTTTTTATAGCATCAAATAACTAAAACCAAACACATTTTAAAAAACAAACACTTGAACTTACATAAGTGTGATTTAAAAACTACCTTAAATGACAGAAACCATCTTTGGAAAACATTTATTTGAAGTGTAGTTTAGTTTGTCTTGCGTCCCATTAGAAAACATGGAGGGGGTGGGGTTTATGAGCTATACTGGGACCAACCACCTGGGGGCGATCAAGATGCTTTGGCTTCACTTTTCAGGACTTGATGGATGCAGCCTAGTTTGAAATCAAGGGTTTAAAATTTGTCCAGTGAAGCTGAATTCTGTCTGCATTCATCACACACAAACCAACCATTACACACGGAGTACACGTTTTTATGGAGTCTATAAATGCACACTTAAGATCCCACAGATAGATTTGTCAGAGTTTGTGAAATGTTTATTAGATGTTAATTTGCTGAATGCTGAAGGTAGGTAAGTCTTAGAGCATCTGCCTTTGTTACTAATAATAGAAAATAATTCATAGTTATACTTTTGGCATATAACATCTACTATCTTTGCTTAACAGTTCTTTATAATAATTTATTAGACAGAACTGTTAAACAGAGACCTTAAACTAATGAAGACTGAGAATAGGAGTTAAGCTCAAGTATCAAGTCAAAATAAGTCCCACTTCCAACACATCAGCCAAACAGAAGACTTATGTTAAAACCAGTAGTTAAGAGTGCCAAATATTGGCTGATTTGGTGATATATCGGTTGACCACTATTATTAATCTCCATAAAAGATCAGAATGATCATTAACAGACTGTCTCTTTGTTTTTCCAGACCCTGCAAAGGTTGTTTGGTACAAGAATGCCCTGGAGTCGCCTGCCTAGCATACACTAACACAGCGTCACAAACACACACACATACTCGACACACCCCGCACTCAGGTTATCGTCCCCTCAACATTTCTATTGAGACACTTTGGACTTGTTCCCCTTTGAAGATCGATGTCTTTGGACTTCTCGGTTGCCTTACAACAGAGTCTGCCTCAGGCGCAGAGTCCCTCTGCATACCTCTGTCATTTTAATGGTGGAGAATTGTCTCTTTTAAGGAAAAAAAAGCGTTATCAAGCTGCAATTTTATTTCAGTGAACTGCAGTTTTACAGTTAAGAAATCCCTTTTATTCCTCCCTTGTTCCTACTTGTGTGCGACTGGTTAAATCAAGCACTTTCTGACCTGTAGTTGAACATGTCATCCCTTTCTCTAAAGACTGTGCTCGTTTTTAGAACCAAATCCAGAATGTCTTTTTTTCATCAGTCTTCCCTCCCACAATAATCCCTTTCTTCCCACACAAATTGTTCTCATGAAGTTTACAGAGGTGCAGCTGGCACGTTATGGCAGCACCTTCAAATGTCTATTGGTCTTAATGCTGTTTTTTTAATATATATATTTCACCCAGATTGAATGTCGGTCATAAATCCTAATAGGAATCCGTTGCTGTGTATGACCTTTTTTTTTTTTGCTTTTTTTTTTTTTATTAGAAACATACAAATAATTTACACTGGAAGGTGTTCAGAGATTTAATCGAACAGTGTTGCATAATAAAAATGAATAAACTTGTTAAAATATTTCATGGTCTTCTGGTTTTTGTACAACCCAGAAATGTATCTGAATTAAAAAGATTACTATTTAGTATTTCAGAAATCCATTCATTTTATAAACGGCTTGTCTGCATGGGTTGTTTCAGTAATACAAACTGATGATGATTGTTTGCAGTATTCACTTCTATGACTGGTCATAATGTTTTGTCTCTGCTTTGAGTAATCTTAAATTCGGCTGCCAAACTGTCCATCTGTTTGTTATTGATGCATGATTGTGAGTATAATGCTTTTATACAGCACATCATGTTTAATCAAAAGATTTCAGCCTACAGGTCAATGTTTTTACAAAAATAGAAAAAATTGCCTTCAACTGGGATATAAAGCTTTTGCTGTCAATGAAGTAAAAATGAATATTGAATTATGGAATCATGGACTTTATTGAAAAGAAATGGATTACAACTTGGCGCCAGTTATATTCATAAACATCAGTCTCGCCATGTGACCTCTACTTCATCTGTTCTGTACCTGAAAAACACAGTAGACTGTTAATGAATGAGCACAGTTAAACAAGAGAAACAACTCTTATCTCGGGTCTATATTTATCTCAGCATGCAATGGGACATTCAGTGGCCAAATGATAAAATAGCACTTCTCTTTTATGGGAAGCAAAATATGTGCACAAAGCAACCGAATGTGTGTGTAGCTTCTTGATGTGTGATATTGATGTTGCTGTTTACCTCTGTGTAATCCAGGAGTCTGGCAGCTCTGTGACCTGACCCGAGCGGAACATTTCCCAACCGGCCTGTGCAATCATTGCTCCGTTGTCTATACAAAAACTGAAGGCACAATATCACATGAAGAGATTTACAATGTAATGAGAACAAGCTGTCTTGAGTTCTATCAGCAGTGACATCCTGAAAGGCAGCGAATTTTCTCACCTCTCATCCGTGGCAAAGATTCGAGCACCTCTCTCCCTACACATGACCCCCATCATCTCCTGTAGACGCAGGTTACCTTCAAAGAGCACACATTCAGACTTTGACAAAACTGCAATACAGAGACCCACACATGCATTTCAAGTGTAGCTCTTACAGCCGACTCCACCGACGATCAGAACCTCCTGAGAGCCGCAGTGAGCCATGGCTCTTTCTGTGATCTCCACCAGCATAGCGAACAGAGTCTCCTGTCAATCACATGCTATTTTTAGTCACTTCTCATAATCATAAAATAATGCGTCTTATTGGAAGCATGATGCGCATAGGTACGTACTTGCAGGGAGAAACACAAATCCTCAGGTGTGCACTGAGCTGTACTCAACATTTTGTTAGCAGCGTCCTGCATATGAACAAATTCTTCAGTGAAAATATTTTTTTTTTTTTTAAGGAACAGAATTTTAATAATTTTAATTCAGTCATTCATCTCACCTCTATATAAGACAAAATCCCAGAAAATGACACATCCATACCCTTCACTGTATATGGCAGCTCTATATACTTGGTTCCCCTTAAGAATGCATACATACATACACATGTATAAATCAACCAAATGCTTTTACACAATTTAGATATTTAATGCTTGTACATGAATCATTAAAGAGCATGGAAACGTACTTCTTTGCCATCTGTTCAATGTTGTATCCAGGACTGGGATCATTTGATATCTGTGAATATACAAACCAAATCATCAAAGTATATTTTCCAATCCTCCACAGACAAAAAAAATACGGAAACGTACAAGGTTATCAACCAAACAAACATAAGATTCTATATATGTGTTTTGAAGTTTATTAAAGGGATAGTTCACCCAAAAATGAAAATTATCCCATGATTTACTCACCCTCAAGCCATCCTAGATGTATATGACTTTCATCTTTCAGACGAATACAATTGGAGTTATATAAAAAAATGTCCTGGCTCTTGGCTCCTATAATGCCAATGAATAGCAGCCCAAAATTTGAAGCCCAAGTGCATCCATCCATTATAAAAGTACTCCACACAGCTCCAGGGGGTTAATAAAGGCCTTCTGAAGTGAATCGATGGGTTTGTGTAAGAAAAATATCCATATTTACCACGTTATAAAGTAAAATATCTAGCTTCCAGCGGACCGGCTTCCGTATTCAACTTACAAAAAAAGCGTAACTGACATTGGACGTCGACGTAGCGTAAGTGTTTTGAACTGTGAGAGACACTACACTTTCTTTGTAAGTTGAATACGGAAGACGGTCTGGCGGGAGCTAGATATTTTACTTTATAAAGTTTTAAATATGGACATTTTTCTTACACAAACCCATCGGTTCACTTCAGAAAGGCTTTATTAACCCCCCGGAGCTGTGTGGATTACTTTTTATAATGGATATAACCCCGATTGTATTCGTCTGAAAGAAGAATGTCATATACACCTAGGAAGGCTTGAGGGTGAGTAAATCAAGGGGGAATTTTAATTTTTGGGTGAACTATCCCTTTTAGCACTGACCTTAATGACCCTGGCAAACCGGTCCAGGCAGTTTCCCACAGCAATGTCGATAGTTTCTCCAAATATTCTGTAACGTCGTTCAGAATATGCAATAACCTGTAGAGAATTCATGTTCATATAAATCGCAAGAAATGTGAGAATGGCAATGTAAATATAATGAAGATGGATATATGATATTGAATTGCCTGCACTTGATATTATAGTACACTAATAAAAAAAAAAAAATTTATTTCTTTTTGTTCAATGTGTAAGAGTTTTCAATTCTCACCTGAGTATTTCCTCCACTCACATATAGTACAGTGGGGTTTTGGGCATTGGTGATCAAACGGCCCATTTCTATGTGCCCAATACAGTGGTTCACCCCCAACAATGGCTTGCCCCACAACTGGGCGACTGTCCTTGCCACAACTGCCACTGTCACCAGAGGGGCCCCCATTCCGGGCCCTGTAAAACAGGAGATATTTGATAAGCGCTGTGGAAAATGCACGGCGTACTACAGGTAAGTAAAAACATACACCTTTAGTGTACGCCACACAGTCAATTTCTGCAGGTTTCAGCCCAGCTTCATCAAGCGCCTCCTGGAGGACAGTGAGAATCACACCGCGATGGTGTTTGGCCGTCTCGCCAGGTAGGAACCCTAAGAAGATCATAAGAAAGCAATAATAAAATAGTACTAAGAAAGCACGGTGACACTGTTCACTAGAGTTAAAGGTTGTTTAACAATTGGAGTTATATAAGTATTCTGGCTCTTCCAAGCTTTATAATGGCAGTGAATGGCAGCCAAATTTGAAGCTCAAAAAAAGTGCATCCATCCATTATAAACTTACTTCACACAGCTCCGGGGGTTTAATAAAGGCCTTCTGAAGCGAATCGATGGGTTTGTGTGAGAAAAATATCCATATTTAAAACTTTATAAAGTAAAATATATAGCTTCCGGCAGACCACCTCCAGTATTCAACTTACAAAAAAAGCGTAACTGACGCAACGATGACGTCGGACGTAGCGTAAGAGTTTTGAACTGTGAGAGACGCTACACTTTCTTCGTAAGTTGAATACAGAAGACGGTCTGGCGGGAGCTAAATATTTCACTTTATAAAGTTTTAAATATGGTTATCTTTTCTCGCATCGATTCGCTTCAGAAGGCCTTTATTAACCCCCGGAGCCGTGTGGAATACTTTTATAATGGATGGGTGCACTTTTTTGGGCTTCAAATTTTGGGTGGCCATTTACTGCCATTATAAAGCTTTGAAAGAGCCAGGAGATTTTTTAATATAACTCAGATTGTATTCGTCTGAAAGAAGAATGTCATATACACCTAGGATGGCTTGAGGGGGAGTAAATCATGGGGTAATTTAAATTTTTGTGTGAACTATCCCTTTAAAGACTGACAGGATATACTGTGAGGTCTGATGAGCTCACCTTGGCCAGGTGGGGTGATGTACGTGCGCCTGGGGTTTGACAGAACCTCCCCATCTCTGATGATACCCACACCAATCTTATTAGCACTGCCTTCAAATCCAATCACCACAGTCATGGTGTCTGCTGGGAGAATGAAACAGGAATCATTTGATTTAAAAAATACTATGTTACCATTTTTCCCTCAAAATCAGTATCTATTCAAGTCTTAATGTCAGTCCTGCAAAAGTACAGCACTGTTCTTATGTTGTGAATGTAATATTAAACTAATAGGTTTCAAATACACACTTAATCTTATTAAATATATGTGCATTAACTGTATATTATTTATACATGGTTTTTAATTAATTCTATCTGCTGATGTCTAGCTGTCACGGAGCTCTGTGACATGCTGTTGGATAAAAGAGCCTGAACATTAATAATATTGATTACATTTTAGGGATTATCATGGTTGTGATTAATTATAATAATGCATATACTAAAAATGATACTTTTGCCTTGTTTAATCTCTTATTTTCCACATCCTCTTCACACTTACCACACTCGTTGGTTGTAAGACCATAACAAAAGTTAAAATGGCGTTTACAAAATGCCTGAATGAAATTGATGGGCATAATTGGGATAATAAACTTTTAAAGCTATATGAATGTATTTTAAATATAAAAAATTGGCCATTCATTTCTAATGTACTGAAAATAAAGGTATGGTATTTAAAACAAACATTTTAAAACACTTATTTTAGTCAGGCAATATCTCGGGCACCTCTTATGGGGGGAAGCGTGCGCCTCATGCACACTGCCGAAAGCTTCGTCTTCTCCTTCCCGTCCGTGCAGAGAAATTCATAGTCCTGCATAGATTGAGCTTTCAGTGCAATCTCAACCAAAGATTAAAGTGTTAGGTAAGAAAGAGCTATTTGTATATAATACAATGCAAATGTATATTCAATGACTTTTCAACGCGACCAATGTAAACAAAAGCTGAGCGTGCGAGACATTGGTTCTTATTGTTTCATTCATTCAGGCCGCACTTTTGGCCAACTTGCAGCCTGTGAAGTCAATTTGCTCATTTATGTTCGTTCGTTATTTCAGCGGACTGCAAGCACATGCATTTTGGGTTATGTACGTTTTTTTGTGTGCAAATTAATTACGTTCTTGCGGTCTTTGTTGTGGGCGGTTGCATGGCTTGCAGCGCACGATTCATTGGACATTTACACATTCCATTGCGCATGTTCTCTCTTGTAGGTGTACGTGTGTGTGCTGTCAGTTTCTTTCGTGTGTGTGGTCTTAAAACAACTGTAAACATGCCCAAAAGAGCCAAGAAGAACGAGGAAGCTGTGGATGTGGAGACTGGCAATGGAACTGGTACAGTGTTTTAATACCTATGTAAGAAAAAGAGCTAGCATCCTCACAGATTACATCAGATAACATTAACCTTTCTGTCACAGCACCTGCAAAGAAAGAGAAAAAGGGGAAAGAGCCAGAGGCCCCGATCCTGTATGAAGACCCTCCAGATAAGATGACCAGTAAGGATGGCCGTGCAGCCAACATGAAAATCACCTCCTGGAATGTGGACGGTCTGCGTGCATGGGTCAAAAAGAACGGCCTTGATGTAAGAGATCACATGCACTCAACATTTAAAGTGCCCCTATAATGCTATTTTTAAGGTTCATACTTTTGTTTTGGATGTCTTCTATAGATTTTCATGCATCCAGAGTCAAAAAGCACTTAAAGGGGTCATATGGTGGTTCTAAAAAGAACATTATTTTGTGTATTTGGTTTAATGCAATGTGTTTATGCAGTTTTAGGTAACTCCCAGGTGCTCTCCCAGGTGCTAGAAACAGTCCTCTGAAAAATGCGCAGCACACAGTCGAATATTTTGGTTGTACTGTTCTGGAACAGTGTTGAAACTAAAGCTTAGCCACTGTTTTCTGATTGTCCCCTCTTTTGGAAGGCAAAAACAAAGTAGTTTGGCTTTCGCAACAAAAAACAGCGTCACAGCAGCACCGCCGGCAACAACACTACAGCAAGAATAAAAGACAGCGTCTTTAGTCAAGTCAAGTCAAGTCAACTTTATTTATATAGCGCTTTTTACAATGCGGATTGTTTCAAAGCAGCTTCACAGTGTTAAACAGGAAAATAATTAACAGAATTTGATTCGGCTGTACAGCCGCTCTGGAGAAAACAGTGATGTCATCAGCTCATTTCAATTATCATATATATTCAAGTAATGTAGTTGATATCATTTAGTTTAGTAATTAAATTTATTTGGATATTTATTTGAAAATTTTGTGTCCCCAAGTGTCTTCTCGACATGTTGACTTGACTACACAAACCAAAATCTTCTAGGCTTCAGATACAGTGTTTGAAGGTGGGTCAAAGTAGACATTCACAGGCAGCCAATTAAAAACCATAGGCTGGCATTATGCAAATTTGTTACAAACCAACGTAGGTTCGTGCTGGAAGTGAGACTGGAATTACTGACGTCTCGTTTCAGGCACCTCAGAATCTGTTCTTTCAATTGAGAGACAATAACTCCATTTATCTGCACTTTGATCTTTAAAACTCTGCAGCGCAGTACATTCGCAAAAGGCTTTATATCACACTACATGAAAGTTAATATCCAAAAAACATAATGGGGCCCTTTTTACACATCGATTTTGTTTTATGTGTTTATCGTGTTCTGTCTTGAACACATGAACCCATCTCTGTCTGTTTATTTAGCATTTGTGTGAGTGAATATGGACCATTTTCCACTGTTTTGTTGTTGTGTGCTTGCAGTGGGTACGTAAGGAGGACCCAGACGTGCTGTGTCTGCAGGAAACCAAGTGCGCTGAGAAAGCCCTGCCGTCCGACATCACTGAAATGCCTGAGTATCCACACAAGTATTGGGCTGGATCAGAGGATAAGGAGGGTTACAGTGGAGTGGCCATGCTCTGCAAGACTGAACCCCTCAGTGTCACCTACGGGATTGGTAAGTGTAACAAGGGATGCAAAATTATACAGAATTCAAACTTGCGAAGTATGACCCAGGTAAGTTGCGTAATGTCTGTCTATGCAAGCACTGAGAGTTTGTGCTGCTTATAGTGTACGTTTGAAAATGAAACGCATGCAACCATAAATTTGTGAGAATTGAGAATTGTTCATTAATCTGTTGTCAACAAAAGAGATGCTTTAAGGTATCCCTGCTGTTTTCTGCCAAAAATAAAAGTTCTATTGTTTAGCGTTTGAAAGCAAAGCATAGTATTGTAATTAGTATTGTTGTATTAGTATTTTTATTATTATTATTATTAGTAGTAGTAGTAGTAGTAGTAGTATTAAAGGTAGAGACTATCCAAAAATGAAAATTTAAAAAAAATGAAAAGCCATTTCAAACATGCATGACTTTCTTTCTTCTGCTGAACACAAAAGAAGATATTTTGAAGAATGTAACAGTTTCACTTCTTATTGACTTCCTTTTGTATTGACAAAAATACATTGGAACTCAATGGGAACTGAAACTGTTTGGTTAAAATTTTTCAAAATATCTTTTGTGTTCAGCAGAAGAAAGAAATGCATACAGGTTTGAAATGGGAATTTTCATTTTTAGATGGACTATCCCCTTAAATACTGGTTGTTGTTTTATAGTACAGGAATATTATTGCGATAGTAATATATTTTTTTGTTGGTTCGATTCTTATAATTGTAATAATATTATTATATTGTCAGATTGGATTGGAGAGAAACTGGTTTTACTTAATTTTTTTTTTTGTCCAGAGCTGATCACATGCCTGGTAACCCACATTTGTCTTTATGCTGTATTGTTCATCAGTTGCTATTCAAGCACTCCTCACATTTTCCTGAAAAAAATATAAAAGTGTTATATAAAACAAATCAAATTTTTTTACACTCTTCTCCAAAATCTCAAAAAAAAGTTTTTCGTAAGCTTAATATCTCTTTTTGCTTGAAAATAGGTAAAGAGGAACATGATAAAGAGGGCCGTGTTATCACTGCCGAGTTTCCAGCTTTCTACCTGGTCACGGCGTATGTGCCCAATGCCAGCCGTGGTTTGGTGCGGCTCGACTACCGCAAGACCTGGGACGTGGATTTCCGGGCCTACCTGAGCGGCTTGGACCAGCGCAAGCCCTTGGTGCTGTGTGGCGATCTGAATGTGGCCCATCAAGAGATCGATCTTAAAAACCCCAAGGGTAACCGCAAAAATGCAGGTTTCACCCCCGAGGAGCGCGAGGGCTTCACGCAGCTTCTTGAGGCCGGTTTCACCGACAGTTTCCGGGAACTGTATCCGGAGCAAGCCAATGCCTACACCTTCTGGACCTACATGATGAACTCTCGAGCCAAAAACGTCGGCTGGCGTTTGGACTACTTTGTGCTGTCGGCCGCATTGCTCCCGGGTCTGTGTGACAGCAAGATCCGAAACTCGGCCATGGGAAGTGACCACTGTCCTATTACCCTGCATTTGGCTGTGTAGAGGAGGTTTCTCAGGGCCACAACCACTCAGTTCCTTAAAGAGAGTCCCTGGTTCACTTTTTAGAGCTTCATGCATAGACACCGAAGGATCTAGTCCTGTTAGTCCTAGATTAGCATTTTCTTTCTAAAAACCAAATACATGTCCAAGTATAAGAATATGTGTGCGCCAAGCATATATTGAAAGGAGTCATGGTTGGTTAATCAAATTGTTTTGTAGTTTTGCAGCTCTTGTTCATTCTGCTGTTATTTGCTCTTGAAATCAGATTGATAAATTGTTTTGAAAAAATCCTCAGACTATCTAAATGACAACCCCTGCCAAACTACTGTAATAAACATTGTATCAGTGCTGTGATTTATAGCAAAATGCTTTGAAGCTTGTAAAATACCTTGATCTACAAAAATGTGAGATACAATGTTTTTTGGATTTTGTCTTTGGTGCTATTTTAACCTTTTGAATTTTACAATACTCCCAACTTAGTGAAGTTAGTTGTAGTTAAGTCTTACATATATCACAAAAAGACCAATGATTCTGTGCTGTTTATTTCCTTCTCTGTCCATCTGTAACTTTTTTTTTTTCAGGATTTGAAATAAAGTAGTTTATTAAAAAAAAGAATGTCTCTGATCTTACTTTTTTCATTTTTTGTTAAACCGTATAATTCTCATTAAAGTCATTAACAAACATTTTTAATGCTTAATTATGTGCAAATGGAAATGAAACTGATTGCTATTTTTTGTACGTATATATTAACTGTTCATGTGTTAATATACACTCACCTAAAGGATTATTAGGAACACCATACTAATACTGTGTTTGACCCCCTTTCGCCTTCAGAACTGCCTTAATTCTACGTGGCATTGATTCAACAAGGTGCTGAAAGCATTCTTTAGAAATGTTGGCCCATATTGATAGGATAGCATCTTGCAGTTGATGGAGATTTGTGGGATGCACATCCAGGGCACGAAGCTCCCGTTCCACCACATCCCAAAGATGCTCTATTGGGTTGAGATCTGGTGAGATCTGTGGGGGCCATTTTAGTACAGTGAACTCATTGTCATGTTCAAGAAACCAATTTGAAATGATTCGAGCTTTGTGACATGGTGCATTATCCTGCTGGAAGTAGCCATCAGAGGATGGGTACATGGTGGTCATAAAGGGATGGACATGGTCAGAAACAATGCTCAGGTAGGCCGTGGCATTTAAACGATGCCCAATTGGCACTAAGGGGCCTAAAGTGTGCCAAGAAAACATCCCCCACACCATTACACCAAAACCACCAGCCTGCACAGTGGTAACAAGGCATGATGGATCCATGTTCTCATTCTGTTTACGCCAAATTCTGACTCTACCATCTGAATGTCTCAACAGAAATCGAGACTCATCAGACCAGGCAACATTTTTCCAGTCTTCAACTGTCCAATTTTGGTGAGCTCGTGCAAATTGTAGCCTCTTTTTCCTATTTGTAGTGGAGATGAGTGGTACCCGGTGGGGTCTTCTGCTGTTGTAGCCCATCCGCCTCAAAGTTGTGCGTGTTGTGGCTTCACAAATGCTTTGCTGCATACCTCGGTTGTAACGAGTGGTTATTTCAGTCAAAGTTGCTCTTCTATCAGCTTGAATCAGTCGGCTCATTCTCCTCTGACCTCTAGCATCAACAAGGCATTTTCGCCCACAGGACTGCCGCATACTGGATGTTTTTCCCTTTTCACACCATTCTTTGTAAACTCTAGAAATGGTTGTGCATGAAAATCCCAGTAACTGAGCAGATTGTGAAATACTCAGACCGGCCCGTCTGGCACCAACAACCATGCCACAGTCAAAATTGCTTAAATCACCTTTCTTTCCCATTCTGACATTCAGTTTGGAGTTCAGGAGATTGTCTTGACCAGGACCACACCCCTAAATGCATTGAAGCAACTGCCATGTGATTGGTTGATTAGATAATTGCATTAATGAGAAATTGAACAGGTGTTCCTAATAATCCTTTAGGTGAGTGTATAAGGAGCAGTAATGTTAAAAATGACATTAAAGGGATAGTTCACCCAAAACTGAAAATTTGCTCACCCTCATGTTTTTTGGAAGCATATGGGTAGCAACAATACATTTGCCATTTCCTACACTAGTTTTTATGTTTAAATGCAATGCAAATTTACACTGCATTTTGCTACAATTATCACGTGGTATGATGAAAATGCAATCCTAAGTATCCTACCCGTGAGTCGAAATGCATTTAGGAAAAATTACATTTAAGTTTTATTTTTGCTAAAAATTTTAGCTTGGACATGTTAAACATATCTAATCAATTTGGGTAATATGTTTTCATTTTAATTTAGCAACTTTTAAAGCATTAAAATATGTATTTCATTTACATATTAAAACTAGTGTAGGAAATGGCAAATATAATTGAATTTTCATTTTGGACCAAACGTTGCACATATGTAATGGAAAATGTAGATTTAAATACAGAAATACATTGTCCTTTTACATCTTGCATTGCCATTTTGCATATTACATAACATTTCAAATTGAATATTGCTACCCATATGCTTCCATAGTTCCAAACCTGTATGAGTTTCTTCCTTCTGTTGAACACAAAAGAAGATGTTTTAAAGAATGTTGGTAACCAGACAGTTGACGGCCCCCATTGACTTCAATAGAAGGAAAAACGAAATACTATGGATGTCAATGGCTACTGTCAACTGGTTACCAACATTCTTTAAAATATTTTCTTTTGTGTTCAACAGAAGAAAGAAACTCATACAAGTTTGAAACAAGTAATGACAAAAAGTGATTATATTTTCTTTTAAAACAAGTAGGAATCTGTATCTACAAAATACAACATTTTTATTGTTGTTCAAACTGCTCATAATAAGTGCCATAATTGTAGATAATTATCTTTGAGTTATATTTACTTGACTCTTAAACTACAGGGGGATTTAAATGTCAAACTGCTGAATTATGAATCTTATGATTCATGAACGTCTATTACGTAACGCGTCGTTCGCCAATGACAGCCGTTAATGTGCTGGCTAATGAATATTAATAAGAACACGTGATCGAAACTCCAGGAGGGTTACCAAAGCAACGTTGGTATGATACAATTAAGTATTCATGAGCTAAATCCACGACTACGTCCTTCATATTAAAAGCCCCTCATTTTAAAATATGAATATAAATGTTCATGTTTCTGAACTCCTCGTCCCAGACCAGTCTAGATGAAACCATATTAACAGTAAAAAGCATAGAAAACAACCGCGAGTCGAAAGAATGGTTTGGGAGCTGGGTTTGTGAGATGGCCTCGCAAAACTAGTATAATGTGGTTTTGCACCACCAGAGGGAGAACTCGAACTACACCGTAGACCAGACCAAAGCGGATTAGACCGGAATCTGTGTCGTTCAGTCCAGTGTTTTGAAACGAACGAAATGGTCAGGTGGAAAGCGCACCGAAATGAAGAAATATTCCGTTTGATAGCGCATTTATTCTGAATTATGTTACACAGCTGTTGAAAATACTAATTTCCAGATTGTTTAAAGTTGATTGAAGTTGTAAACAATGGAAGCTCTGTGGACAAAAATCGAAGGTGAGTAATTTATTTGTCCGATTTAGTCAAATAAAACACTACAAACCAATAATATAATGAAATGTAATGAATTCAGATCTGATTTTGACGTGTATAATGTGCATCGTCTTTTTGAAATAGATTCTAATTATTTATTTTTATTTATTTATTTTTAAGGATACCAAGACTATCCAGACTATAAGGTCAAATGGTTTCCTAATGGGCTTGTTTTATCCTTTTATCAGACCCTCTTTCATTGATTCGCTTCATGGTTCCACCTTTGAGGTTACTGTCTGCCGCCATGTGGCAGGTGACAGAACAGAGACAGGTGAAGCACTATGGGATGTTGGAGGAGTTTGTAATCATGGTGACTGAGACTGTGCCAGAGCTTCTACATGACCATCAAAGAGCCCGGCTTATACTTGGCTTAAGAGCAAGGGTACGAAATGACAGTACACAAAAACACATCCACCTTGTACAAGATGAATGGCTTTTCAGTTTCTAAAGAGGAGATTGGTTCCAGTATTGTATCTGTTCTTTTGCACAGCGTCTTCTGGAGCTGTGTCGTGGTCAACATCAGATCGAACTGGAAGAAATTCAGCCTCACATGGATCAAATCCGTGCTCTTTGTGTCAACAGCGATGAGGTCAGTGAGGTCAAATCATCCACATTTGGAACCCATGTTGTCTGCTTGAAACATCACTCTTGTGCTTAGATTAAAATTCAAATATATTTCTGCAGGTTGTTGATGAAAACATGGAGGAATCTGAGGCTTGTTCCTTGGACCTCATTCGGACCCTCATCAGCAACCCCGAAGGGAGGGAGCATTTCTTCCAGGTTACAAACACATAAACATGGTTTCAACACACTTAGTTTTTGCTCTTTTTCTTACCGTGTCATGAAATTAATTTTTCCCCAACCCTGTGCAATTAATAGAACATTTTCCCAGAAGAATACGGACCCAAGTTTGACAAAAACCTACAGACACTGATGGAAGACTTCCTCCTACAGCTGGACCGGATGATTTCAGTCCCAGACCTTTCACAGGTACATCAAAAAACATCAATAAAGAACACTGTTACTGTATTATTTCTCTTAACGTTAGTCTGATTTTGTTCCTCAGACTATCTCTTGGCTCAGGGCCTGCCCGTCTCTCCTGGAGGAATGCATTCATTCAGTTTCGGTCCCGAAGCAAATGAAGACCCTTCTTGAACACCACAAAGCTAATGGAAATCTTCAGGACAATGGTAGTTTTTATGTTAAACAGCGCCATATTTATGTGAAGGATTATATCAGATCACAGTTGCATTTTGACGGTTTCAGTCAGTTGCATCTGTGTTTATGAAGCTGTAAACCAGATGAAACAATCAGAATGAAAATAGAACAGTGAATTACAAAGGGACAGTTTAATTTTTCATTTTGGAGGTCTTAACAGTATTGCATGACTAAACATTAAAAATGCACTTTATTTTAACATCTACGTACTTTCAATTAATTACTCTCCCCACAAGCACTTTGGTTCAGTTCGCTTACTTGTGTATCGTGTACATTAGCGAGCCACCTGACACCTGGATCTTTAATTTGAGGTTTCATTTATCTCTTTGTGTTTCTCTGTTGCAGAGTCTCTTCACTCTGTTCATAACAGCTGTACATTTTCATCTCAATCTCTCCCTCCGCTGGTTCGAGTCGTCATATCCAGCGATCACACAGAATCTGGCGACCCTTCTGAATCGGGAGCCGATTTAGATGGTCAAGACAAAGATGATTGCCACACTGATCCAGATACGTCCAGCTGCACATCTAAAAAGAGAAAATTAAAAATCGAGACAGAGGAGAGAGAAGATGAAGAGGATGATGATGATGATCAAAACTGGCCAATCACAGATGCCCCATCTAGAGGAAAAAGGAACAGTTATGATGACAGCTGTATTGGTGAAGAGCTGATTCAGACACACACCAAAAAAACCTCCAAAAAATCCTCTAAAAGGAAAAGAGACGACAGCACAGAGGTGTCCAGAGAGTTCACATTTATTAATCATTTGGGGGCATACACAGGTCAGTTCATTTTAAAGTGGACCTATTATGCTTTTTTTTCAGCTTTGTTTAGTGTGTAATGTTGCTGTTTGAGTATGAAAAAGGTCCGCAAAGTCACTCCAGAGGGAGTTATTCTCTATATCAGTGCGCACTGTTTCTGAACTCCCTGAAACAAATAACAAATCAAGACTTTGTAAAACGGCATGATGGTTCCTCTTTAAATCATCATTTTAAATGTCTCTCTGTTTTCATTTATTAGTAGTGCTTGCTAAGGCTTCATGCGAAGTATTACACTTTGGCTTATACCCACAACACCTTAGCATCATGAAGATGACTTTAGCTTGTGCAAGCACTGCTAAAAATCTAGTTTAAGAGCTGATTTACATGCTTTTCTGCTTCATTTACTCAGAAGAGTCTTCCTACCAGACCTCTGATGCTTCAAAAGTTCCTTGGTCAGAGGAAGAAACGTTCAGCCTCATCGACATATGGGGGAAAGACAGCGTCCAGCGGAGTCTAAAAGACTGTGCCCGTAACCGACACATTTTCAACCTCATTTCTAAGAAGATGTTCGAGAGAGGGTTTACCAGAACAGCAGAGCAGTGTCACACCAGGATAAAGCGCTTGAAAATGAGCTTTCGACAATGCCACGACAACATGTGAGTTAATTCAGAAACTGTTATTTTAGGTTTTGTTTTTAGTTTTATTATAGTTTATTAATATGTTGAACTAGATTTTTTTGTTTTTTTAATTTTCTTTCTTGTTAATTTTACTATAATTTACTATAATTGAGACATTTCATTATGTGCTTTTGTCATTTTAGTAGTTTTTGATTTAATTAATTTTTATTTAGGTTTTAGATTTAAGTTTTATTTACTTCTAGTTATTCATTTTAGTGCTTAAACTGAAACTTTCAGTTTATTGTCAAGGCAACATTTCTAATTATCATTTAGTTTAAGTTTTTAAACTAACATTTATGTTTTATCAGCTTTATTTCAATTAACAGAAATGTTTTTAATAGTTTTAGTTAATGATAAAAACCCTGATTTGAAATCAACATGAAATCAAAATATGACTTTAAATAAATATTTTAGGGTCATCAAAAAAACTTTGTGTATAGTTAAAAAAGGATCCATCTTTTTACATAAAACATTGACATGACATACACTATCCTTTAAAAGTTTGGGGTCTGTAAGATTTAAAATTAAATATCTTTCAGTAAAGAAACATTTTATAGTGTAACAAAAATTATATTTGAAATTAACGCTGTTCTTTTGAACTTTTTATTCATCAAGGAATGTTGAAAAAATGTATCCGAGTTTCCACCAAAAAATGAAGCAGTACTGTTTTCAACATCGATAATAAGAAATGTTTCTTAAACAGTTAATCGGCATATTAGAATGATTTCTGAAGGATTATGTGATGTTTAAGACTGGAGTAATGATGCTGAAAATTCAGCATTGCATCACAGGAATAAATTACATTTTAAAATATATTCTAATAGTTCTTTTAAGTTGTAACAGTATTTCACTATATACATTTTATTTATTGTATTTTTTATCAAATAAATGCAACCCTACTGACCCCAAAATTTTGAACAGTACTGTATATGAATCTTTGAAATGTAAGAAACCTTTAAAACTGAATTTAAATGTATTTTTTTTCTTTAATTTTAATTAAACTGAATCTGTGTTTGTTTGGCAGTGTGACAGGAGAAAGACCGGAATGGAAGTTCTATAATGTTCTGGAGAAAATTCTCTGCCGTAAAGACTCTACAGAACAGGAAGACAGTATTACTGATGTCAGCATTGCAGAAGAGTCCTCAGGACAGCAGGCAAAAGACGACACTGATTGGGATGTTCTTGGCCATGTCGGACTAGAGGGTAATTTTCTGGACATGATGTACAGTCAAACTAAAATTTATTCAGACACCTTAAACATTTTCTCACATTATCACAGTTTATTCGCTATAGTTTAGAAAATGGTAATAAAATATGACAAGAACTCAGAGTTAAACTGTGTCAGAACAAATTCATCTTGATAATGTCAGATAACTTTGATAGAAAGGTATGTAATGGATCACAATCAACCAATCAGCTGTTAAATTTAAGTACACAATTAGATAACTGATAATTAGATAATAACCAGCAGCCATATCACCCTGTAGCCCAAGACTCGTTTCCCACTGAAGCTAAGCAGGGTTGAGCCTGGTCAATACCTGGATGGGAGACCTCCTGGGAAAAACTAAGTTGCTGCTGGAAGAGGTGTTAGTGAGGCCAGCAGGGGGTGCTCACCCTGTGGTCTGTGTGGGTCCTAACACCCCAGTATAGTGATGGGGACACTATACTGTAACAAGCACCGTCCTTCAGATGAGACGTTAAACCGAGGTCCTGACTCTCTGTGGTCATTCAAAATCCCAGGATGTTATTCAGAAAAAGAGTACGGTGTAACCCCGGCATCCTGGCCAAATTTGCCCACTGGCCTCTGTCCATCATGGCCTCCCAATCATCCTCATTTACTGATTGGCTTCATCACTCCACCAATCAGCTGGTGTGTGGTGGGCGTTCTGGTGCAATATGGCTGCCGTCGCATCATCCAGGTGGATGCTGCACATTGGTGGTGGTTGAGGTGATTCCCCCCCTTCTAAATGTAAAGCGCTTTGAGTACCCAGAAAAGGCGCTATATAAATGTAACAAATTATTATTTATTATTATTATAGATAATACCAATTTAGGTCAACCAATGACCAAGCAATGCTTAATTTTGTTCAGTCTGTGGTGTAAAAGGTCACATTAGCAATTAAAGAAAAAACACTTAAGCAAAATATGATCAGGTCAAAGTGTCTGAATCATTTTGGTCCAATTTTACTGGTAGTCACTGTATGTAGAATTTTTGGGTACAATATGTCACAGTTTACTTTATTTTGCTATCCTTACTTACATAAATGAACTATAGTGTCCTGCACACACTAGTAAAAAAACATATCTGGTGTCTGAATAATTTTTTGGTTTGACTGTATATGAGCTATATAAGACTTGCTGTAATGTTAACCAAAGTTTCACTTACACCCTCTCAAGGCACCAGGAATATCCCATGGACAGACCTGGAGACGCAAACCCTCATCAGGATCTGGGGAGAAGACAAAACCCAGCGAGAGCTGAGAGGGGTTCTCCAGAATGGACACATCTTTGCCATGATCTCAAAAAAGATGGCAGCTCACGGTTACGTCCGAACAGCAGAGCAATGTCAGAGTAGAGTGAAAAGACTGAAGCTGTGCTTCAAACAGTCTTACGAGAGTAAACAGTGAGTGCTTTGTCATCTTCGACATCATTGTTAACAAATTCCTGGTACAGTAAAAGCAAAATAATTTAGTGTACAGAGCACTGTTATATTATTTTAAATAACTGAAAGTGCTATTCTTGAATTCTTTTTGCAGCACTGAGGGCAAAGAGCAAGTTGAATTTAAATTCTATAAACAGATGGAGAGAATTATGGCTAATGAAGAATCATGCTCATCACAGATCAAAGAGGAGGAGTCAACGGACATCGCATACCAGGTGTACAAATACCAGGAAATAGGTATCTGTTTGTTCCTGTTACCATTTCAGTTTCCATGGATGGGGATTCATACATTTTTAAGCGTGATAGAATTGTCCAAAAGTGTCTAATACATGTGCGTCATGTCCTCCTATCATCACTGAACACAGAAACCGCAATGAACTGCATGGATGATAGAAAGAAGGTCGCCTGGTCCGATGCCGAGACGCTGATTCTCCTGCAGTTATGGGGCAATGAACAGGTCCAGCAGAATCTTCAACGTTGCCCTCACAACGGCCCCATCTACTCGGAGATCTCTGAGAAGCTGAACGCTCACGGATACCTGCGCTCCGCTGAGCAATGCCATACCAGAATCAAACGACTCAAAATCAGCTACAGGCAGTGCAGGGACAGCATCAGGTCAGTGGCCGAACTTATTCAAGAGGCATTTATGTTATGCAGTACCAAATAAGAGAGCAATCACATTAGCACATTATTTGTGAATATGGCCTGAGCACTAAATATAATTTTTCATGGGATGTTCTTATAATTTCAGTTTTTGTTTTTTTTCCCTGTGCAGTTCACCTGAAGCCGAACGCATAGAATTTAAGTTCTATGATCTGATGGAAGACATTTTTCGAAAGAATGCTTCATCCAAAGTGTCAGGAGATAATGAACCCAACAATGGCATCAAATCAGGTACTTTTATTGAAGGGGTGCTATTAGGGCTTTTTTATATTTTCAACTTTCTTTAGTGTGTAATGTTGCTGTTTTAGCATGAAAAAGGTCTGCAAAGTTCCAAAGCACAAAGTCACTCCAAAGGGAGTTATTCTCTATATGCGCACTGTTTCTAAATAAAGGGGTGGGGCCGGGTTGAGTTAGTAGTGTATTAAAACACACTGTTATGGTAAGGGGCGGTACATTTCCCAAACACACTCAAAGTGCTTGGCCAATCAGCCGACCAATCAGAGCACATTGCTTTTTAGAAGGAGGGGCTTCATAAAGACGGGAACTAAACAGAGCGTTACTGACAGACTGGGACGAGAGGTGCTGCAACAATGTCAAACATGTGAAAAATAAGGTGTTTTTTAACATTCAAGCATGAAAACCTATTCTAGTAGAGCTCAAAAACAAAATTAAGACTTTGTAAAAGGGCATTATAGGTCCCCTTTAAATGTCTATGTTCCAGATATGGAATGTGTATTATTTTTGTTCTTGATAACTGAATTTGATATGTGTAACATATTACATAGAATTAAGGGTTTATATTATGGTATATTTGTTTTCGCTAGAAATTCAATCCCCGAAATGAACTTTTACATTGTAGTAATACTTGTTTCTGATAATCCAGGTGAAAATAACATGTTTCCTTCTGTCAGACACCTGCAGCAGGGTGGACCAGACAGCATCCTGGTCAGACTCTGAAACTTTAGCTCTAATAGACATTTGGGCGGAAGATGAGGTGCAGGAAGCCCTGAGAGGATCCGTCCATAACGGCCACGTGTTTGCTAATATAGCGGAGAAACTAAACAGTCAAGGATTCGTCAAAACACCAGAGAAATGCAGATGGAAGATCAAGAACCTGACAAAGAATTTCCGACAGTGTTACGAAAGGAAAAAGTGAGTTTGGCTTTATTTTTGCTTGGATGATATGTTAAAGTGTTTTTATCTGAGGTTTAATAATGTCCTCCATATTGTTCTCATCTAGATGTGGCTTAGAGAATGTAGATTGTAAATACTATAATAAACTGGAGCAGGTTCTGGGTGATGAGGCCTTTTCCATGGATGTCTTTGATGAAGATGATCAGGATACAGGTTTGTGACTTTGAAATTCATTCATTCATGCATACGTACACACATTTTGGGTGAATTTTAAAAGGTCAAATTTCATCCTCCCAAAAAACTTGGAATTCTGTTTTAAAGTTTAGACCTTTTTTTTTCATTACAGTAATGGGAATTGTGCTTAAAGGCACAATATGTACGATTTTTGGATAAAAATATCTATAAACCACTAGATCAATGTTATATATTTTGTTGACTTGTGTACTTAAATTATCCCAAGTGTTTCCAAGAATGTTTAAATTCAGAGAAATAAGCAATTTTAACCAGGACACGAACCGTGTCCATGCGTAGCCTATCAATGACATCATATCATACCCCCATTACCCTTGATTTCCGGTTTTGTAGAAACCGTGAAAACACCAAAGACACTTTAATATATTATGTGTTTTATTAGACAGGTGAGCAACTGTTTGGAGACATTCATCGACAGAAAACTAATCGTTGTTATATAGCTCAACACAGTTAGTTTAAATCTCATTTTCTAATGCCTAATATCGATCTAGCTCACTTCAGTGTGCAACAAGTGTCTCATAGTAGCCACCGAGCGAACTCACAGAGTACCATAACTTTCAACACACTGAAATGTATCTAATATGATAAAACAGCACTGAGTTATCCCACATACGCATGAGCTGAAGAAGCGCAAGCGGCCGCCTGCATTTTTTATTTCTCTATTAACTTTACTATAACTATTACTGTCCTTCCTCAGAATACCAGCAGGCAGCCATGGTAGCCGTATCTGAATCAGGCAGGAAGATGACCTGGTCAGACCAGGAGACGCAGGCCCTGCTGGATATCTGGGGTGATGACCGTGTGCAGCACAGCCTCATGTCCTGCCCCAAAAACAGGCACATCTACAGATATATATCAAAAAGAATGATGGCACTGGGTTTCAACCGAACGGGCGTCCAATGCCACTCACGTGTAAAAAGACTAAAGTCCCAGTTTTACTACGATGGGTGAGTGAGTTAAAGAATGTTATTACATTGATGACTAGTTCTTAAAGGTCATGTTCAGAATGCAATAATTGTGTACTGTTTACTGCACAGTGTTGTGTAGTATGGTAGACTGCTTTTCTGAACATAGAGGTATAATATTTTCAACTCTGTTTCTACTTTTTAATGTGTTTTTCAGCAGGGAGGAGTGTAAATTCTATGATCAACTGGAACAGATTATTTTAAAGGACAGAACATCCGATGACCAGGACATCAGTGAGCTGGAGTCCATAACTGATTCTGATTCAGGTATCAAAATTGGTCATGCAAATTATTAAAAATACTTTTTTTTTTGTCTAATAAATTTAAATATAAGCCACGTCTACATTAATCCGGATACACGTTTATTTGCAAAATGCTTTCTGTCCACACTACTTTATTTTGAAATGTATCCACTTTGAAGAGCATCTTTAAAATGCCTTTGCCGCGATCTCAGTGTGAATGGAAGGTAAAATATGCGTTTTCATATGTATCCGGATTAATGTAGATGTAGCCATATCTGTCTCGCTTTCTAACTGGTTCTTCATGATATCAAAAAGTTTGAATAAAATTTGTGAAGATATGCAAGTGATGCATTTGGACCTGTGAAATGTGTTTGCATGTCCAGACTCCCTAGCTCTCTCCAAACCTCCGACTGTGGATGGGCCGAAGCTGGCATGGGGTGACAGCGAGACGCACACACTTATATCCATCTGGGGGAGCGACCCTATCCAGGAGAGGCTGAAAGGCTGCGTCAAACGCAAACCTGTTTTCCAGCAGATCGCACTGGTCATGGCCGAGAAGGGCTACAGCAGGACAGACGAACAGTGTCGCTCCAGGATTAAAAGACTGAAGGCCAGTTACAGACAGTGTCTTGATAATTACAGGTAGATACAACAACTTTGACCTCAAAAATAGAATATTTAAATGCACTAATTAAATAAAAGAATAACATATATTTTTTACATTTTCTAAACCCATAGAAATGAAGTGGAGCAGGTGGAGTGGAAGTTTTTCAAGCAGCTAAATAAAATATTTGAGAAGTACCCTCTAGATGAGACCGAAACCACCACAGCTCAGGAGCCAGAGGCAGTTGGGAGAAAAAACCCAAGCAGGTCTGCAAAAGCACAGAGCTCAGGTGAATATGAACCTGAATGTTTAGTTTTTTCCTGATTTGATCCTTAAGGTTAAGTGTGTAATTTCCACCAAAAAGAACAGTGAAAATAATGTTCACACATTTTACAGAGGCATCAAACTACAAATGGAAAATGAGAATATATTTTAACATTGAAAATGCACATCACTTTTATTATTGTGTATATGCAAACGTATTTCTTTTTTTTTCTTTCTTTTTTTTACCAGGAAATATACACTACCACTCAAATGTTTAGGGTCTGTATGATTTGTTTTGCAAGAGACTGAGTCTTATTCAGCGATGACACATTAAATTCATCAAAAGTGATAGTATAGATAATGATTTCTATTTCAAATAAATGCTGTTCTTTTGAATTTTCTACTCATCAAAGAATCTTGGAAAAATATCCATGTTTCCACAAAAATAGCAGCAAAGCTGTTTTCAGCATTGATAATAGTTCATGTTTCTTGAGCAGCAAATCAGTATATTAGAATGAATTCTGAAGGATCATGTGACACTGAAAAAGAATAGAAAATAGGTATTTTAAATTGTAACACTTTCACAATATTACAGTTTTTACTATATTTTTTCTTGAAAGAAAATACAGACTTTAAAACTTTTGAACGGTAGTGCATGTTTCAGAAAAACATTTTATTTAAAACAACTGTATTTTGTTTCTGCACTTTTTCAGCCTGACTACACTACACTAGTGAATCACTGCTGGAGGGGGAGCGAGACTCAAATTCTCCTGGATATCTGGGCTTAGGAATACAAATCAGATCTGACTGAGGTATTTTCTGTCATGTGGACTGTAGAGGATGGATTAGGACACACACAAACCTTTAATCGTCTGAAATCCAAGCAAGAACTTGCTGGGGGAAAAAAATCCAACACTTCCACTATCAAGCAACTGAAATACAGGACCTTAGCTGTTCAGGTTCTGTCTGCCTCAAAAAGCATTGCACTGGCACTGCATTAATATTTATGTACATTGGAAAGACAATTAACCTAATGGTGCTGTTGTCATGTGGTCGCAGTTGATCACACGTTTTCACAGGGTAAAATTTAACACTGAAATGTAATCTGTCTCAGCTGCTTGGCAGCTTCCATAGTTTGTGACTGGGATTGGATTTGCATAGCAAGATGCAAACTGCATCCTGAAGCCACAGGTCCATTAGCAAAAGTAGCAAAACTCTTTAGCCGCTATTCCACTGTCGGGCTGAACAGTTCTTAGAATGGTAAGGAACGGTTCCAGTTGTGTTTCCACTTGAGCCTCGTTTGGCACAAACCGTTCTCTGCCCGGAATTCTCGGCGCAGTTGTCTAACCATACTGGTAGAATCCGTGAAGTGACGTCGCTACTCAGGATTGGTCACTTGTTTGTTGCCTGGCTACCAGTTTCTCTGTAGCTGGCTAAGTGCTGGATTTGAGTGACGTAAACACAAAGTAATAATAAAATTTAAAGAAATATCTGATCATTTTTCACAACACGGTCGTTATTTACATCTCATATCATCAGTAAAATGTTGTTACCAAGGCAACGACTGACGCTTTTGTATCACATTCCAAAGAGCGACCGTTACCAGCCCCTCAGTGGAAAATGAAACGGTAACCGCACCAGCTGGCCCGGATTGGCCCGGAATGGAACGGTTACGCAATGAGAACCGTTCAGCCCAACGGTGGAAAAACGGCTTGTCATTGTAACAAATTAACCCTTGTCTGAAGTATTTTAGAACATAATGGAATAACTGGACGAAATTCTTCCTGGTGCAGACTGATTTCTCATACGAGTGCATAATTTTCCCAAAAAAGAAACTTTCAGAAAATGGATTTATATTGTATATTTGTATCATAAAACGAAACAAATTTGTGCTGTGTGAAAAAAATACTGAAAAGAATTTTCATTTTGTACAAAAGTATTAGCTTTTAAAGTATATTTGCTAGATTTAACAAATTTTAATATATATATATATATATATATATATATATATATATATATATATATATATATATATATATATATAATACAAATGTAAGTTACTGTTACACAGGGAGATGCCAAAAGTCATTGCCTAAATCTCAATTTTAAAGTGTACCCAATGTGTATTGGCCAAATTAAAGGGTTAAATGAAAATGAATGAATGAACTTTCATTCATCTTCAAAACACATCTTTTAATGAAATCTAAGAGATTTCTGTCCCTCCATTGAAAGTACACTCAACTAACACTTTGGCGCTTCAAAGAGTTCACCAGTAAATAAAAGCCTAAATTACATCTGTTCGTCATATAAAGCGATCGAGTCTCTTCAGAAAATTTGGACTAAACCGGTGGATTGATATGGATTATGATCTCTCTATGAACTTTTTGATGCGTTAAATTGGTAGTAATTGGTCTCTGATTTCATTATATCTTCATTTGTGTTTCGAAGATGAATGAAGGTCTCATGGGTTTGGAACGACATGAGGGTGAGTAAATGATGACAATTTTCATTTTTGGGTAAACTACCCCTTTAAGAATCAGAATCGTTTAAGGAAGTTTGTATACAAAAACACTTTGTATTGCTCGGTGATGGTGAAAGAGTGGACAGTGTTATTGTTACAGCTCTTCCAGATAATAATCTGGAGTGAGTTTATCCAATATGCTTCTAAATTGTCCATGGTGGACAACCATTGTTTTTTGTTGTTGTTTTTGAGTGTTTTAAATCCCACATTGATTCTGTTCTTAGGCATTTTACTGTGCAATAAACAGATTATTTATTTGTTTGTTGAAATGACTTGACCAGCATGATTCAGCCATCACAATGACTATGACAACAAGCCTTCTCGATTGAAGAACTCAACTGCTATCAACTTAAATTTTATGTAAAGTACGAATCTATAAAGTTTTTCCATGTGCAGTTTCAAATATGGGTTGCATAAACAAGCATTGTTTGGAAAACAAAACATTACCTTTTTAAAGCAATGATAAGCTGACATGAAATTAACTAGTCATTTTAAATGTGCAGATTCGCATGTTCAGTCAAGGGCTTTTGG
This sequence comes from Rhinogobio ventralis, assembly GCA_039654625.1. Classification (NCBI taxonomy): domain Eukaryota; kingdom Metazoa; phylum Chordata; class Actinopteri; order Cypriniformes; family Gobionidae; genus Rhinogobio; species Rhinogobio ventralis. Next base: position 5,053,451 of record CM077207.1, read on the forward strand.
GTTCTAGTTTTACACGGCCACGAGTTTGGTCGTAGGTCCTTCTGCGATTGCCTCGCTCACTCAGGTGAATTCTCTCATGCTTCTTTAGAGGCCCAGCGAACTTGAAGCTCCTCCCACAATGAGAGCACTGCCATGGCCGCTCACCCGTGTGGCTGAGCATGTGGTTCTTTAGGTGAGATGAGTGCTTGTAAGTCTTTCCACATCTTTCACAGGTGAACGGCCGCTCGCCTGTGTGCACGCGTTCGTGTCTCTTCATGTTCCCGATCTGAGAGAAGGCTTTTCCGCAAATCTTGCAGCGGAACGGACGTTCTCCGGTGTGTATGCGCAGGTGGCACCTCAGCATCTCTGGTCCCGCAAACGTCTTGTGACAAAGGGTGCACGGGATCTTGATCCGGGGTCTCTCGTGGTTGCGCTGGTGCTTCTTTAAGTCGAACATGTAGACGAAGGACTTGCCGCAGATGGAACACAAGTACTGGCGCTCGCCTGCATGGTAACCTTTGTGTCTTCGGAGGAGGCTGGCATAGATGAAACTCTTCCCGCACTGGTTACACTGGTACGAGCGCTCCATGGAATGGTAGCGGACGTGGATGGACAGTTTAAATGCTGTCGGGAAGCTCTTGTCGCAGTGAGGACACTGGTGCAGGTTCTCTGAGGTGTGGCATTCGCGGTGAATCTTCAAGTATGAGCCCTGGGAGAAGCTCTTTCCACAGATGGTACACTTGTATGGTTTTTCACCAGTGTGCACACGGATGTGCTTGATGAGGTCCGCTTTTTTGCGGAAGGTCTTGATGCACTGCAAGCATTTGAAAGGTCTGGCGAGCGAGTGTGTTTTGATGTGATTGGTCAGGAAGCTGAGGCACCTGAAGCTTTTGCCACAGTCTGAACACTGGAACGGCCGCTCGCCAGTGTGCGTGCGCATGTGATTCCTCAGCAGGCACTCGAAACGGAACTCTTTGTGACACTCGGGACACGCGTGCCTTTTCTCTTCCTGCGTTGTCTGGGAATCAGAAGGAGCGGCCGCTGCCTTTTTGGAAAGAGCGGCTCGAGGTGGACTGCTCTTTCTGTGAATGATGGACTTTACAGATGGTGGTCTTTCTATGACAGGAACATAGATTGTTTCCTCCCTCACAATCTCAACAGGAGTTGGAGGCAAAACTGGTAGAGAGACGCCCTTTCCAGTTAATTCTGAGATCCACTGCTCTAAACTGACTTGCCTCACACCAGACGTTTCCACCATCTCAGATTGTTCTAGGAACTGCAGTTGAGTCGTCTCCTCTCCCTCATTCTCAAACTCTGACACCACCACGGCAGAGCCGTCGGCAGTGAGGTAGATCTGCTGGACTTCACAGATGCCAGAGTCTTTCTCTTCACAAAGTGCCTCTTCTTGTTGTAAACCATCCTCTGCTTCTTCATTGGCAGCTACCTCTGTGAACTCTTCGCTGTCAGCTAAAGGCTCAGGCTCTTCTGTGTAACTCTGAGAGGGGCTCATTATGGCAATGGCCGCGTGATCAGATTCTGATTGATTCTCTGTGCCTTCTGATTCAATGATAATCGTCTCTTGTGCAATGGAAGTGGGGGGTTCCTCGTGTTCAATGGTAATGGAAGGCGAGACTGTTTCTTGTACGATTGGATGAGGCAAACAAACTACTTCAGATGTTGAAGGAATGGACACTGTACAGACCAAAAGAAAAGAAAACCCTTAAGTATTCAAATGATGTCTTTACAATAATAGCATTAAAACCAATACAACTTTGTGTTTATGGATGAATCTCACAAAAACATGTTCAGGTCACAATTTAAGTTAAAGGTGCAGTAAGCAATGTCTGAGAAACGCCCTTGAAAGTGGATCGGGCCGAGCACAACAACACACTTAGCCAATCAGCAGTAGGTGCATTGTTGCTTCATACGCGAGTAACATTGGGTTTGCTATGTTTCACAGAACCAAGATAATCTGTTGTTGTAATGTTGGCTATAGTTGAAGCATTATTTTGCTTCGCTTCAGCTATGATAAAGAGACATCCACTCTTGCATTGCATGCATTTTAGGGGCAGAGCAATGAAGGGAGTGGTGTCTTTGTTTTAGTTGATTTCAAATATCAACAGTGTTTCTCAAAAAATCACTTACTGCACCTTTAAAATAATAAAAGACAGTACAATTTGCTTAAATGTCACAATGCAAAAAAATTAAAATAAATAATGACCCAGACTTGTTTTGTAAGTTTCATATTAATTAAATATCTGAATGTTTGATTTAGTTATTCAATACATGCCAACAAATGTGGTACAGTAGCAACAGTAAAGCTCACTTTCATTGATATCTCCCGGAGAATGCTCATTGTTTTTTGCATGCAATCTTCTGGTTTTGAAGTGCTGGAGCACATCCTTTATCTCAACTGGATCTGAGAGTGGCTGCACAATCTCCTCCATCATCGAGAGGCCACCACAAAGCCGTGAGGCTGTCTGAGAAAGTCATCAGATTTCAGATCAGTTACCCTGAATTTTACAATGTCCTGAGAATGGACAGAAGGTTTTACCTGCTCTACTTATCTTGTAACTGGACCAAAAAAATCTACATGCTATGGATAATGCATTATGCAATCTTTACATGAGGACACACCTCTTTAAGGTTGGGCACTGGCAGCAGATCTTCCACTCGGGACAGGAACTCCCATGCGAGGCTCTGTAATACGGAATCATATCCTGAACCATATTCTACAGGGAAGACATGCTGTAGAGAGAGAAACAGAGGTGAAACATGGAAAGACATAATTTTCATGCATTGTTTTTACAGAAAGATGGAGAGGAAAGTCACTAAAGATACAGCAAAATCCTAACCTGGATGAAATTATCTTTCTTTTCTGTGTCCTCTAAAATGCCGTGGACCATTCTAATGAATTTGTTATTGATGATTTCACTTTCCACATCTTTACACTGCAACAAATTGAAATCAAAGAAACAAGACACTGATACTTATGCAACTGAAATAGACTTTCTGAATATGGGTAGAGCAATTACAACAAAAATTACTTTATGTGTGAGATTTCGAAGAGAATCAAGATGTGCCTGAATGATCCACAGATCTGGCATTTTATCTTTCAGACAAAGCTCCAAAATCACCTAAAAGAAAAAAAATCCCTGGTTACCTGTGCTATATTTAAAAAAAGAAAAGAAAAAAGCTCAAATAAGATTTACCTTTTTACGCAGGTGAAATATCAGTTTATTAACCAGACTTCGACTCATGATGTCTGGAACGGTCTCTGTCACCAGCATCACAAATTGCTCCAGCTTCCCGTACTGTGTCACATTACGACGCTGAATAACCTGCCATAGAAATGCTGACATCAGCCGAAGAGGCGGCACAACCAGACGCAGGGCAGAGAGAGGGAGAGCAGGGAGTGCTTGAGGGAAAAAAGGAAAATAAAGATGCAGATAAATGTAAAGCGGGTTATATTATCAGTAGACAAAATAAAGAGATCTTCATATTTCTGAAAAAAGTTGTTGTGATGCATTTAATTGTAATTTGGATGTATAAGTCTACAAGAATTATTGTTTTTAGGACTTTTAACAATCAGATACACAATAGGTATAGGTTATAGACAATAATACATTTTATTCCATGTCCACATCAAAGAAGAAATGTTAATGTTAAATAAATCTATAATAGATTGCAAATTCGAGATAATATTGCATGTTGTACATTAAACTTTACATGCATGCTGAAAACTTCATATTTTATAATTAAACTTAACTAAAACAACTTAAATCATATTTTAATGACTACATACAACTTATAATTAATAATATAAATAGAACTATAATCAGAAAATGTATTTTAATAAACTATAATTATAATAATAAACTTTTTTCATGGTCATTATTCAGCATTAACACTATTTAGAAATACTTTTCTACAATAATACAGTTTCAGTAATGGCAAATGACAGTAATTTACTTTAATTTACCAGGACCTTCTTGAAATAATAATATAAACTAGTGTGATTTGAGTTGTGTGTGTGTGTGTGTGTGTGTGTGAGTAACTTTAATAGGATTGGTTGTGCTAGCTTCACTCTCTTAGCATTTAGCTCACAAGCTACAAAATACTCACCCGCCTCGCGACTCTCTACGTTAAGGATTTCCATTGTTTAAGGTGAGACAAAATCTGTATTTGTCTTTTAGTCAAACTCTCGGCGCCTTATGTCACTGACTTAAACCATATTAGCGGTTAAACGCACTGGCAACGACTGTCGTGAAGTTGACCGAAGCAACGAACAACAACGCTCGACCGGAATACCGGAAGTGGGTCTTTATTCCGCGGTTTTTTCTATAATGTTTGGACGTGCCATGCACGACACCGCATCAGGTCTGGCGGATGCAGTGTCCTACGTTGCCACCTGTTGTAAAATAAAATGTTTCCATTTATATCCTTGCAAGTAATTAAAGGATACAGATGATACGTAAAGTCCAGCTTTCTCCAACAAGAATGTGTAAGTACCATCAAACAACGTAACAGCAAATGCACTCTAATAGAACATAGAAGACAACATTAGGTGCTTATTTCAGATTTACATAAAAAATAACTGATAGCAGTTGTAAGATACAGTACATACAGTTATAATAATAAAAAATATCTTAAATAAATTATAAAAAAAAATAAAGTCTCTTCTCTCACATTTTCTGTCCCCTCTCCTTTTCGGAGAGCCCAACATTGCTTTTTACTGGCAGGTGTATTTTCTGAGATACCTCCATTCATAAACATTAATTTGAGGAAGAAACAAAGGGTTCTGTGGAAGGAGGAATGATAGAAAAGGGGAGCCACATTTCCCAAGCTTTTTCATACGTCTGTTGAGGGAGATACTGCTCTATTCATGGATTTTATAAATAGGCCTATGGATCATCATCATTAAGGGGGGATACTGAATGTTTCCTCTGTGTGAATCTGTATGTGTGCAATGCATGCAAAAGGTCAATGTCTGGCTGACAAAGTGTGTAGGATAAACAAAAATATCGACTGTTAAAAGTTTTTGCTTACATAATCAGTTCAAGCTATTTATATACAGTTGTTGTCAGAATTATTGGCACCCCGGGTAAATATGATCAAAGATGGCTATAAAAATAAATCTGCATCTTTTTATCTTTTATTTAAAAAATTCATAAAAATCAAACCTTTCATTGAAGTAAAAGATTTGAAAGTGGGGGGTAACTCACATTATGAAATAAATGCTTTTCTCCAAAACAGGTTGGCCATAATAGTTGGCACCCTTTTATTAAATACATTTTGCAACCTCATTTTGCCAAGATAACAGCTCTGAGTCTTCTTCTATAATGCCTGAGGAGTTTGGGGAACACCTGACAAGAGATCAGAGACCATTCCTCCATACAGAATCTCTCCAGATCCTTCAGATTCCCAGATCAATGTTGGTGCTTCTTCTCTTCAGTTCAGCCCACTCATTTTCTATAGGGTTCAGGTCAGGGGACTGGGATGGTCATGGCAGAAGCTTCACTTTGTGCTCAGTGACACATTTGTGTGTTGATTTTGATGTTTGTTTTGGATCGTTGTCCTGATGGAAGATCCAACCACGGCCCATTATAAGATTTCTAGCAGAGGCCGTCTGGTTTTGATTTTTTATCTGTTGGTATTTGCTAGAATCCATTATACCTTGTGTTTGAACAAGATGTCCAGGGCCTCCAGCAAAAAATAGGCCCACAACATTAAAGATCCAGCGGTATATTTAACCGTGGGCATGGGGTACTTTTTATCCCTGTTTGCCCCAAACCCATCTGGTGGATTTGCTGCCAAAAAGCTCTTTTTATAGTTTCATCTGACCACAGAACCAGGTCCCTTTTGAATTTCCAGTCGTGTCTGACAACTGAATATGCTGGAGTTTGTTTCTGGATGAGCAAGAAGGATTTTTCTTGAATCCCTCCCAAACAACATGTGGTGATGTAGGGGTTGTTTGATTTTTTTTCTTTTTTTTTCGGCTTTCTGACCCCAACTTTCAACTACTCTCTGCAATTCTCTATCTGTGATCCTTGGAGAGTCTTTGGCCACTCAAACTCTCCTCCTCACCGTGCATTAAGGCGATATAGACACACGTCCTCTTTTAGGCAGATTCGTAATATCTTTAGTTGATTGGAACTTCTTAATTATTGCCCTGATGGTGGAAATGGGAATTTTCAATGCTTTGGTTATTTTCCTACAGCCACTTTCTATTTTGTGAAGCTCAACAATCTTTTGCTGCACATCAGAACTTTACTCATTGTGATGAATGATTAAGTGAATTTGGCCTTTGTGTTTCCTCATATTTATACTCCTGTGGAACAAGACATCATGGCTGGACAATTTCATGTTCCTAGTCACCCTGGTTTGCTAAAAAATGTAAATATTAATGAGAAATACACTTCAGAGATATTTTACTCATAAAAAAATTCTAGGGGTGCCAATAACTGTGGCCAACGTGTTTTGGAGAAAAGCATTTATTTCATAATGTGATTTACCCTCCACTTTCAATTCTTTTACTTCAATGAAAGGTTAGATATTTGTGAATTTTTTGAATGATAGATCAAAAGGATAAACAATGCAGATTTATTTTTACAGCCATCTTTGATCTTATTTACCAGGGGTGCCAATAATTCTGACCACAACTGTATATATAATTAAACTGTTAATTTGGTTCAGGCAAAGTAAGTTGTTTGCCTAAAGGAAATGTCATGCTCGTCATTATTCAGAAAGAGGACATATGGAACGGATCATGTAATTTTATTATAAGCTGTCAAGAGAGGAGGTTAGAGAATTTTGTGTTGCTTGAAGATGTTTCATCAGCTTAGTAGTGAGGCCTGTTCATTTTGCATTTTGCAGTTTTGCATGGTGTGGATGAACTGAAGTACATGGACTACGTCAGTAGAAAAAGTAAAGGTATGTAGATCTTCCTTATGTTTGTGCTTAAATGCTTCAAATATGTTATTTAGACAAATATATAAATTATACCTGTGTATGAATAATTTATTTATTTTGTAATAATTAAAATAAAACAAATTGAATTAATTCAAATTAAATTAAACTATTAAATTTTTATGTAATAAATGTAATAAAATGATATTTTTCGGAGCAGATAGTGAGGGAAAAGCAGGCACCAAGTCAACATACTCAATGCTGTTTATGATTTAATCACAGAAAATGTGCATATCAGTTGCACTTTATTTTAAGGTGTCATTGTTACAGTGTAATTATATATTTAACTCCTGAGTAATATTAATTAACAACATGTACTTACTATAGGGTTAGGGTTTGGATTAGGGTAATTATTCATAATTTTCTGTTATTAATATGTTAATGTAACATATTTAACAAGGACACTGTAAAATAATGTTACCTGCATATCTATCATAGGATAGCAAATTTGATATTCATGTCAATCAATATATAATATAAAATTTGTCCTTGAATATAAACACAAATGCACATACTATAGCATGAATGAGTAGTACTGAATATCTACAATATTTAATCTAAAAACTAATCAATACCAGTGTTGTAAAGACATTTGATTATTAAAGGCCTATTAAGGCCACATATCGATCAGAACAGACATTTATGACCCTGAACCAGGGCGGCGTGGCTCCTGCATCAGTAGAGGGAGATCAGGGTGGTGTGGGTTAACGGCATCATAGCCATATAATCACCAAACCCCCCTCCCCCCTACATATTGTGAGAGACGCAGTACAGGCAGACGACCACTGCAGCAGCAAGCGAGTGTAAGAAATGTCGCAAATTAACATCGAAATACTGCTGAGAGAGGGCGGAAAATCTGCAGACGAAGATAAGCGCGCCATGCGTTCATCCAAAGAAGATTTATGGTGAAATGAGGGTGTGAATAGCCGCTGGTGGGTTGATGAGCAGCCATAAAGCACGGGCGGGAGAGATGAGGAAGGACTTATTCAAGAGAGGAGAAACAAAGGGAGGAGTAAAAGAGAGAGAGTGAAATGGTGGTAGATAAAGACGAGGCCATGAGCTCTGCGCCGCCTTACGACTCGCTGTCAGCTCGGCCAAGTCCCTGCCGTACAAAGGAGTGGGAGCGAGAGTTGCACGCTAATAAAAGACTGTCTTCGCCTCTACGACCGTCTCTATCCTCTGTTTCCCGTCGGCCTTCAGCACTCCCTGGCTATCTGCTCTCACCCTCCCGAGATTACGCTGACCAGCAGCAACGTCTTTCATTATCGCTGTGCTCAGAGGCCTCGCTGGCGCCCCCTGTGCCTGCAGTTGGTGCTGCCCCACCGTGCTGCCGGGCGGTGGGAGTCATGCCCTTGCTGCGCCTTGCACTCCTGATTTTCAGCTTCCTTTTTTGGGCAGCAGGCCTTGCGATCTTCACCCTGGGCATATGGGCACAGGCTTCGTTATCTGACTATATGCTACTCTCTGCGAACCGCTACCCAAACGCACCCATCATCTTGTTAGGCACAGGTGCTGCTGTGACCGCCTGGGGCTTTTTAGGATGCTTAGGAGTGGCTGCCAACCTTCCTTGCCTTCTGCGGGCGTATGGCTTTTTCCAGTTGGTCACACTCATAGGTGGACTAGCGGCGGGTCTCTCTGGGCTCTTCTACAGGGAGGATATCGCTGAAGGTTTCCGTAGCGGACTTCAGAAAGCTGTATTGGACTATGGAGTAGACGAGGGCCGTGCAGACGCGCTGGACAGCCTTCAGAGGGCGCTGGAGTGCTGTGGCGCTGAGGGTTGGCGTGATTGGCTAATGTCTGATTGGGCTATCGAAGATGCTGTGTATTCGACAGGAAGTTTGGGGAATGATTCCTCCACTGTGTCTTTACCAGACAGTTGCTGCATAAAACGCAAAGGCTGCCGCAACAGACCGTTGCCAGAGAATGGAGACAGGAACATCGAGCTAGCAGGGATTCATGCTCGCGGTTGTTTCCGCAAAGTCTTCAGCTTGGTAAATGACAACGTCTTTCACATTGCAGCAACAGTCCTGGGCCTTGCTTTCATCCAGGTGGCAGGTATAGCCCTCGCATGTCTGCTTGCCAATCGTCTTTCGCCCAGACCGCGAAGACAAGCCCGTTGAAATAAAAAGCATTGTGTATTTTCTTTTGCCTGGGCTTTTGTATTAATTGCTGCAGTGTCTTGCATTTAGATCAATTTATAAGGAAGAAATCAGTCAACGTTTTATGGACAAATGCTTAAATAAATAAATAAATACTGCAAATGTTTAGGTAGAGCATAATTTAAATATTCAAGCGTTCTTTGATTGTTGCATGACTCTGAATGACGTGTTTTTGTCCAGTAGTAATCCAGAGTAAAACAAAGTCAAGAGTTATATGATATGTAGATGTGAATGGTATCTCTGTGATATGTTTGTAGACATTCAGTTTTATTCGATTACTGACTAAAATATTATATTATGTATAAAAAAGTTAGAAATAGTCTATATGGCTTGTTTAATATGTATTCTCTAAGTCTAAATAGTTTTTCTATTAATAATAACCCATTAGAAATGTTACACTGATTTTAGTCCATGGGGTTTAATTCATTATAAGGTTTCTAAACTCTTTTGCTATTGAATGCTTCACTGGCAGATAATTGTAATTGTACATTGATTATATAAATATTGTCATTTAAAAGAAAAAAAGACCAAAATATGACTACTTTCTAAAAAAAAAAAAAAAAAGATTGTATAATAACTATATAATTCATAATTGTGAATTGTTGCTTGCAACTTATTTCATTTAATATTCTGAAATGAGAAATATGCATGGCGGAATGTGTTTTTTTATTTATTGGAACTGATTGGATCCTGAAAAATGCAATCATCCAGATTGAATGTAAGTTTAAAAAGCACCAAATAAAAAATAAAACATAATAATATGAGAAAATAAAAATAACATATTTCAACAGCTGACATTGAATGTGCTTGTCATGTAAAAACACCCAACAACAATTAACTTTGTAGACACAATCCACTGAAACCATGTATGCACATCTGGTTGTGTGGTACATTTTATTGTACATTCTGAAATGGATAGACACAGTTTTATGTTTTATGTTATGCACAAATTTATGTTTTGATTCCTCAAAGGTGGCTGACCGGACCACAATCTGCAGTTTCAAACAAGCTTATTTATGAGGGTCTGTATTTCTTTATCACAACCCCTGCTGCAATTACAAGCAAGTGATGAATCAATGGAATCTGGGACAGGTGCTGTCTCTTTAATGACCTGCCACATAGTGGATTGAAAGCCTTCTTAACCGGCAAACCTTTAGATTATTCAGATGACTCTTGCTGTAAAATGTATTAGGCTGCCAGTGATAAGCTACTACAGACGGTAATATGAAGAATATTTGAGATAGATAGATATATAGATAAACAACATACAGAAGGATTGATGGATGGATGGATTTGTTGTGGCTTACTGTGTGCATGTGGTGTTGAGTCATTAATACCCTGAAGGATTGTGTTATTCAGAGCAGATGCAGACGGTTCACAGTGCAAGACAAACTTTCATTAGTATCAGAATGGCCCAAAGTCTCACCCCACTGCAAAGGCTAAAGTTCAACAATGTTGCATTAAAAACGCTGCCGCTGGATTCATCACTAGAACCGGGCTCACGGACCGTGACAGCAGCGTGTTTTTCCCGTGTCGAACCACAGCCGCTGCTCAAGCCCACAATCGTCGCGCTATCCGAACCGGCACTTGCTTTACTAGGACTGAACGCAGGCGAAGTTTTACGTGACCCGCACGGGGCAGAATATCTGAGCGGGTCTCGGGTGATTCCGGGCTCTGAACCCGCTGTGCACTGCTACTGCGGACACCAGTTCGGTCAGTTCGCTGGGCAGCTGGGTGACGGTGCTGTGTGTTATCTGGGGGAGGTGGAGACCGGTGCTGAGCAAACTTCTGACCCGACCAGCACAAGCCCCTGTGGTCGGTGGGAAATTCAAGTTAAAGGCGCTGGACGGACGCCTTATTCTCGGTACCGTTACTTTGGCCTCACTGCATTTAACTAATAGCCCATATTGAGTATATACTAATAGCCTACATGTAACTTGAGAAACAAAAACGTTTTTAGCTTTTGGAATTTTTTTTGTTAAAAATAAGAGATTTGTGATGCATAAAAGCACTGCAAAGATATTAAAAATGTATTTTATGTTTTATGCCTACTGGATTTTCAATCTTAACAATGCTCTAACTCAAGTAGAGATCTCTCTTTTATGAAAAATAATGAGGATAAATTCACCATTAACCCATATCAATTAGATGCATTCATATTAAGTACTGAAACCCTTTAAGGATTAGTTCACCCCAAAATGAAAATTCTGTCATTAATTACTCACCATCATCTTGTTCCAAACCCGTAAGATAATATACATTTGTGTTTATCTTCGGAACACAAATTAAGATATTTTTGATGAAATCCGAGAGCTCTCTGACCCCTCAATAGACAGCAATTTAATTACCCCTTTCAAGGCCCAGATAGGTAGTAAAGACAAAAAACAAACAAAATACCGATTTTATTAAATAATCTCTTCTCGTCTGTGCCCATCTCCTATGCTGTTGACGTAGTGTAAATTGGCCAATGCTGTTCACGTGATCAGCACAACACATGCGTGTGATGCTGACGCAGGAGCTAGCCAATGGTAAGCCAGCGTTCTGACTTAGCGTTTTGAAAGCGCTGCATTTTATTTACTACGTCAACAGCGTAGGAGACTGGCACAGACGAGAAGAGATTGTTGAATAAAGTTATTTATTATTTTGGGGTTATTTTTGGCTGCATCCAAAACCTGGAAAATGCTGCCTTCGGAAGACACATTTCAAGGTAGGAAGGCATCAAGGCACGTCCGAATCTAATGTTAGCTTCACTTCCTGTCTCCTGAGATACCTTCATCTGATCGAGTTTTGAAGGCAGCATAAATGTATCCTTCCCTGCCTTTGATATCCCACAATCCTGTACGTTCCATTCTGTGACAGTTGAGCTAGAAAAAAAAGATGGCGTCTGAAAGTTGCGTTTGCTGGCCAGTTTGTGTAAATGCATGTTTTTGACCAACATTTTCCACTTCTGATGTCATTTCTAGCAAGAAATTGCTACTGTAGTAATTAAATATTTGTTTAGTTTTCACCAAAGCTCTCTTTATTTTGCTGTAGATCATTAAACTGTTACACTGCCTTAGAAGTCTGTCCGAAATCAGTTTTGTGAGGTGCCTTCATGCACAAATGCTGCCTTACAAGTCATTGTCTCATAAGGCAGCAAGGCAACACAGCCTTAAAGTTATTTTTGGGGGTTTTTGCGCACAAAAAGTATTCTCGTCGCTTCATAAAATTAAGGTTGAACCCATTGACTATTTTAACAATGTCTTTCCTACCTTTCTGGGCCTTGAAAGTGATAATTAAATTGCTGTCTATGTAGGGGTCGGAGAGCTCTCAGATTTCATCAAAAATAATTAATAATGTGTGTTCCTAAGATGAGTGAAGGTTTGGAACAGGTTTGGAAAGACATGAGTAATTAATTTTTGGGTGAACTAACCCTTTAAAGCTACACTATGCATTTTTTTGCCGCTAGGGTTCGCTAACCCTCAAAACAATAACAAAGGTGTAGATTGATGACGCAGTGAATGAGCGTGGAATCATGGAACTTGTCATTATACCGATGACTCTAATAATGTTTATGGGGAAATAATGTTTATGGATGAGTGAATGCATTCATGTTTTTTAACATGACTATGGTATGAAGCGGGGCACGATTACTAATAAGAGACAGAGAGCCACACGCAAGTCCCGGGGGATATAAATAAATGAGGACATTTCATTCTACCAAATTACCCGCAAGTTTTGAATTACTCATACAGGTCAGTTTATTTGACAAATTAAAATTGTGAGGAAACGCAATGCTGTTTCACTTGGTCTACACTATCTAAACTGCATTTGAGTGTGTTGATAGTTATAATGTTATTCTGTGTGTTAGTTTGTTGGCTGTATGAGACTAGCAGTAAGCTACATCAACATTAGAACATCATACTGATGATATTCTAATATTTCATCATGTTGAGATACATAACATTGATTCGTTTTATGTACATTTGCTCACCTGTCTAATAAAGCACATGCAAGAACGGAATCTGTCAAGTCGAAGTTTGTTGCGAAGCTCTCGCCATCTCGAAAACGCCACGTCGATACTGGTCCTCTTTTGGTTTCTCATTTTGTTCCAAAGTCTGCTTGCCATGGTCTATAATGTTGAACGAAACACGTCTGTTGCCATGGTTTCTACAGCAGTAAAAGCAGAAACCGAGGGTAACGCGGATATGACGCCATTTCAGGCGACTTCCTCACACGTCCCGGTTTCTTGGTTAAAATCACAATTTTCTTACGATTTACCAATAGTTGGACACATTTGGGATATTGGAAGTACTAAACTGAACAAAATATATGACGCTGGCCTAGTGGTTTTTGGATATTTTACTGCAAAAATCGTACATATTGCACCTTTAATGCCACAATGACGCATACATTTATGCACAAAAAAGGAAAATAAAGCATGTAGAGAAAACACGCCTAACAAAAATTTTATAAAAATTCCCACATGCTTTGTTTTTATTTTAAACGATTAAACAAATATATTTATGTACTTTAGGCAGTCTGATGGGCGTAAAGTGCTACGCTCCAGCATTCGGGAGTTCCTGTGCAGTGAGGCCATGTTTGCCCTGGGAATTCCCACAACACGAGCAGGATCACTGGTGACATCTGATCTTTATGTCCAGAGGGATGTGTTCTACAGTGGCAATCCCAGACCAGAGAGGTGCTCGGTGGTTCTCAGAATAGCACCCACCTTTATCAGGTTGAGCTATTTATGTCTATCCTCCTCAGAGGCACATAGTAACCGACAGACACAGACCAACAGCAATGGCACTTCGTTTGGTAACAAACATCCAACAGATCAGTGTGTTACCCCTGTTTGCATTCATTGCCATTGGTTGGTGCTTGTTTTCACCGATTAAACATGTTCAATCAACGTGTTGAGTTGTGAAATGTCTGAGAAGAGGCATAAATTTGTAATCTGGTGATTGTCTGCGTTGTTCAGTGTCTGTCTGTGCAGTGTGATTAGCCTTAAGACTGTAGAGAAAGGGATGCATTATTTAAAACATTACTTTTTCATAATGCCAAGTTGTAAAAGTGAATGTTCAAAATCCTGAAGTCTGCAAAACAAGGAACTATTACTATTGTACAGTCTTAAAAATGGGTATTTTTGTTAAAGCTTATCAGTTACTCATGCAAAATTGTCAAATATAGCCTATGCCTATATACTGCTATCTACTGGCCAAATGTATCACTAAAACCAATTTAGGGCTCTTGAGTTATAAGATCTACTGAAATGCATCCTCACTTTTTGTTTCATTAAGTATTTAAAAATGTTTGCACTCATGACTCTATCCATATTTCTCATCAGATTTGGCTCATTTGAGATCTTCCACCCTGGGGATGGCTTCACAGGTAGACAGGGCCCTAGTGTTGGACGGCCTGATATCCGTGCACAACTTCTGGATTATGTCATTGAAACATTCTACCCTGAAATACGAAGAAGACATTTAGATCGCCAAGAAAGGAATGCTACCTTCTTCAGAGAGGTTTTAACAATTTTATATATATATATATCCTATAGCTCAGTAGCGAATCGCGCCTCTTGAACCTTGGCCCTCAACCAACAGCACTCAGACCAAAGCACATTAGCGACAGACACTTCCACATGTTAATAATAAATCATATCTTTAGACTGGCACAGCAGCCAATTAAATGCATGTAACAGATCGTATTAAACTTGTGATCTGGGAAAAATGTAACTATTAGGCAGAATTACAGCAAATGTGCATGGTCGCTAAGTTGGTAAATTTACAGATTGACCAGTAATTCTGCAAAATAACTGTTTTCTCAAATAAAGCTTAACATATAAAACAGTGGCAGCAGCGACCAGAGTAAAATCAGTCACGTAACCTGTTAGATTTTAAATAATTTACCCAAACAGACAGACCCAAACACAAATTAGGCCTAAATAGGCAGATTTTAAGGGTTTATTTTTTATTGTCAAATTATAAATTCCCAAAATAACATTAGAACTATTTAAAAAATGTTTGCTTTTTAAACTATTATTTAAAAGTTTGTAAATATTTTTTACAATAGTTTAGGCCCTCTCTGAGGGCCTAGATTGCCCTGACGGTTCCCCACTGGTGTACTGACAGTATAGTTTTATAACATTTGTGTACATAGAAATCTGTGAAATGCTTTTATATCAAATGTTATTGTCATGTTACAGAGGAGGACACAAGGGATTCAGCAGTAATGGATGATTTATTCACAGATTGTTGAAACAGAACAGGAAAATGATCAGGTGAGTCACAGTTCAATGCAATCCAACCGACAGTTGGACTTAACTGAATAATTTTGTCCTTTTTGCAGGTTAACACAGATGGATGATGATGATGCAGGTAGTATACAGAGTCTATGCTGAGGGACAGCAGTCACAAGACTAGATGAGTCAGGTAGGTACACTCTCCAGTAGAGACTGATGAGACCGGAGTGTATGTTAATGGTGTGTATTTAACCAGTTCGTGCTAATAAGTGACCAGTGAGGCTGATCAGTATTCGGGTGACTGTGATCGGATGGGTGGAGTTGTAGGACCTGGTGCAGATGGTGTGTTGAGAGAGTCTGTGACCCTGCCATCCCACCCCCCTACCCCCTCTCATGGGCAGCTCCTGATGACTGAGCAGGGCGGCGACAAGGACGGCCTCTACATCTGGGAGCAGGACGTTTTGGATAGTTTGTATGGAACTTGTGAGTAATGTCAGTTCCTCGGGGCCATAGCCCTCCCAGTCCACGAGGTACTCCAGACGTCCACCTCATCGCCAGGAGTCCAGGATGGTACGGACTGTGTAGATCTGTTCTTCCACCACTACTTTTGGAGGAGGAGGAAGTACATCCAGGGCACCAGGTCCTGTGGAAGGAGACATAAGGGAGTCATGATGAGGCTTCAAAAGTGATATATGGAAAGAAGGTAAGAATCTATATTGACGAGGTAAGTTTAAACAGTAAGTAACATCATTAATTTGTCTGTTGATAGTGAAGGGGCTGATGAAACGGGGACTCGGCTTTCATGAGAGCAGCCAGAGGCGAATATCCCTGGTTATGAGAGCCAGAGATTCTGCCCTGGATGGTAAGTGGGTGTCGCTGTTGTTCTTGCGTCTGCACTGGCTCTTATACCTCTGTGTACCTGTGTTGATGGTTGTGGTAGTATGACCGCAGGTATCGGCCTATCTCTTAGATCTTGCATTCGGTTTTGCCGTTGGTTTGGGGATGGTAGCCAGAAAACAAGCTCACTGTCACTCCTAGGAACTGGAAGAAAGCTTTCCATACGTGAGAGGTGAATTGGGGACCCCTGTCAGACACTTTATCTGGTAAGCCATAGTTTCAGAACACATGGTGGAACAATGACTGCTGTTTCCATGGCAGACCTTTTGAAGGAGATTAGATGACGGGCCTTTGAAAAGCGATCTGCAGCCACCAGAATGCAGGTGTAGGTATCTGATGGTGGTAAGTTGGTGACAGTCAACCCCCAGATGTGACCAGGGTCCGGAAGGTGTCGTGGGGTCTTTGAGATGGCACAGATGAGACAGCCTTAGACATACTGTTGGATATCCTGGGTCATACTGGGCCACCAGTAACGATTGTGGAGGAGCGAGAGGGTATGCTGGATACCTGGGTGCCCAGATCCCGGAAACGAATGGGCTGAGTCCATGAGGGACACTCGGAGGGCAGATGGTACGTAGATGCATCCCTCTGGACCTGCTGGCGGAGCAGGCTCATGCTGAGTGGTTGAGTTGTTCCCCCTGCCGCTGAGATAATACCGCTCCAACGCCACAGGTGGAGGTGTCCACTTCGACCACAAACGGTAATTCAGGATTTGTGTGTTGGAGAGTAGGAGTGGTGCAGAAGGCTTCTTTTAATAGGTGAAATGCATTATCAGCATCAGGGTTCCAGGACAGAGACTTGGGCCGTTGATGGAGCAAAGATGTGAGTGGTGATGCAATCTGACAGAAGTTGGCAATACATTTCAGACGTTGAAGATCTTTGACTGAAGAAGGCTGTGGCCAGTTCTTGACAGCTTGGACTTTCCCCTGGTCCATCTGAATGCACTGTCCATCGATGATGTAGCCTAAGAAGAGGATGGATGGATGGTGAAACTCGCACTTCTCTAGCTTCAGATACAGTTGGTAGTCTCCAAGTCGGTGAAGGACCTGCGCAAAATGATGGCGATCGGCCATGTTCCGGGAGTAGATTAAGATATCATCTATGTAGATAACAACAAATCAATGGAGGACATCCCGGAACACCTCATTCATGAAACCCTGGAATACAGAAGGAGAGTTGGACAGCCCCTATGGCATGACCCAGTACTTATAGTACCCTGATGGTATTACGAAGACGGTTTTCCACTCATCTCCCTTCCGGATCCGGATGAGGTTGTATGCGCTACGCAGGTCCAGCTTAGTGGAAAAAAAACAAGCTCCCCTTAGTTGTTCTAAGGCAGATGGGATGGAATGATGTTTGCAGTAGATCCCTCTAGCACCAGTAGTGAGACTTCTTCCCTATGCAGGCTGCCTATGCGAAGTGTGATAGTGGGGGTGTAATGGGTGATTGCTCAGCGGCTTACCCAGAATGGAATGGAATGGCTGGTTAGCGTTTGTGTGAAGGGGAGTTTCTTGATCTGGAGGTAGTTGAGAAACTCCTTGGAGGCTTCACTAAAGTTCCAGCTGAAGAAAAGAGTCTAAGAAAGGTAGAATTATATAAGGGTTAAATGTTAAGGAAAAAAATATAAACTATTGTATACAATGTCCTGTCTCGGCCATTGCCTCCTGAGATCCCTGTCTTGTCCAACGCCTCCTGAGGTCCCTGTGACGGCCAATGCTGCTTGAGGTCTCCCCTGTCATGGCCAACGCTCCCTGAGGTCGCTGTCATGGGCTTGGTGCCTGAGGTTCCTTTAATGACCGCAATCAATGTGCCTACTTCCCTACTATACAGTATGTTTGAATTCATAGTATTTATAAAATATATTATTCCCCATAATATCCCACTACGTAAGAACAGCTGCGACCATTGAGTGCATAAATAGACTTTATGCAAGGCCTACTGCCTACGTATTTCAGATGAAATCTCAATTCTCTCAGCAAATTGTGGGGTTAGTAAACTCTTTCTATCATATTTCGATTAACTATCAATTATACACAATTTATTATGTGACCCGTTCTGGCAAAATGAGTGGGAATTAGGAGCTACTAACAAAACAAGTGAAAAATTTAGGTCGAATTGGTCGAATAGCAATCCCAATGCTCCAAATAACAATTAAACATCTAAAAGTATCTTTATTTGTATGTTTTCTGAGAGGTGTACCTTTCCTTTTGTCCATGAAAAATGCAGTTTTTCTCTGCTCCCTTCATGACGACTGGCGCTTCCCCTCAGCAAGTTTGGTATCGTTTTAAAGCACAGTAATTCAACTTTGTGAATATTCATTCTCGATGGTATGAGTCTGAACCAATGAAATGTAAAGTCCATGGTGGTGGAGGAAGTCACCAGGGTTGAGCAGGAGCCAGAGAGGACACAGTTGTTGAATTTCATTTTTGAAGGAAAGGTGCCGTAGTATGTTGTTAAAGTGTTATATATTTGCGCAAATCATTTTACACTGGACTGCTTCACCAACAAGGGTCAGTACAACACTGGATTTGCGTAAAAGTTGTTTTTGAAGGATGGGTCAATACTAATGCTTTGTGCTCTAACTTCATATCCAGAACAAGTAAGTATGGAATGTTTTCAAATTTCCTTTCTGAATGAGCTTTCCAGAAGGCTGTACGGCTAATGAGACTAAAGTTACCATCGTCTCCGACTGTATTCACAGAGACCAGAGCTATGTTGTTGGTTTTATTCCAAAAACGCTCACCGTCTGCGTAATTCATAAACGCACATTTATTATGCACTGTATAGTCAGGTGACAGACATTTTTACGTTTTGTTTAAGAGAAAGAAAAACGATTCCTGCTTGATCTAACTTCTTCTGGAAAGATGGCGAGAAGCAACAACTCATTTGCATTTAAAGGGACACACAAAAAACAGCGTGTTTTTGCTCACATGCAAATAGGGGCAAATTTGACAAGCTATAATAAATTATCTGTGGAGTATTTTGAGCTGAAACTTCACAGACACATTCTGGGGACACCAGAGATTTATATTACATCTTGTGAAAAGGGGCATAATATGTCCCTTTCAAACCTCACCCAGTGGTTTGGGGATGAGGTTGGCTGTTCCCTGTGTGGTGATATCAAGGCAAGCCTGCAGCACATACTCTCTGGATGCAAGGTTGCGCTGACACGGGGACAATTTAGGTGGCATCACGACCAAGTCCTCACCAAGCTGTCGGAAGTCTTGGAGAGATGTAAGGTAGCAGCAAATTACGTTCCTGAGATGCCAAAGTTTACACTATCATCTTTTGTCAGACCAGACGACATCGACCGGGTACCAGCACAAGAAAGAAAGACCTTGTTGCAAATGTTGGTGGACCTCAAAAAGCAGCTGGTCTTCCCAAGAGAGATAACAATAACCACTCTCCGGCCAGACATTGTCATGTGGTCAGTTGAGGATAAGAGTCTTCATCTGGTTTGCATCCTATCTCAAAGGTAGATCTTTCAGGGTTGCCTGGAGAGGGGAGGTATCCAAAGCGCATCAACTGATCACGGGGGTTCCTCAGGGTTCAGTTCTTGGACCCCTCCTCTTCTCCATATACACTACATCACTGGGTCCTATCATACAATCACATGGCTTCTCCTACCATTGCTATGCTGATGACACACAGCTCTACCTTTCATTTCAACCAGATGATCTCACAGTAGCTGCACGAATCTTAAGCTGTCTGGCAGACATCTCAGCATGGATGAAAGAACATCACCTGCAGCTCAACCTGGCAAAGACCTTCACCATCCAGCTAGGTTAATCGTTTGGTTGTTGGGGGGAGTTTTATTTAAACCCATGAAAATGCAGATCCTGTTGTAAATATTAGTGGAAAAATCATTGTTTAAAACTGTTGTTCTATTATTACCCCTTAGCAGTTTTTGACTGCTTTATAGTTTAATTTAATTTGTTTCATAATTGATAAACTCTGCAACATCAACATTGTTATTGAACGGAACTGAATCAACACTGAACTGAACTGAACTGATATAAAGTGCTATGTAAATTAAGGTGACTTGACTTAATATATTCTGTTGACCTGCAAGGTGACCGTGAGGACTGCTAAACTGGTTGCCCTGTGGCAAAGTGTGGGATTTTGCCATGGCGTTCTCAACACAGACAACATGAGCATCTTAGGGCTCACTATAGACTACGGCCCATTTGGCTTCATGGACAGGTTTGTTTAGCTTTTACAGTGCTAAGGAAACTTTGGAGTAAATTGCACATCACCAATGCAATCAAAATGCTTGTATATTATTGTGTTTTGTTAATTGCAGGTTTGACCCTGAGTTTGTGTGCAACGCCTCTGATAAGAAAGGCCGTTATTCTTATGAAGCTCAGCCATATGTCTGCCACTGGAACTTGGCACGTTTGGCAGAGGCTCTTGGCACAGAGCTCCAGCCAGCCAGAGCACGGGCCATTTTAGATGAGTTCATGAGCCTTTATGAGGGTTTCTACCTGGGCAACATGAGGAAGAAGCTGGGTCTTCTGAGACAACGAACACCAGAGGATGTGGAACTGGTGGCTGATTTATTGAAGACCATGCACATTACAGGTAGAGTGAGAGGAAGGAAATATTTCCACCTTTCCGTTGAATAGAAATCAGACATGTCCCTTAGCTTTTCTGTAAAAAAAAATTACTTAAAGGGTTCACCGAAAAATTTGAATTCTGTCATCAGTTACTCACCCTCATGTTGTTCTAAACACGCAAGACTTTCATATTTGAAACACAAATGAAGATATTTTAATGAAATCTGATAGATATCTGTCCCGCCATTTACAGTCCATGCAACTATTAATGCATAATGTTAATTCGCATTGACTGCATTGATTACTACGCTGATGACATTTAAAGCAGCATTTTATTCTGGGGAGTGATACTTTTTTTTTTTATGGATCTGTTTTAAGCTTTCGCAAGAACCAATAAGCTTTGCTTTCACGCATCAAGCAAGTATGGTTGAGCTTCTGTTTATGTTCACTGATCAGTGTTTATATGTGAATAAAAGCCTAAATTCAATCTGTCATATAAAGCAGTTACGGTTAGTGGTTTACGATCTCTTTATGAACTTTTTAAAGAGTCAAAGTCGTAGTTGTGTGAACTGTCAATGGAGGGACAGAAATTTCTCAGATTTCATTAAAAATATCTTAATTTGTGTTTTGAAGATGAACTAAAGGCTTCCGGGTTTGGAACGACATGAGGGTGAGCAATTGATGACAGAATGTAAATGAACAAACCCTTTATAAAATGTATTATCTAATATGTTCCTGTTCCATTGCCAGGTGCAGACTTCACGAACACATTTCGTCTGCTGAGTGCGGTGTCTTGCCCTGTCAGTGAACAGGCAGAGAGAGACAGCACAGACTCAGTAGTGGAACTGATCGTGGAACAGTGTGCCTCGCTGGAGGAACTAAAGGTGACAAACCATCCTATTTATAGATAGGTTTATACATTTATACAAAAGCTCTATTTTCTTTACTCATTTTAAATTCTTAATTCATAATATGCAAGGATTATTCAATTCAAATTGATGGAATTTTACTATTAATTGAAATGTGTAAATCTTGAGAAAAGGTTTAAAAAATTTTTTTGAGTGTAGTCAAGTGTTTCTTTAAAAAGATCTAGAATCTATTGTGTTCTAAATTAACTGTACTCTGCATTTTTCTCTTAATGTGATGCCGTCAGCACATTGCAAGAAAAGCAAGGCAAGAGAATTGGTATGTTCACTGAATTAATTTGCATTGGGTTTTTGACCTTTACAACAGAGCTGAACACTGAAGAATAAAAATTAAGCATTATGAGCTCTAAAAAGGTACCACCAACCTGAGGATGTAAAAAAATGACCTTGAGCACTTTACAGGTTTTCTTTCATTTGTTGATCCTCTGCGTCCATTCTTAGTGAGTTGGAGATGATTCTCTCCATGGCTGAGACAAATTCCGGCATGTTCAACATGGTAGCCAATCAGCCAGAGGTTGCCAAGCAGCTGGAGAAGATTGGCAGGCTGAAGGAGCTTCTCATGATCAATGAGACAGAGCTAAAAATTAAGCAGAGAGATCATTGGTGGAGATGGGTCAAACATTACAGGTATAAATAAGTATTAAAGGATTAGTGAGTATTAAATTATAATTGTCCCATGATTTACTCGCCCTTAAGCCATCCTAGGTGTATATGACTTCTTCTTTCTAATGAACACAATCAGAGTTATATTAATAAATATCATGGCGCGTCCAAGCTTTATAATGGCAGTGAACGGGCTCGCGAGTTTGAAGCCCAAAAAAAATGCATCCATCCATTATAAATGTAATCCACACGGCTCCGGGGGTTAATAGGCCTTCTGAAGCGACGCGATGGGTTTTTGTAAGTAAAAGATATTTATAAAGTAAAATATCTTGCTGCAGCTTCCGTATTCAAGTTACGGAAAAAGCGTAACTGACACGACAAATGACGCTGGACGTAGCATAAGAGTTTTGAATGGCGAGAGCCGTTACGGAAGGCAGAGCTAGATATTTTACTTTATAAAGGTTTAAGTATGGATATTTTTCTTACAAAACCCCATCAATTTGCTTAGAAGGCCTTTATTAACCCCCCGGAGCCGTGTGGATTACGTTTATAATGGATGGATGCACTTATTTGAGCTTCAAACTCATGAGCCCCGTTACTGCCATTATAAAGCTTGGACGCGCCATGATATTTATTAATATAACTCTGATTGTGTTCATCAGAAAGAAGAAAGTCATATACACCTAGGATGGCTTAAGGGCAAGTAAATCATGGGGTAATTTTCATTTTAAAGTTAATTGATCCTTTAATAAATAAGTATTAGTGTATTTTAATAATTGAATAAAAGCAAAGAAAATCTATTTAAATGACTATGAACTAAAAGTCCAGCAGTTTTAGCTCCTTTTCTGGTCACCACATTAGGAGACGTCTGGCCTGTGAATGTAATGAAGCGAGTGACCCTGTTGCAGTAGAGAAAGAACGGGTCCGATCTATGAACTCCACTAATCCTGTCGTGGTGCTGCGGAATTACATTGCCCAGAATGCAATTGAAGCAGCTGAAAGGGGTGATTTTTCAGAGGTCAGAGGTCTTGATTGAAATTTAATGTAACTGTTGCTTGATGAAGACAATTACATTTTGTGCACTGCAAAAAAAAATTTTCTTGCTCAGTATTTTTGTCTTGTTGTCCAGTACAAATATCTAAACATTCTTTAAGCAAGATACATTTACTTGAGAAGCAAAATGAATTAGGTCTTGCTTTCTGAAAAATGTGTTCTTGTTTGAAGCATAAAAGCATAATTTGATAAATTTTTCAGAAAACAACACTTTTTGGGCCCTATTTTAACGATCTAACTGCATGGTCTGAAGCGCACGACGCAAGTGCATTTAGGGTGTGTCCGAATCCACTTTTGCTAGTTTAACGATGGGAAAAATGGGTGGCGTGCCCGGCACGTGGTCTAAAAGGGTTGTCCATATTATCTTAATGAGTAATGGGTGTATTTTGGGGGCGTAACGTGCAATAAACCAATCAGAGTCATCTCCCATTCCCTTTAAAAACCAGTTGTGCTCGCACAATGACGGATTCGCTATTTAAATGGCGGAATTTGCGAGCGGAAAGACTGGACTCTTCTCCAGAGAGGAATCCTTTTATTTGTAATATTTAAAAATGTTTGTGTTCTGCTGCACGTCCTTGTATGTGTGTGAGTGTACATGCGTTATGCACCCGCCTATAGGCACATATTACTAACGCGCCCTTTAAATAAAAATAAAAAAACGCGCCTCATTTTCAGACCAGCACACTAATGGGCGAACAGATGGGCGCAAATGTATTTGCTATTTAAACAACGTGGAGCAGGATGTGAAAATTATAATTGCGTTGGGCTGAAACTAGCAAAAAACACTTGCAGTCATTTTGCTTCTCAAGTAAATGTATCTTTACTTAAAGATGTTTAGATATTTGTGCTGGAAAACAAGACAAAAATACTGGGGAAAGAAATATAATTTTTTGCAGTGTGGTGTTTTAATCACAAAGTAAAGTACATTATTTTAAACCCTTTCAGGTTCAACAGGTGCTTAAAGTTTTGGAGAACCCTTATTCTGTTAATCCAGATCTGGAGAGTCCAGTATGGTCAGCAGGAAGTGTGTCAAAACAAGCTGATGACAACAGCATTGAGAGATCGGAAGTAATGAAAAACACACAAAGAAAAGCAGCAGCGGATACTCACCGGATTCCATACAACAGTAAACCTCCTGCATGGGCCAGAATGATTTGTGTCACATGATCATCCTAAAGCCTCCCAAACATCACAGCCCAATCCAATAGAGAATGAGATAGCAGGAGAAAATGTAGAACTCTTCTGTTTCTCTTTCTCGATCAGGTATGTGTTGAGGGAGGCTGAGCAACACACAGTACTCCTGGTTGTCAGATAATGCAGAGATGGGCAGTAGGTAGAAGAAACATACTTTTCATTGCTCTGAATAGTAATTAATATTTTTCAAAATACTTTAAACAAAATACTTTTTAGTTCTATAATACATGGAAAGAGATATTAAAGAAAACAATCTCTCGTCCTGTGTCCTCAGAGTCTCCCCTGTCCAGTTCTCAATTATCTCTTCAATTATCTGATCAATGAAGGCTCAGATGTTCAGCTTAGCATGCCTGTCTGAGTTTGAAAAACAAGGAGTGTTTTGTGCATACATAGAAACAACATTTGTCAATCGAAGATTATGTCTGATTTATACTGTCAAAAAGCACCATAAAAGTAGTCCACATGACTCTGCATGAAGTCTTCCATAGAATACATTTTGTGTTAATTAGCATTTAATAAAATTGATCAACTAAATAGATGTAGCAACATGTCAGTTCAGGTGATTTAGGTTAAACTTTGTGATTTACAATATTTTCCATAATAAATATTCTCTTAATACCAATGTTATTTTTTTTCTCATTATTCACACTCATATAGCCTTTTAGACCTTTATTCACAAGTAGTTGGACTCACTCAAGCCACATTAAATGAGATCTAAATGAGAATCAATTTAGAGTTTAAGCATGAACTTTATTAGTACTACTGGCATCTGAACACGGTTGTACTAGTAACAGCAAAGGCGGCGGTTGAACCAACTTCAGGGTGAGGCTAAAAAGATGTGCTTCCCCTTTAAAAAGACATTTAAATAGATTTCCTTGAAATAGTTTCAGGTTATGTGTCACTGCACAACCAACACATCCCAGCATAAATGCTTCAGATAAATTATTTGTTATTTAAAGTGTCTACGTTCACAAACCACTGTTAATTTTAACAGAAAAAAGCATACTGTATGTGGGATTTGGCATGGCGCGAAGAGCACTATAATAACTAATAAAGAGCTCCATAATCACTAAAAAGCTGTCACTCATTTTAATTAATTGCGATCTCACAAAGTTCCGTTATAATCAATAAAGCTGACTGCACAATGAATCTTCTATTTACATAATTGTTTGTTATAACGAGATGATTTGTGAGTGTGCAGAACTCAGAATCCACTCACGCTCAAAACGCCAGAGCATAAGTAGTGCATTAATATTGAGTTTATGTATGTATAGTTCTGATATAACAAAAGCCACTACAAAAAAAAGTCACTAGAAATACATTTGTAGCCTAAAATGGGCAGGATATGGTCAGATTATAGGTACTTTGCATTATTTATTCAGCAAAGCAAATCATTCCAAAAACCTTAAACGTTGTTTGAATAATATTCAAAGCAGCCGATTAGCGTGTATTTTACATGGGGCATGCCTCAATAATATTCAAAGCAAATACAAAGTTCAAGAAGTTGTTGTTTATTTTTTTTTTTTTTTATCCATTCATCTGGAACTATGCCTATTTTACAACGGTCAGTATAGTCTTGAACTACTTTGAATAATTTAAACATTACAATAAACATGGAAATATATGATTCATTGGAATGACAAAAGTCTACATTTCAGAAATATGTGCATATTAAATAACATGTTTGGAGTAGGTGGAATCTGCACCTTTCTGGGGAAAAAACAGACACATTTACATTTAGTACAGTAGTAGAATACTTTACAAGCAGATGATGCATTAACCTATCCATAAACAAATCAACACACCACAATAATAGTTGAGTCGCTGAAGTCTCTGCTGTTGAGGCTCGTATGCATGTATTACAAGCGTGTACAATTTTAAGTTCTTCGTGGTCATTAAATCAGACCTTAATGAGCCTAACGTCAAAAACTTCCAGGCCTTTCTATATTAAATTTTTTCTTTATTCTATATTTTGCAAATCTAACACAGCATAATGCATACTCAAAAAGGTTATATAATATTTTCTAAGCATAAAAAATGTTGGCTTTGATGTTGGCTTGAGAAAGCCTGACCAGAATGTTTGAAGTGGTTTTAAAAACTGGAAGTTTGAAGGATTTCAGTTTGTTTTGTTTTTTTAGTTTGAAGTATCTAGAAGGTTTTTAGTTTAAAGTAGATTTAAATAGTTTTAAAGGTTGAAGTTTGAAAGTTTTGAAGGCCGTACAGTCTATCAGAAAAACAGATTGATATTCTGGATGGTTGCTAGGAGGTTGCTATGTTACTAGGGTACACAGGGTTTTTCAAGCCAACATATTTATTAACCAATACTGGAACCAAATCATTTTACACATGTAAGTACAGGTATAGCTCAGCATCTGTTTTTTATTAGGTTTTTATGAGGTAAGACTGCATTTTTGTTCATGGGAAATTATACTCATTGGTTTTTATTACTCAACAGGAGATGAAGTGGACAAACAGTGTGGAACTCAGACGAACCTGATTAATGGTTGACTACATATGCCTTCATTATATGGAGATGGACCATAGACTGGGAAATAGATTTGGTAAATGTATTCTTGAACACACAAACAAGATTAGCACCATAAGGTGAAACACAGCAACAAATTTCAGGTGTAACAGCTGAAGTATGTAGGGAAGTGTCAAACGTTTTAATATATCTTTACTCCTCATAGAACTATACTCTTTCTCCCTCTATATATAATTGATTTA
This sequence comes from Rhinogobio ventralis, assembly GCA_039654625.1. NCBI lineage: Eukaryota > Metazoa > Chordata > Actinopteri > Cypriniformes > Gobionidae > Rhinogobio > Rhinogobio ventralis. The sequence continues at coordinate 5,080,740 of CM077207.1, forward strand.
AGTGCATATAATATGTGGGCAGATGCATGAGTCATTGCACACTTTTTAAGTCTCTTTTCAAGAATAAGCTCTATTCTATATGGATCAGTTGCACACAAATGCAGATATGCAATACCTTTTACCATACATAAATTTTCACATGCATTTTTCATTAAAGGCACAATATGTAAGATTTTTGGATTAATATATAAAAAAAACCCACTAGAACAGTGTTATATATTTTGCTGACTTTTGTACTTACATTATCCCAAATGTTTCCAAGAATGTTTAAATCCAGAGAAATAAGCAACCGTGTCCGTGCTTCACCTATCAATGAATGACATCATACCCGCGTTACCCTCGATTTTTTTTTTTGTAGAAACCATGGAAACACCAAAGACACTTTAATATATTATGTGTTTTATTAGACAGGTGAGCAACTGTTTGGATACTGTCACATGTCTATCTTTGTGTGAGCACATAGTTGGTATTTGTCATTGCTGGCCATGTGCTTGTGTTTGTCATGTTTTGTGTGAGCACATGGTTTGTCACATGTTCCTTGTGCCATGTGCTCTCATGTCTATTGTCTTGACCCCACCTCTCTTGTTACCTGATTATTGATTAATTTGCCCCACCTGTTCTCCCTCATCACCTGCCTTGTTTGCTCCCTATTTAGTCTCCTGTGTTTGCTGTACTGTGCTGGATTGTTGTCTCCTGGTTCCTTGTGTTTGGTCTGTTCTAGTTTTCCTCCTCGTGGGTAGTTTTGTTTGTGTTTGTTTTATTTTATTATTTAAATAAAACCTTATTTTTTCCTGCACTTGAGTCCTTGCTTTTGTTTCACCCATACCTACCATGACAGATACATTCATCGACAGAAAACGAATCGTTATATAGCTGAACACAGTCTTATTGCTTAAATCTCGTTTTCTTTATTTTCCCACAAGTACCATGTTTTACCATGCCTAATATCACTCTAGCTCACTGCAGTGTGAAACAAGTGTCTCATAATAGCCGCTGAGCGAACGCACAGAGTAGCATTATAACATAACTTTCAACACACTCAAATGTATCTAATATGATAAAACAGCGCTGCGTTACCTTACATACGCATGAGCGGAAGAAGCTCGTCTGCGGCAGAATAAAAGCTCCACTGCTCTCGAGCTGTGTCGCGCTTGTCTCTCATTAGCAATCGCTCCAGCTGCCTTGTTCAGCTCCAACGGCTTTCAGCCACACCCTGCTTCATACTACAGTAACATTAATAAATCTGTAATACATTAGAATGAAATAGAATATGAATATGATTTCTGCCCAAGTCCCGTCGGATTCATTTCCAGCGGCTGAGGTGAAGACAACAACTCCCATGATTTCTCTTTTTTTAATAAGCGACCTCTAGTTGTGAAAATTACATATTGTGCCTTTAATGTCACCTCATAATTTTCACATAGGTTTTAATATTTTAATTTTGTCATTGTAACTACATAATTTTGTGCTAATGTAACTGCACTTGATCACACAGATGCACATGGAGCACATACACATTGAGATGTCATAAGACAAAAGATCCTGGAGATTCTTTGTAAATGGATGGAAAAAAACTGCTTTAGCATGAATGAAATGTATGTCCTGCCATTTAAGAGCTGGGAACATGAGGGATTAGTGGTCAAATTAAAGACTGGATGCAAAGTTACTAACTTAGTTAAGCAAATCAACTGAGAGACTTTAGATGTAATTTGAATAGTACTCAAAGCAGCACAATGCATGAAACACAGGCTTCATTTCATTTCAGCTGGGCAGGTTCAAACAAAGCCTAAAATTAAATCTGTTCATCATATAAAGGAATCATACGGAGCCCCAGAAGCAGTGGTGTCCAAACTTGGTTCTGGAGGGCCACTGTCCTGCACAGTTTAGCTCCAACTTGTCTCAATACTCCTGACTGCAAGGTTCTAGTTTGCCTTGTAAGACCTTGATTAAGACCTGGTTCAGGTGTGATTAATTGGGGTTCAAACTAAACTCTGCAGGACAGTGGCCCTCCAAGAGCAGGATTGGATGCCTAAAGGGACATGGTGGTGAGAAAAAAATTTAAGTCAATGATTTCCCCTCCGAGAAACTTTACGTTCGCTCCCAAAACTTTGGCGTTCCCCCGAGAAACTTTGCTTGCTCGCAAAACGGTGTAGTTGCCCCAAGAAACTTTGCGTTCACTTGCAAAACCTTTTGAGCTCCTTTTGCAACCGAACACAAAATTTCTCGCCGGAACGCAAAGTTTCTTGGGAGTTTTTTTCCTTCACCATGTGCCTTAAGGGGCTCCATATAATTGTGTCTCTTCTGAAAGTTTGGACTAAACTGCTAGATTCATATGGATTAGTATTACGATATTTGTATTAGAGATGGGCGTATATCGTTTGCGATATACCGGTAAAAAGTCTCCCCACGATAAGAATTAGTCTTCCCGCGATAATAACGATAAAGCCTAGTTGATGACGCGACCCATTTGCAGCTCACCTGTAGAGCAAAAACAACTATGGCTAAAACAACTAAGTTTTACTTAAGTTCTATCATTAAATCATTATTTGCATTTTTTTTTTTTTTTTTTTTAATATGAAGACATGGTTGGTATTTTTACTTTTGCTGTCTGCACTATTTTTGCCACTGTTTGCACCATGAGAATATGAATAAATACAGAATCTGTGTTTACATTTCAAACTTGTCATTGATTTGAATTATTATTGTTTGTATTGTGTGATGTTTTTCATCACAGTTGCACTATTTAAACATTACCTGCACTTTTACAGAAGAAAAGTATATCTGCAACTTTTCCATTTCTAAAAAAGGCTGGTGTTTGGATTTTTACTGTTTTTTTTATTTTTAATTATTTTATGTATTTGTTTATTATAGGAGCCTATTTGATGATGAGTACGATCATTGTTTGTTTTTCTGAGGCTCTCTCAAAATGCATGCAGCTCTCACTTAACCAAAAACATGGGGAATGGTACTAAATTTATATCATCATTGATATCGTTATCACAATAAATACCAGAAAAGATTGTGATATGTTTTTAAGTCCATATCTCCCATCCCTAATCTCTATGAACCTTTTGAAGCGTCAATGTGGTCGTTGCGTGGACTGGAGGGACAGAAATCTCTCAGATTTCATTAAAAATATCTTAATTTGTGTTTCGAAGATGAACCCTTTAACCTCGGATTGATGTATTGTATGTACCTTAAATTAACTTGCATTTGCTTTTTGATGTCATGCCCATGTGAGACACATTTGATTAAACTGCTTGGACTTAAGAAAGTGAAAAGATGTCAGTCGGCGAGAGGAGCCAGAGCCAAACCACTTTAAACCTCAATCACAACTCTACTTGGAGTAGGAGGGAACCTCAACATGGGAGTGACATTTAACTAATCATGCAGGGTTTTGACTTGCCAGTTTAGGGACAGAACAACAAAAAGCAGGTGTGATGATTGCAGAGTTTATGTGAATATCAATATTTTACTTTAAAAAGTGTTCTTTGTACTGGTGGATTTTGATAATATATGGTATAACCTAATCTAATGTTCTATAATACTGTATGTCTGTTTTAATATTAATGTCTGATTCTTTTCATTTTGTGTCAAGCTCATTTGTAGAGTTTTTTTTTTTTTTTAGACTTTTCATTTGTTGAAATTGTGGACTGTGTCAGGCTGTGTCAAACAATGTCAGGCTCCATGTGGCTCATTCCATTTCTGAGTAAGTAGTAACACTACTATTTTAGAGACAATGCTAGTATTTTTAACACTTTGTACTTTTTTCTGTTACATTAAGTTCTAGGCAATGTCATTTCAAGTACGTCTCAATCAGTCAGACTGGCTAATGGCAACAACTCTTGTTCTGGACGAGTGGAGGTTTTCTATAAAGATCAGTGGGGACGCGATAACTGGGGAACCATGTGTGATGATGGCTGGGATCTGCTAGACGCTGCAGTGGTCTGTAAAGAGATGGGTTGTGGGGATGCTGTAGCAGCAAAGACCGCTTCTTATTTTGGACAGAGTAATAAAGTAGTAAAAGAATGTAGTATGACATGTTCTGGTGAGGAGTCTATGCTGAGCACTTGTGAATGTAAGAATGAGTTTTCCTGTGACAATTCAAGGGAGGCTGGAGTCATCTGTAACTGTAAGTTCACTGCCAAAAACTAGTTTTCAGTAAAATATCTAAACATTCTTAAATCAAGATACATTTATTTGAGAAGCAAAATGACAAGATAAAAAATCTTGTTTTCTGAAAAAAAAAATATATATATATATAACTCGTTTTTCCCATTTTAATAGTTTTTTTTCCCCAGAGTTAATTTTGAAAGCAAATTTTGATTTAGTTTTATTCATGGTCTTCTGACTAAAAATCAAAATTGACATTTTGACATAATTGTGTTTTTGACCGTTCAAGCGCAAAAATACTCGAAAGATAGCTCAATTCACTTTTTTTCTTTTTTCTTTTTAACATCTATATATATATATATATATTTTTTTTTTATAATTTTGTATTTCTGTTTTAGTTAGAATGTCAGGTTAAGCTAAAGCTTCAAGTTTATTTATTTTTTTAAATTTCAGTTAACATTTATTTAATTTCAAGTAGTGACATTTTTTTTATTGTTTTTAGTTAACTATTATAACCCTGATACTTTAATGAATAATATGTGTCAAATACTGTTCTCAGTCTTTCCTCCTGACTATGAATTAAATGGGAATGAAATTAAATAAAAATGTATTTATAATGCATGACTTTTAATTACAAACAAGCTCGAAATAAACTGTGACTCTTTGAAATGTCTGTGCCTTACTGCAGTTACAGTCTGCTCCAAGTTCAGATGAGGGAGATCAAATATGCATTGTTACAAACGTCTAAAACGGTTGGAGCTGAATATGCTATAGGCTATTTTAGTTGACTCTCTCACTCTAGAACAAATCCTTTAAAATTAATAGTATTCAGAACAGAACAAGAATGAAAAAAATAGCTGCTAGAGTTTTTGCGCATGTTTGTTGTTTTCAGTAGGCTATTGGAACAGGGAAGTACAAAACATTTCAATAATAAATATAGTTTAGCATCCAAATACATCGTGGATATGGAAATGTTTGGATTTCTGACAAATGAGAGGTTAGGCTTTCAGTTTAGCTTCAAACTAATTCGTTTTGGCTTGATGTTCATAGTCTAGCAGCTATTTTTTTCATTCTTGTTCTGTTCTGAACACCATTCATTTTAAAGGATTTGTTCAAGAGTGAGGGTCAACTAAAATAGCCTATAGCATATTCAGCTTCTGGACGATTTCTTGTTTTGTTACTCAAAGCTTTTGCACACTTATTTACTAACGTGAAAAGTATCGGTGTAATTGAATACATTGGGGTAGGTAGGATAATTGCTGAAGATGAAATCTTAGCTATTACATTAAAGTATGATAAAGAGGTGTGATCTTTAATATGTTTAATGTTAGTAGAGATGGAAAATATCATAAAAGTTATAGGCTATTGTAGATAAACATCCTATCAATTCACATAGGCACTTCATTGGCTAAAATGATCCGTGCTGAACTGGCACACTTATTTTTAAAGCATTTTTTAGACAAAATACCTTAAGTAATTTTGCTTCTGAGTCTTGATTTAAGATTGTTTAGTTACTGTAAAACAAGTCAAAATACTAAGCGTTGCAGTGTTTCTAATATTTATGTTGTGTGCAATTAAATGCATTAATATATGTTCTCTGTGTGAAATTAGCCCTTGTCAGATTGGTGAATGGCAGTCACTCCTGTTCTGGACGAGTGGAGGTTCTCCAAGAGGGTCAGTGGGGAACAGTGTGTAATGATGGCTGGGATTGGTCAGATGCTGCAGTGGTGTGTAGAGAGATGGGCTGCGGCGATGTTTTTGAGCAAAGGAGCGGTGGTTATTTTGGCCAGGGATCAGGGCTGGTATGGCTAAGTGATGTGCAGTGTTCTTACACTGACTCAACACTGAGACGGTGTAGTTTACAGGGATGGGGACAAAACTCATGTGGACATGAGAAGGATGCTGGAGTTGCCTGTCACCGTGAGTACAAACTTTTATGCAACATTCTTAGAGTGATGTGCAGCATTTATAGCATGCAGTTAATTACCACAGAAAATAATTTCTTATCCGCCCTGAGTTTTTGCAGCAGGATGCCAAGCAGGGAAGCTTGCGTTTTTCTTAAAGCAGTAACATGAATTATTGAGTAACTCATAGTGTGTGTGTGTGTTTAAGTTTATGGGTCAATCATGCTTTTGAGGCAAAACTACCAACATAATCCCAGATGATAAGTCTTATCTATGTATGAATCTGAGAAAGCACATTAGATATAATACACTGACAACAGCTCTCATGACATTATTTAGGCAAAATTAAGTTTGAAAATGGCATCAATGCTTGTTCTGGAAGAGTGGAGATTTCATATAATGACCAGTATGGAAACAATAAGTGGGGAACAGTATTATTAAGACTATTCAGGGTCACCCCTAAAAACCTTGTACACAAAAATAACATTATATTAACTTTGAGTTGATCCAAAACTCTTGTTTTTTTTCTGGACATTAGCTAACATTAGACTGGCTAATGGCATCAACTCTTGTTCTGGACGAGTGGAGGTTTTCTATAAAAATAAGTGGGGAAACAGTCATTGGGGAACCGTGTCTGATAATGGCTGGGATCTGTCAGATGCTGCAGTGGTGTGTAGAGAGATGGGTTGTGGAGATGCTGTCGAGGCAAAGACTGCTGCTTATTTTGGACAGGGATCTGGTCCAGTATGGTTAGAAGATGTCAACTGTATTGGAAATGAGTCCACACTCAGTGCCTGTGAGTTCAAAAAAATAGAATTGTACTCTTTGCATTCAAAGGATGCTGGAGTCATCTGTCAGGGTAAGTCGCTGCAATTTAATTAAATCAACAGCTGTAGAACAGTGTATGTTCCTTTCATTTCCATGCATGTAGGACTATATGAGATTATGAACTGAAAAGAAAATATTGTCACTGTACAATTGAGTTTGCTTGTTTGTTTTCCTTTCCTCTGTCTGGTCATCAGATCGTATTAAGCTGGTGAACGGCACTGACCCTTGTTCTGGGAGAGTGGAGGTTTTTTATGATGGCCGATGGGGAACAGTGTGTGATGATGGCTGGGATTGGTCAGATGCTGCAGTGGTGTGTAGAGAACTGGGCTGTAGAAATGTTATAGGGACAAGGCATGCTGCTCATTTTGGACAGGGATCAGGACTAGTATGGCTAAGTGATTTACAGTGCGCCCATGACTCTACACTGAGGAACTGTAATTCACAGGGATGGGGGAAAAACACCTGTGGACATGAGAAGGATGCTGGAGTCTCATGTCAGCGTGAGTACAAAACATCACACAAAGATATAGAAGAAAATGTATAAAAACATTTTTGGATCAATAACCCTTAAAAAAATAACAAATAAATAACTGCAGAAAGGCCACACTGTCAGTCAGAATCACTCTGTGAGACGAACAAATACTGTGCAAAATGCCTAAAGAGCAGGGGACCATATATTCAAAACACAAGGCACAAATAATTAAATTAGATAACCCTAAGTGATCAATAAATAAAAAAAACACATGGATAAACACATCCACAGCATCCAAAAATCTAATTAGAACCAGCTGAAATGTTTTGAAATCACTTGTAGCCTACCTGATCGGGAAAAAAGTCCAGTCTTTCACTCTGCCTGTGTCCATTTGAGTCTTTTCATTTTTATCTTCATCTTTCTTTTATTAACCCCCAACCCGATAATTTGTGAAAGGGGATATTGATCCTCGTTTCATAACACCTCATCTAAGATTTGACTGTGAGATTGGTAGTCGCCTATCGAATCTTTGACTATTTGGGGTCATCCCTAAAAACCTTGTACACAAAAATAACATTATCTTAACTTTGAGTCATTAAACTTTGAGTTGATCCAAAACTCTTGTTTTTTCTGGACATTAGCTAACATTAGACTGGCTAATGGCAACAACTCTTGTTCTGGACGAGTGGAGGTTTTCTATAAAGATCAGTGGGGAAACGGTCAGTGGGGAACCGTGTGTGATGATGGCTGGGATGAATCCGATGCTGCAGTGGTGTGTAGAGAGATGGGCTGTGGGGATGCTGTAGAGGCGAAGACTGCTGCTTATTTTGGACAAGGTGCAGGACAAATACTTATGGGCAGTGTAAACTGTGTTGGAAAAGAGACCAAACTGAGTGTCTGTGAATCTCATAAATTGGAAATGGATGACCATTCAAAGGATGCAGGAGTCATCTGTAACTGTAAGTAAAATCCACTGCTTTTCTACACTCATTGTTATTTGTGTAAGATTATAGCAGCCATGTGTGGGACTTAACTGAAAATGAAATGCAGTCAGTTATTAGTCATTGTAAAGGGAGAAAGCATCCTAAATATGGATTTAAATAGTTTGCATGTTTCTTTTACTTTCATTTATGTGGCATTTAGCTCCTATCAGGCTCATTAATGGAAGTAACTTCTGTTCTGGAAGAGTGGAGGTTCTTTATAATGGAATATGGGGAACAGTGTGTGATAATGGCTGGGATTGGTCAGATGCTGCAGTGGTGTGTAGAGAGATGGGCTGTGGGGATGCTGTAGATGCAAAGACTGCTGCTTATTTTGGACAAGGATCAGGATTTGTATGGCTAAGTGATTTACAATGTTCTAACACTGAATCACGACTGCGAGATTGTAAATCAAGTGGATGGGGTAAAGGCAGCTGTGGACATGAGAAAGATGCAGGAGTCATCTGTAAGGGTGAGTTCAAACTGCAGCCCTGTTGCTAATATTAAAAAATGAATAGTATACTTTACATCCCTTACATACAATGTAGTCAGTACAATACTAAAATGATTGTATATTTGCATTAAGCACAAAATGTATATAAAATATATCTCCCTTCCTTTGTCTGAGCATTAGGTAATGTTAGGCTGGTCAACAGCCCCAGCTCCTGTTCTGGAAGAGTGGAGGTTCTTTATAATGGAATATGGGGAACAGTGTGTGATAATGGCTGGGATGTGTCCGATGCTGCAGTGGTGTGTAGAGAGATGGACTGTGGGGATGCTGTAGATGCAAAGACTGCTGCTTATTTTGGACAAGGATCAGGATTTGTATGGCTAAGTGATTTACAATGTTCTAACACTGAATCACGACTGCAAGATTGTAAATCAAGTGGATGGGGAAAAGGCAGCTGTGGACATGAGAAAGATGCAGGAGTCATCTGTAAGGGTGAGTTCAAACTGCAGCCCTGTTGCTAATATTAAAAAAATGAATAGCATATTTTACACCCCTTGCATACAATGTAGTCAGTACAATACTAAAATGATTGTATATTTACATTAAGCACAAACTGTATATAAAATATATCTCCCTTCCTTTGTCTGAGCATTAGGTAATATTAGGCTGGTCAACAGCCCCAGCTTCTGTTCTGGAAGAGTGGAGGTTCTTTATAATGGAATATGGGGAACAGTGTGTGATAATGGCTGGGATTGGTCAGATGCTGCAGTGGTGTGTAGAGAGATGGGCTGTGGGGATGCTGTAGATGCAAAGACTGCTGCTTATTTTGGACAAGGATCAGGACTTGTATGGCTAAGTGATTTACAATGTTCTAACACTGAATCACAACTGCGAGATTGTAAATCAAGTGGATGGGGAAAAGGCAGTTGTGGACATGAGAAAGATGCAGGAGTCATCTGTCAGAGTGAGTTCAAACTGCAGCCCTGTTGCTAATATTAAAAAAATGAATAGCATACTTTAAATCCCTTGCATACAATGTAGTCAGTACAATACTAAAATGATTGTATATTTGCATTAAGCACAAAATGTATATAAAATATATCTCCCTTCCTTTGTCTGAGCATTAGGTAATGTTAGGCTGGTCAACAGCCCCGGCTCCTGTTCTGGGCGAGTGGAGGTTTTCCAAAATACAGAGTGGGGAACAGTGTGTGATGATGGCTGGGATGCGTCCGATGCTGCAGTGGTGTGTAGACAATTGGGCTGTGGAGCAGTTTTGGAAGTAAAGAGTGCTGCTTATTATGGACAGGGTTCAGGAACAGTATGGATGAATAATGTAAACTGTATTGGCAATGAGTCTACATTGATGAGCTGTTCATATAACAGGAGTCCAACCAGCTGTGGCCATGAGAAAGATGCCGGAGTCATTTGTGGATGTGAGTGCCAATTTTTGAATGTTAGTGAGTGAGATAATGGACCCTTTTCACAAACTGTGATGATGTGTTGTCGTAAGACTAGCAAAGTTTTTTGTTTTGATTTTTAAAGTCACCATGAAATCAAAATGGACAACTGTTATCTTTTTATGAAATATTGCAGTATTTTTGTTATTTTAATTCATGTACCCTTGTATTTTTTTATCAAAGTAACTTCCCCTCCCTCTTGTAGCAACATCTCTTCTCTGATGGCGTCAGGGCGGGGCAACCTGTTACTCACAAGACATCGACCAGTTGCAAACCACGATGATCCAACCCTTTAATCAATTCAAAATCAAGTTCCGCCTTACATTTTTAGTTTTTTGCCATTTTTACCCGTATACGTCACAATAGGGAAGAACATTTCATGCCAACTTTAAAAAATGTAATGTAGGCTACACTTATAGCACTATACTTTATTACCTTGGCCGTTTTGTTACCTTGGCATGAAATTAGATAAAACTGGTTAATGCTTGTGTTTCTAACGCAATGGCTGAGGCAAATTTGACATATTTCTCTCTAATGACTGACGTAATCAATTTTTCTTTTGCTATTGGGGCAAATAGGAACGCAAAAATTATATTTGTTGTAGTTCCCGTTCACCACTATAGACGTTAACCCAGCTATGAAGACTTCAGTGTCTGAGAACCCTGGAAATATGAAAATAGTCCATTGAGCACAACAGTAGTATTCAGCAAATAAAGATCCTATTTGTGTTTTTTTATTTGTCAAGACAAACCTAGATTGCTAATATGCACATCTGTGTGGTTTCAAATTGCAACCTAAAATATCGATGTCACAGAGGTTTACACTCACCTAAAGGATTATTAGGAACACCTGTTCAATTTCTCATTAATGCAATTATCTAATCAACCAATCACATGGCAGTTGCTTCAATGCATTTAGGGGTGTGGTCCTGGTCAAGACAATCTCCTGAACTCCAAACTGAACGTCAGAATGGGAAAGAAAGGTGATTTAAGCAATTTTGAGCGTGGCATGGTTGTTGGTGCCAGACGGGCCGGTCTGAGTATTTCACAATCTGCTCAGTTACTGGGATTTTCACGCACAACCATTTCTAGAGTTTACAAAGAATGGTGTGAAAAGGGAAAAACATCCAGTATGCGGCAGTCCTGTGGGCGAAAATGCCTTGTTGATGCTAGAGGTCAGAGGAGAATGGGCCGACTGATTCAAGCTGATAGAAGAGCAACTTTGACTGAAATAACCACTCGTTACAACCAATGTATGCAGCAAAGCATTTGTGAAGCCACAACACGCACAACCTTGAGGCGAATGGGCTACAACAGCAGAAGACCCCACCGGGTACCACTCATCTCCACTTCAAATAGGAAAAAGAGGCTACAATTTGTACGAGCTCACCAAAATTGGACAGTTGAAGACTGGAAAAATGTTGCCTGGTCTGATGAGTCTCGATTTCTGTTGAGACATTCAGATGGTAGAGTCAGAATTTGGCGTAAACAGAATGAGAACATGGATCCATCATGCCTTGTTACCACTGTGCAGGCTGGTGGTGGTGGTGTAATGGTGTGGGGGATGTTTTCTTGGCACACTTTAGGCCCCTTAGTGCCAATTGGGCATCGTTTAAATGCCACGGCCTACCTGAGCATTGTTTCTGACCATGTCCATCCCTTTATGACCACCATGTACCCATCCTCTGATGGCTACTTCCAGCAGGATAATGCACCATGTCACAAAGCTCGAATCATTTCAAATTGGTTTTTTGAACATGACAATGAGTTCACTGTACTAAAATGGCCCCCACAGTCACCAGATCTCAACCCAATAGAGCATCTTTGGGATGTGGTGGAACGGGAGCTTCGTGCCCTGGATGTACATCCCACAAATCTCCATCAACTGCAAGATGCTATCCTATCAATATGGGCCAACATTTCTAAAGAATGCTTTCAGCACCTTGTTGAATCAATGCCACGTAGAATTAAGGCAGTTCTGAAGGCGAAAGGGGGTCAAACACAGTATTAGTATGGTGTTCCTAATAATCCTTTAGGTGAGTGTAGGTACCCAAGATTTCCATCCTACCTTCATGTTAAGAAAGGATGCTATGCCAGCATATTTGAGCAAATACATTTTTATTAATTTTTCACACTTTCTCACATTCACTCAGATATTAAAGTCCTGTTGAAGATTGAAGTGAAGGCTGAACTTGGAGTCGACCCAAATGATGCTGGAATCCTGAACAAACTTTCAGAGGAGGTGAGAGCAGTGGGTAGAGTAACAGTGAGCTGCATCCTTCACTCCTTTTTGCTGTCATCTACTGGCTGCTCATGATACTGTTGGCTCTCATAGATGGGGAAGAAGCTACAAATAAATGGAAACTTTTTATTGAAAACTCAGGCAGATGGAAAAGTCTTCCAAAAGACAAAAGGAATTGCACCCTGACATTTTGGTAAGACTTTAACATTAGCTTTAAAACTGTTTCATTTTGAATTGAATGTTTTCCACAATAATAATGTACAATGATGTTGGTTTCTCAGGTCATTGCTGGCATACAAAGAAGAAAACAAGGATAATCTAATAGGAAATCAAATGCTGCATCCTTCTATACTTACAATCAGACCTTTTATAAATATAATTAATAATTATCTTACAAGAGTTTTTCATACATGGCAATGCTTCATATAATATCCCTGCAAGTTTTGTTTTCCTAATAACGCTGAATAGTTGTGTTCTGATTTTGTGATTCTGACAGTGTTTAGATGCTAAGAAAGTATCTTTGCGTCATATCCTAAATTGCTAACCAACATTTACTTGTAATATATACAGTAATCTTGCTATAGCTAATATTGTACATATATGAACCTGTCTGGACTTTTAGAATTTAATTGCACAAATTAAATTAGTGTATTTAATAATAATTCAATGTGATTTATTAATATTCTTATTTAACTTACAACAAGAATACAGACCATTGTAGAGTTATTATCCAATTTGCCTTGGTTATCATTGTGAGAATTTCCTGGTGAGTGTCCATGTTGTGACACAAGAATTAATATTTCCACCCATGTCATGATAGTACTGTTGAGAAGCATCAGGGCTTGTGGTTGATGAGCTAGTGTCTCATTTGTCATAAAGAATGCACCAAAGTATTTTCAGGATACTTAGTCTATATGTTTAGACGGCAAGAAAATCCGATTTTTTTTTCTCCAATCAGATCTTTTCAGGCAGACTGTCTGCACTATTAATTGCAAGTGATCAAATAAGATCTGTGTGTCCAGACATAATCAACCTATCTGCATGGGTTGCTTTGTTAACAAAGAAGGCGTATCCACGCATGTGACGAGGCTTTCAAAACGGGATGCAGGAAAAATGGAGGTGCGTCATCTCGCTCTCTAAATAAGCGTTTTGTTCAGTTGCGGTGCAGAGCTTCTCTGTTGCACAGGAAAATGCTGATATCTCTGGTCATACTATTTGAACACCGTATGAATACTTCCATCACCGGTTTTGACGCTATAGTTGTGTGTTAAGAGTGACACAAAAGACATTTTGGAATCCGACCTGAGCATCCAGACTGAGACACATCTGTAAAAATCTGATTATAATCGCATTTCAAGCCACCTCCATATGTGTTTTATATCAGATTTGAAAAAAAAATCTAATTTCATGTGTTTTTCTGGAATCGGGATATGCAAAAAATCAGATTTTTGCTGGCAGTCTGAACATGGCCATAATAGTTTTGTTAACCATTTACAATGGGTAATGACCTGAGACAGACACGTGTATGCAGTAGGAAAAGCATAAACAGGGTTAACAACACGCACAATTACAGAAACCAGACTTTCATTTAAGACGTGGCTTCAGAAGACATGTAATAAAGCACACGTCATATTATGGTGCTTCTTTGTTGTCCATTTTGGAGCTTGACAGACAGTCTTAAAGAATGCAGGATTATTTCTGAAAGGTAAATATTCAAAAGCTTCACTGTTTGCATCCTGCTAATGGGGCCTGTCAGAGTAATTAGGAAGGAACAACTCGTTTAAACAACCAAATAAAATGCAAACTGCCTTCTGTGTAGTGCAGAGCAAGTGTTATTTGTTTGCAATAGCATAAGTTTAAACAGGATTAACATTTTTGGGAACACCAAACAATGCAGACAGTTCCAAAGAATGAACCCTTAAAACCAGCATTTTGAACGAGAGAAAAAAAAAAAAGTTGAAAGTGATAATATCTGAGAGACAGAGTGATTGTAACGATCGTGATCAATACCTCAGTTTCTTTTATGTCTAACCTGTTTTGCATTCTTAGCTTCACAGCTTCCTCTTGAGTACAAATTGCTAACTACTACACCTGCTCAGTATATGCTGTAACTTACAAATATATGTAAAATAATACACTGAAAAGGTGTGATTGTCAGGGTCGTCTGAAGGGAGGAGACATATGGGCTCTAGATAAATACACTATAAATCGCCAACATACAAACTTATCTTTCAGAGGCAGAAAGAAGACGGACATGGGACACGTCAAAAGGTTTAAACCCCTAGTCATATTTTAATCTTTCTGACTTTATTCTGCTGTTTCTATTTGTCTCCTAATCCTAAAGGAATAAATGTTGATGTTTATTAATTTATCCTATTTTAAAGTGTGATTGATTCTCTGTAAAATATATATCTAGTAGTAATACTAATAAAAAAAATCAGGTCAAAAAGTGGTCCAATTCATAGGCTTTATATTTAGCCATTAGGAAGTCAAGAATAAGAAACTACCTATTACATTATTCAATGCAAATCCAGTGAAGGTATTCATTGTTTTCAGTTACTCTAATATATCTTTTAGTGTTATCATTTTTCTTAGTTTTTTTTCAGCAACAATGCTGTGCGCCATATGGCTCATTTTACTTCAAGGTTAGAACTCAAACACAACTCATACATACAAACTACAATTTCTGCGCTACATACTGCATAACATATTTGTGATTCTCTTTGTTTGTTTCTCTCATGACAAGCAGTTCTGGGAAATTCCACGTCAAGCGAGGCTGCGGCTTCAGTCAGACTAGTTGATGGCAGCAACTCCTGTTCTGGGAGAGTGCAAGTTCTCTCTCTTGAAAAATGGTTAACAGTGTGTTACAGATGGTGGAGTTTGTTAGAAGCAAATGTGGTGTGTAGAGAATTAGGCTGTGGGGAAGCTAAAGCAGTAGGATATTCTGGGCAGAATGCAGATGAAGGATGGATAAGTCGGGTGATGTGTGTTGGGAATGAATCCTCACTGACAGAATGCCCAGTGACTTCACCGGAATTCGGAAGAATCTCATGCCCACAAGATTTGTATGCTGGAGTCATCTGTCAATGTGAGTACACAACCTTTTACAGTATGTTTAACTGCATATCTAATCATGTGCTCAAAGTTATCAAACTTTATTTGTTTATTGTTCATGTGTCTTAGCCGCCACAACTAGACTGGTGAGTGGCACGAACTCCTGTTCTGGAAGAGTGGAGGTTCTTTATAATGGAATATGGGGAACAGTGTGTGATGATGGCTGGGATCTGACAGATGCTGCAGTGGTGTGTAGAGAGATGGGTTGTGGAGATGCTGTCGAGGCAAAGACTGCTGCTTATTTTGGACAGGGATCTGGTCCGGTATTAATTAATCTTGTTGATTGTTTTGGGAATGAGTCTATGCTGATACAATGTAACTTAGATTGCCGGGAGCAGAACAATCTCACGCACCTGCAAGATGCTGGAGTCATCTGCAGTGGTGAGTGCCAATAAAATAAAAATACATTTTTTATATATATATATATATATATCAGTGGCGTGCTGTGGTGTTCTGAAATGAGTAGGCAAAGTTTTTTTTTTAATAGATTGTTTATTAAAACCAATTCATCCAAATCTCAAGTTAGTGTTTTGAGCATTTTTAAATGTATTCCAAAATAATAACTAAAAGCAGTAAAAATTTAAACAATATATTTTATTTGTAAACTGATGTTTAGCTGTTCTTTTTATTAGTCAGCTTATTTTCAGATCATCAGTCAGTTTTGATGTGTCACATGACATAAAGTGGTGATATCTAAGTGGCTGAGCTGTTTATTTTTTAATTAGCCTTCCATTAACGCAATCATTTTGTTCATTCAGACCAATCCGCGAACGCGCATGAAAACAAGAGGCAGGATTTATCGCACAAACCAATCATAGCCAATCATAACCAATCTGTTATTGCCTCCTCTCACGTGACTTTCCCCCATTCATTCTCAATTACCCCCCAACAAACCCACCGGTCTGTTAAAAGTCAATGGGCTCAGGGGAGGCAAGAGCGACGTGGCGTCCCGCTGTAACTTCACCTGCTACTTTATAAAAACAAGTGATTTATTCACTTTTTAATGTCACATTTTATAATATTTGCGTTGTTTTAATTTTTGTAATATGGATTATTTTCTCATCCAATTATTTTTAAGGAGGCACTGCCTCCCTGCCTCCTCGGACACGCCCCTGTATGTGTGTATATATAAAAATGACTAAAAACAAGGAAAACTACAGAATAATAAAACAATCAACACATAAAAGCCTTTCTGAATAGAAAAGCCTTCAGTTCTGCTTTAAAATGCTTTTATACAAATACATGTATATAATAATTATTTGCAGTGCAAATCTAAATTGAAAATAAATAAATTCTACATCAGTAAGTAAAAATGATCATGTGATTTTTGCTCCTTTTATAATTTGGATTTGGAATTGTATGTTTGAAGAAATGGTCTGAAAACTAAATTAAAGTAATATCATTTGATAAAATAATATATTTTCATACATCTTTCATACTGCTCTTTCATATTGATTTCACTTCCACATAAGGAGGAGGCCCTGGCTCACAATCGAGTGTTAAAATGCTGTTGAGGATTGAGGTGAAAACTGACCCCAATATCAACCCAAATGATCCTGGAATCATAAGTAAACTCACGGAGGAGGTGAGGGCAGTGGAGTAACAATGTGCTGCATCTATCGCTACTTTTTGCTGTCATCTACTGGCTGCTCATGTTATTATTGTTCTCTGTATTTTAATTTCATAGATGGCGAAGTTACAAATAAACGGACATTTCTTGTGGAAAACTCAGCCAGATGGAAAAGTGTTCCAGAAAGGCTCCCAGAAAAAGAACGTTCAAAGAACTCCATGTAACTGACATGCTGCATAATGCATTATTATTTTTAATTAAACTGCAATTGTTTCATTTCAAATGTACAATATTTTAGTTCTTCTGCAATAACAATGTCACACTTTACAGTGGTGATTGTTCCACAGGTTATTGGTGGAATAAACAAAAGTTTTGTCACAGAGGGCAGGTTTCAAATTGTTTAACTGTTTAGAAATTAAATGATTCTAATAACATATTTTATTAAACAAATAATATAAAAACATTTAATATATAATACATATAGTTATTTTTGAATGTTTTGCAGGTTATATGTTTTAAAATGTTGACATTAATGTTACTAATGTAGTTGACTGTGCCACATTGGCAAATGTACCCAATCAATATAGTCAGCAATATTGAAAAACAAATTAATATCACCTAATTTATTAAGTCATTAAAATGGCAAAGGATGTCAGCCTTGTGTTGTGTATTCTTTAAAATCATATCCTGCTTGTTTTAACAGCCGCACACAGTCTATAATATAAGCCGGCTTTCCATCAATCTAAAGATTGAGATCAATTTGTTGTCACTTGGTTGTAACCAAAATCCATTGTTTAGGCAAATTGCAAATGGAAAAATTTACATCTGATACAATGTTCAGCACAACCGATGTTCTCAAATGTGTTCTACCCAAACGATGTGTTCAATGCATTTTCCAGGCTTGAAATGTTATTTCTCAAGACTCACTTATAAAGTTTAACTACCTCTTTCTATCCATTTGGAGACTGACAGACCCTAGTAATTATTTGTTGTTACTTTTCTGTTTACTAGTTAAACATAAGGCTCCTTTTTTCACTTTTTAGATTATTCTAACATAATTGTTTTAACTACAGAGACACAATTTAGAATCACTTATTTTTTGCTCGCTTTGTATACCTAAAAATAAGTTAAATCAGTGTGATACACATAATTCACCACAGGATGGAGAGGTTCAGTTACATTCCTCTGACACGACTTTTAGATTTGAATAAAGGATCTATGGTTTGTCTCTTTGAAGTGACTCTCGAATTAATAATCAGCTCATATTCAAAAAGTGATTATGATTCATCCTGAATAAATGAGCTGAGACTCATCAAACAGCAGGAGTCTAAGAGCAGAAAGTGTGGTAGTAAAAGGAGATTAACTAGTTGATTTTCAGATATTATTTATTATTATTTTTACATTATTTAGAAGAATGTTCCATTGAACTAGCTTTGACATTACTTTTACATACATCCTTTAAATGTGCAGTTGTGTATCATAAATTCTTGCACTGCCAGTTCACCACAGGAGGGCGTTTGATTGCCCTTTGCCGACTCGCATCTTTAAAATTGAAAAGGGTTTGAAAGTTGTTTTTTTTTCTTTTTTTTTCTGCCATCACATGCATTCCTTATGGACACACCGCTGACACTGACAAAAGCTGCATGTGACAAAAGGTGTGTTCGACTTGAAGCGGCGCTGCGTAGACAGATCGATGCGTGACATCAGAATACCGTGAGGGCGATTAGAGAGCAGACGACTCCGTATGTTTTCGACTGCTTAACACCGATCGGTCTGCGCAGTGCAGCTTCAAGCCGAACACACCCTTTGTCACATGCAGCTTTTTTAAGTGTCGCCCTCGTGTGGAGAATGAGAGTCTCAGGAACTCCTGACTGAAGCTCTTCTCATCTGCTCTATCACAGTTTTAAAGATTTGAGTCAGCAAAGGGCAATCAAACACCCTCCTGTGGTGAATTGGTGGTGCAAAAACTTTGAATGATACACAACTGCACATTTAAAAGATTAACACAAAATGAATCAGCCACAGCTAGTACAAAGAAACGTTATTCTCCACAAGGGTAACAATAAATCAGACTTTAAATTGATGCAGAACCACATCATAGAGTTTATATTTCTGTTTGTTGTTCAGTTTAGTGTTAATTATGTGGTCCTGTATTCAGCTATGGCTGATTTAGTGTTACCCTTGTTGAGAATAATGTTCCTCTGAACTATCTCTGACTTTGATTCTTTTTGTGTACATTTTTTATATTTGAAAATGTGCAATATTAAAAAACCTTGCATTGTTGATTTACCACAGGATGGTGTTTGGTTGCATTAAACTGACTTGAGTCTTTGACAGATTTTTCTATTTTCTGTCATGACATCAAGTCTTCATGAATAAAACCAAAACTAACCATCAACTCGTGACACAAGTCAGGAAACAGTCAAGGTGATACACCCTGAAAAAAGTAATCTTCCTGCTCCTCAAACATCATGAGTCTCAGAGCAGATGAGAAGAGCTTCAGTCAGGAGTTCCTGAGACTCTCATTCTCCACACGAGGGCGACACTTAAAAAAGCTGCATGTGACAAAAGGTGTGTTCGGCTTGAAGCTGCACTGCGCAGACCGATCGGTGTTAAGCAGTCGAAAACATACAGTCTCGTCTGCTCTCGAATCGCTCTCACTGTATTTTGATGTCACGCATCGATCTGTCTATGCAGCGCCGCTTCAAGTCGAACACACCTTTTGTCACATGCAGCTTTTGTCAGTGTCAGCGGTGTGAGTGTCGCCCTCACGTGGACAATCTAGGTGCAAATCTTGTGAACTTTAAAATGATTGATAAAACAACACTCCAAAAAAAAAGGTTGTTTGCAGGTTCCTTAGTGGCTCAGTGGTCTGAGTGTTGGTTCTTGGCCTGGAGAATCCAAGATCAACTCTCACTCTTGGGGTGGTAGAATGTTGTAGTTTCATTGATTTTTCATTAAAAAAAAGACAAAAGTCCAAAAAAAAGAAGGGTAAGAGTGGAAGTGCCAGTGGCTCAGTGGTATGAGCAAGTCCTCCTTGTCAGGAGGTTACCGGTTCGAAACCGGCCTGAGCACAGAAGCATGGTTGCGGAACAGATGCTGACCTGATCATGAGGAGTGATCAGATCCTGGTGGGTCAGCCGAGAGAAGGTTGGAAATGAAACGAAACGAAACGAAAGGGGGAGGAAATATCCAAAAGCCTCCCCCTGGGGATGTCTGACATGATAACCAGCAGTGGTTATACAACAGGTCAATATGTTTACTTACTAAAAAATATCCTTATTGGATACTAAGACAACAGTTTTTCAGCTGTTACTTCTTGATAATCCACTGCTCCTCCATGGTCTCAGCCACCCTCGACCCAGATCTCAGTCCTACCGCAGCTCAGGATCAGAGGGACATCACGCAACCACGCTTCCATGACCAGGCCGGTTTCGAACCAGGAACCTCCTGACAAGGAGGACTTGCTCATACCACTGAGCCACTGGCACTTCCACTCTTAACCTTCTTTTTTTTGGACTTTTGTCTTTTTTTAAACAAAAACCAATGAAAGCAAAGCATTATTACCCTTTAAGGGTGAGACTTGAACCTGGATTCTCCAGCCCAAAAACCAACACTCAGACCGCTGAGCCACTGGGGAACCTACAAACAACCTTTTTGTTGGAGTGTTGACTCCATTAACCATTTATAAAGTTTGCAAGATTTGAACCTAGATTCTCCACGTGAGGGAGACACACACCGCTGACACTGAAAGAAGCTGCATGTGACAAAAGGTGTGTTCGACTTGAAGCGCCGCTGCGTAGACCGATCGATGCGTGACATCAAAATACCGTGAGAGCGATTAGAGAGCAGACGACTCCGTATGTTTTCGACTGCTTAACACCGATCGGTCTGCGCAGTGCAGCTTCAAGCCGAACACACCTTTTGTCACATGCAGCTTTTTAAAGTGTCGCCCTCGTGTGGAGAATGAGAGTCTCAGGAACTCCTGACTGAAGCTCTTCTCATTTGCTCTGAGACTCATGATGTTTGAGGAGCCGGAAGATTATTTTTTTCAGGGTGAATCACCTTGACTGTTTCCTGACTTGTGTCACAAGTTGATGGTTAGTTTTGGTTTTATCCATGAAGACTTGATGTCATGATGGAAAAATCTGTCAAAGACTCAAGTCAGTTTAATGCAACCAAACACCATCCTGTGGTGAATCAACAGTGCAAGATTTTTTTAATATTGCACATTTTCAAATTTGAAAAATTTACACAAAAAGAATCAAAGTCAGAGATAGTTCAGAGGAACATTATTCTCAACAAGGGTAACACTAAATCAGCCATAGCTGAATACAGGACCACATAATTAACACTAAACTGAACAACAAACAGAAATATAAACTCTATGATGTGGTTCTGCATCAATTTAAAGTCTGATTTATTGTTACCCTTGTTGAGAATAATGTTTCTTTGTACTAGCTGTGGCTGATTCGTTTTGTGTTAATCTTTTAAATATACAGATGTGTATCATTAAAAATTCTTGCACTGGCAATTCACCACAGGAGGGTGTTTGATTGCCCTTTGCGGACTCAAATCTTTAAAACTGCGACAGAGTTTTTTTTGTGCTTTCTGCTGTCACATTCATTCCTCATGGACAAAACCAAAACTGACCATCAGCTCATGATAAGAGTCAGAAAACAGTGAAGATGATTCCTCATGAGTGAGTCAAAGCTTTAAAGCTCATCGAACATCACAAGTCTCAGAGCAGATGAGAAGAGCTTCAGTCAGGAGTTCCTGAGACTCTCATTTTCCACTTGAGGGTGACACAAAAAAAGCTGCATGTGATAAAGGGTGTGTTCGGCTTGAAGCTGCGCAGACCGATCGGTGTTAAGTGGTTGAAAACATACAGAGTCGTCTGCTCTCTAATCGCTCTCACTGTATTCTGATGTCACGCATCAATCGGTCTACGCAGCGCCGCTTCAGGTCGAACACACCTTTTGTCACATGCAGCTTTTGTCAGTGTCAGCGGTGTGTGTCGCCCTCACGTGGAGAATCTAGGTTCAAATCTTGTGAACTTTAAAATGATTAATAAAGTCAACACTCAAAAAAAAAAAGCTGTTTGCAGGTTCCCTGGTGGCTCAGTGGTCTAAGTGTTGGTTCTTGTCCAGGAGAATCCAGGTTCAAATCTCACTCTTGGGCTTTAGTTTCATTGTTTTTTGATGAAAAAAAAAGAAAGTTTTTTTGGACTGTTGTCTTCATTAATCATTTTAAAGTACATAGGCGTTGAACCTGGATTTTCCACATGAGGGCGACACCGCAGACACTGACAAAAGCTGCATGTGACTGAGACTCTCATCTTCTCACAAGCCTCATATGATCCTGGACCAAACCCCTCAGAGACTCCTGACTGAAGCTCTTCTCATCTGCTCTGAGACTTGTGATGTTTGATGAGCTTTAAAGCTTTGACTCACTCATGAGGAATCATCTTCACTGTTTTCTGACTCTTATCATGAGCTGATGGTCAGTTTTGATTTTTTCCATGAGGAATGAATGTGATGGCAGGAAGCAAAAACAAAAACCCACTATCACAATTTTAAAGATTTGAGTCAGCAAAGGGCAATCAAACACCCTCCTGTGATGAATTGACAGTGCAAGAACTTTGAATGATACACAACTGCACATTTAAAAGATTAACACAAAATGAATCAGTCACAGCTAGTACAAAGAAACATTATTCTCAACAAGGGTAACAATAAATCAGACTTTAAATTGATGCAGAACCACATCATAGAGTTTATATTTCTGTTTGTTGTTCAGTTTAGTGTTAATTATGTGGTCCTGTATTCAGCTATGGCTGATTTAGTGTTACCCTTGTTGAGAATAATGTTCCTCTGAACTATCTCTGACTTTGATTCTTTTTGTGTAAATTTTTCACATACGAAATTGTGCAATATTAAAAAACCTTGCACTGTTGATTCACCACAGGATGGTGTTTGGTTGCATTAAACTGATTTGAGTCTTTGACAGATTTTTCTATTTTCTGTCATGACATCAAGTCTTCATGAATAAAACCAAAACTAACCATCAACTCGTGACACAAGTCAGGAAACAGTCAAGGTGATACACCCTGAAAAAAGTAATCTTCCTGCTCCTCAAACATCATGAGTCTCAGAGCAGATGAGAAGAGCTTCAGTCAGGAGTTCCTGAGACTCTCATTCTCCACACGAGGGCGACACTTTAAAAAGCTGCATGTGACAAAAGGTGTGTTCGGCTTGAAGCTGCACTGCGCAGACCGATCGGTGTTAAGCAGTCGAAAACATACAGTCTCGTCTGCTCTCGAATCGCTCTCACTGTATTTTGATGTCACGCATCGTTCTGTCTATGCAGCGCCGCTTCAAGTCGAACACACCTTTTGTCACATGCAGCTTTTGTCAGTGTCAGTGGTGTGTGTCGCCCTCACGTGGAGAATCTAGGTTCAAATCTTGTGAACTTTAAAATGATTGATAAAACAACACTCCAAAAAAAAGGTTGTTTGCAGGTTCCTCAGTGGCTCAGTGGTCTGAGTGTTGGTTCTTGGCCTGAAGAATCCAGGTATAACTCTCACTCTTGGGGTGGTAGAATTTTTAGTTTCATAGATTTTTCATTAAAAAAAAAGACAAAAGTCCAAAAAAAAGAAGGGTAAGAGTGGAAGTGCCAGTGGCTCAGTGGTATGAGCAAGTCCTCCTTGTCAGGAGGTTACCGGTTCGAAACCGGCCTGAGCACAGAAGCATGGTTGTGGAACAGATGCTGACCTGATCATGAGGAGTGATCAGATCCTGGTGGGTCAGCTGAGAGAAGGTCGGAAACGAAAGGGGGAGGAAATATCCAAACGCCTTCCCCTGGGGATATCTGACATGATAACCAGCAGTGGTTATACAACAGGTCAATATGTTTACTTATTTAAAAAAATATCCTTATTTGATACTAAGTCAACAGTTTTTCAGCTGTTACTTCTTGATAATCCACTGCTCCTCCATGGTCTCAGCCACCCTCGACCCAGATCTCAGTCCTACCGCAGCTCAGGATCAGAGGGACATCACACAACCACGCTTCCATGACCAGGCCGGTTTCGAACCGGGAACCTCCTGACAAGGAGGACTTGCTCATACCACTGAGCCACTGGCACTTCCACTCTTAACCTTCTTTTTTTTGGACTTTTGTCTTTTTTTAAACAAAAACCAATGAAAGCAAAGCATTATTACCCTTTAAGGGTGAGACTTGAACCTGGATTCTCCAGCCCAAAAACCAACACTCAGACCGCTGAGCCACTGGGGAACCTACAAACAACCTTTTTGTTGGAGTGTTGACTCCATTAACCATTTATAAAGTTTGCAATATTTGAACCTAGATTGTCCACGTGAGGGAGACACACACCGCTGACACTGACAAAAGCTGCATGTGACAAAAGGTGTGTTCGACTTGAAGCGGCGCTGCGTAGACCGATCGATGCGTGACATCAAAATACCGTGAGAGCGATTAGAGAGCAGACGACTCCGTATGTTTTCGACTGCTTAACACCGATCGGTCTGCGCAGTGCAGCTTCAAGCCGAACACACCTTTTGTCACATGCAGCTTTTTAAAGTGTCGCCCTCGTGTGGAGAATGAGAGTCTCAGAAACTCCTGACTGAAGCTCTTCTCATTTGCTCTGAGACTCATGATGTTTGAGGAGCCGGAAGATAATTTTTTTCAGGGTGAATCACCTTGACTGTTTCCTGACTTGTGTCACAAGTTGATGGTTAGTTTTGGTTTTATGCATGAAGACTTGATGTCATGATAGAAAAATCTGTAAAAGACTCAAGTCAGTTTAATGCAACCAAACACCATCCTGTGGTGAATCAACAGTGCAAGATTTTTTTAATATTGCACATTTTCAAATTTGAAAAATGTACACAAAAAGAATCAAAGTCAGAGATAGTTCAGAGGAACATTATTCTCAACAAGGGTAACACTAAATCAGCCATAGCTGAATACAGGACCACATAATTAACACTAAACTGAACAACAAACAGAAATATAAACTCTATGATGTGGTTCTGCATCAATTTAAAGTCTGATTTATTGTTACCCTTGTGGAGAATAATGTTTCTTTGTACTAGCTGTGACTGATTCATTTTGTGTTAATCTGTTAAATGTGCAGTTGTGTATCATTCAAAGTTCTTGCACTGGCAATTCACCACAGGAGGGTGTTTGATTGCCCTTTGCGGACTCAAATCTTTAAAACTGCGACAGAGTTTTTCTTGTGCTTTCTGCTGTCACATTCATTCATCATGGACAAAACCAAAACTGACCATCAGCTCATGATAAGAGTCAGAAAACAGTGAAGATGATTCCTCATGAGTGAGTCAAAGCTTTAAAGCTCATCGAACATCACAAGTCTCAGAGCAGATGAGAAGAGCTTCAGTCAGGAGTTCCTGAGACTCTCATTTTCCACTTGAGGGTGACACAAAAAAAGCTGCATGTGATAAAGGGTGTGTTCGGCTTGAAGCTGCGCAGACCGATCGGTGTTAAGTGGTTTAAAACATACAGAGTTGTCTGCTCTCTAATCGCTCTCACAGTATTTTGATGTCACGCATCAATCGGTCTACGCAGCGCCGCTTCAAGTCGAACACACCTTTTGTCACATGCAGCTTTTGTCAGTGTCAGCGGTGTGTGTCGCCCTCACGTGGAGAATCTAGGTTCAAATCTTGTGAACTTTAAAATGATTAATAAAGTCAACACTCAAAAAAAAAAAACTGTTTGCAGGTTCCCTGGTGGCTCAGTGGTCTAAGTGTTGGTTCTTGTCCAGGAGAATCCAGGTTCAAATCTCACTCTTGGGCTTTAGTTTCATTGTTTTTTGATGAAAAAAAAAGAAAGTTTTTTTGGACTGTTGTCTTCATTAATCATTTTAAAGTACATAGGCGTTGAACCTGGATTTTCCACATGAGGGCGACACCGCAGACACTGACAAAAGCTGCATGTGACTGAGACTCTCATCTTCTCACAAGCCTCATATGATCCTGGACCAAACCCCTCAGAGACTCCTGACTGAAGCTCTTCTCATCTGCTCTGAGACTTGTGATGTTTGATGAGCTTTAAAGCTTTGACTCACTCATGAGGAATCATCTTCACTGTTTTCTGACTCTTATCATGAGCTGATGGTCAGTTTTGATTTTTTCCATGAGGAATGAATGTGATGGCAGGAAGCAAAAACAAAAACCCACTATCACAATTTTAAAGATTTGAGTCAGCAAAGGGCAATCAAACACCCTCCTGTGATGAATTGACAGTGCAAGAACTTTGAATGATACACAACTGCACATTTAAAAGATTAACACAAAATGAATCAGTCACAGCTAGTACAAAGAAACGTTATTCTCCACAAAGGTAACAATAAATCAGACTTTAAATTGATACAGAACCACATCATAGAGTTTATATTTCTGTTTGTTGTTCAGTTTAGTGTTAATTATGTGGTCCTGTATTCAGCTATGGCTGATTTAGTGTTACCCTTGTTGAGAATAATGTTCCTCTGAACTATCTCTGACTTTGATTCTTTTTGTGTAAATTTTTCACATACGAAATTGTGCAATATTAAAACACCTTGTACTGTTGATTCACCACAGGATGGTGTTTGGTTGCATTAAACTGACTTGAGTCTTTGACAGATTTTTCCATTTTCTGTCATGACATCAAGTCTTCATGAATAAAACCAAAACTAACCATCAACTCGTGACACAAGTCAGGAAACAGTCAAGGTGATTCACCCTGAAAAAACTAATCTTCCTGCTCCTCAAACATCATGAGTCTCAGAGCAGATGAGAAGAGCTTCAGTCAGGAGTTCCTGAGACTCTCATTCTCCACACGAGGGCGACACTTAAAAAAGCTGCATGTGACAAAAGGTGTGTTTGGCTTGAAGCTGCACTGCGCAGACCGATCGGTGTTAAGCAGTCGAAAACATACAGTCTCGTCTGCTCTCGAATCGCTCTCACTGTATTTTGATGTCACGCATCGATCTGTCTATGCAGCGCCGCTTCAAGTCGAACACACCTTTTGTCACATGCAGCTTTTGTCAGTGTCAGCGGTGTGAGTGTCGCCCTCACGTGGAGAATCTAGGTGCAAATCTTGTGAACTTTAAAATGATTGATAAAACAACACTCAAAAAAAAAAGGTTGTTTGCAGGTTCCTTAGTGGCTCAGTGGTCTGAGTGTTGGTTCTTGGCCTGGAGAATCCAAGATCAACTCTCACTCTTGGGGTGGTAGAATGTTGTAGTTTCATTGATTTTTCATTAAAAAAAAGACAAAAGTCCAAAAAAAAGAAGGGTAAGAGTGGAAGTGCCAGTGGCTCAGTGGTATGAGCAAGTCCTCCTTGTCAGGAGGTTACCGGTTCGAAACCGGCCTGAGCACAGAAGCATGGTTGCGGAACAGATGCTGACCTGATCATGAGGAGTGATCAGATCCTGGTGGGTCAGCCGAGAGAAGGTTGGAAATGAAACGAAACGAAAGGGGGAGGAAATATCCAAAAGCCTCCCCCTGGGGATGTCTGACATGATAACCAGCAGTGGTTATACAACAGGTCAATATGTTTACTTATTAAAAAAATATCCTTATTGGATACTAAGTCAACAGTTTTTCAGCTGTTACTTCTTGATAATCCACTGCTCCTCCATGGTCTCAGCCACCCTCGACCCAGATCTCAGTCCTACCGCAGCTCAGGATCAGAGGGACATCACGCAACCACGCTTCCATGACCAGGCCGGTTTCGAACCGGGAACCTCCTGACAAGGAGGACTTGCTCATACCACTGAGCCACTGGCACTTCCACTCTTAACCTTCTTTTTTTTGGACTTTTGTCTTTTTTTAAACAAAAACCAATGAAAGCAAAGCATTGTTACCCTTTAAGAGTGAGACTTGAACCTGGATTCTCCAGCCCAAAAACCAACACTCAGACCGCTGAGCCACTGGGGAACCTACAAACAACCTTTTTGTTGGAGTGTTGACTCCATTAACCAGTTATAAAGTTTGCAAGATTTGAACCTAGATTCTCCACGTGAGGGAGACACTCACACCGCTGACACTGACAAAAGCTGCATGTGACAAAAGGTGTGTTCGACTTGAAGCGCCGCTGCGTAGACCGATCGATGCGTGACATCAAAATACCGTGAGAGCGATTAGAGAGCAGACGACTCCGTATGTTTTCGACTGCTTAACACCGATCGGTCTGCGCAGTGCAGCTTCAAGCCGAACACACCTTTTGTCACATGCAGCTTTTTAAAGTGTCGCCCTCGTGTGGAGAATGAGAGTCTCAGGAACTCCTGACTGAAGCTCTTCTCATCTGCTCTGAGACTCATGATGTTTGAGGAGCCGGAAGATTATTTTTTTCAGGGTGAATCACCTTGACTGTTTCCTGACTTGTGTCACGAGTTGATGGTTAGTTTTGGTTTTATTCATGAAGACTTGATGTCATGATAGAAAATAGAAAAAACTGTCAAAGACTCAAGTCAGCTCAATGCAACCAAACACCATCCTGTGGTGAATCAACAGTGCAAGGTTTTTTAATATTGCACATTTTCAAATTTGAAAAATGTACATGAAAAGAATCAAAGTCAGAGATAGTTCAGAGGAACATTATTCTCAACAAGGGTAACACTAAATCAGCCATAGCTGAATACAGGACCACATAATTAACACTAAACTGAACAACAAACAGAAATATAAACTCTATGATGTGGTTCTGCATCAATTTAAAGTCTGATTTATTGTTACCCTTGTGGAGAATAACGTTTCTTTGTACTAGCTGTGGCTGATTCATTTTGTGTTAATCTTTTAAATATGCAGATGTGTATCATTAAAAATTCTTGCACTGCCAATCACCACAGGAGGGTGTTTGATTGCCCTTTGTGACAGAGATTTTTTTTGTGCTTTCTGCTGTCACATTCATTCCTCATGGACAAAACCAAAACTGACCATCAGCTCATGATAAGAGTCAGAAAACAGTGAAGATGATTCCTCATGAGTGAGTTAAAGCTCATCGAACATCACAAGTCTCAGAGCAGATGAGAAGAGCTTCAGTCAGGAGTTCCTGAGACTCTCATTCTCCACTTGAGGGTGACACAAAAAAAGCTGCATGTGATAAAGGGTGTGTTCGGCTTGAAGCTGCGCAGACCGATCGGTGTTAAGTGGTTGAAAACATACAGAGTCGTCTGCTCTCTAATCGCTCTCACTGTATTCTGATGTCACGCATCGATCGGTCAACGCAGCGCCGCTTCAGGTCGAACACACCTTTTGTCACATGCAGCTTTTGTCAGTGTCAGCGGTGTGTTGGTTGGTAGAATGCTTTAGTTTCATTGGTTTTTGATTGTTTTTCTATTTTAGAAAAAAATCCTAACTGGAGACTAAGTCGACAGTTTTTCGGCTGTTACTTCTTGATAACCCGCCAGCCCTTTTTTTGGACATTTGTCTTTTTTTTCATCAAAAACCAATGAAACTAAAGCATTCTTCCACCCAAAGAGTGCAATTTGAACCTGAATTCTCCAGACCAAGCACCAACACTCAGACCACTGAATCACCAGTTTGTTTTGGGACTGTTGTCTTCATTAATCATTTTAAAGTTCACAGGATTTGAACCTAGATTCTCCACATGAGGGCGACACTCACACTGCTGACACTGACAAAAGCTGCATGTGACAAAACCACCTTCATATGTGGTTTGAAAAAAATCCAATTCCATGTGTTTTTCTGCTGTCCAGACTTTCAAAAGCCCAACTATGTAAAATCTGGATATGCTAAAAATCAGATTTTTGCTGGCAATCTGAACATGGCCTTAGTAGTTTTGTTTACCATTTGCAATGGTTAATGAACTGAGACAGACATGTGCATGCATCAAGCAGGAAAAGCAACCTATTTCCATTCAAAAATAGGGTAAACAACATGCTCAATTACAGAAACCAGACTTTTATTTGAGACATGGCTTCAGAAGACATGTAATAATTTTTTTTTTACATGTAGTTCACAAGACAAAAAATATTTTACATACCCTTGATTCTTAATACTGTGTTGTTACCTGGATGATCCATGACTGTGTTTTTTTTTATGGTTGTTCTCGAGTCCCTTGTGTAAAATTTTGAACATGAGTGTAAATATTCAAAATCTTTACTGTTTGCATCCTGTCAATGGGGCCTGTCAGAGTAATTAGGGAGGAACTCATTTAAACAACCAAACAAAATGCAAAGAGAGAGAGAGAGAGAGAGAGAGAGAGAGAGAGAGAGAGAGAGAGAGAGAGAGAGAGAGAGAGAGAGAGAGAGAGAGAGAGAGAGAGAGAGAGAGAGAGAGAGAGAGAGAGAGAGAGAGAGAGAGAGAGAGAGAGAGAGAGTGAATGTGAATATCTGAATATCTGAGAGACAGAGTGATTGTAACGATCGTGATCAATACCTCAGTTTCTTTTATGTCTAACCTGTTTTGCATTCTTAGGTCACAGCTTCCTCTTGAGTACAAATTGCTAACTACTACACCTGCTCAGTATATGCTGTAACTTACAAATATATGTAAAATAATACACTGAAAAGGTGTGATTGTCAGGGTCGTCTGAAGGGAGGAGACATATGGGCTCTAGATAAATACACTATAAATCGCCAACATACAAACTTATCTTTCAGAGGCAGAAAGAAGACGGACATGGGACACGTCAAAAGGTTTAAACCCCTGGTCATATTTTAATCTTTCTGACTTTATTCTACTGTTTCTATTTGTCTCCTAATCCTAAAGGAATAAATGTTGATGTTTATTAATTTATCCTATTTTAAAGTGTGATTGATTCTCTGTAAAATATATATCTAGTAGTAATACTAATAAAAAAAATCAGGTCAAAAAGTGGTCCAATTCATAGGCTTTATATTTAGCCATTAGGAAGTCAAGAATAAGAAACTACCTATTACATTATTCAATGCAAATCCAGTGAAGGTATTCATTGTTTTCAGTTACTCTAATATATCTTTTAGTGTTATCATTTTTCTTAGTTTTTTTTCAGCAGCAATGCTGTGCGCCATATGGCTCATTTTACTTCAAGGTTAGAACTCAAACACAACTCATACATACAAACTACAATTTCTGCGCTACATACTGCATAACATATTTGTGATTCTGTTTGTTTTTTCCTCTCATGACAAGCAGTTCTGGGAAATTCCACGTCAAGCGAGGCTGCGGCTTCAGTCAGACTAGTTGATGGCAGCAACTCCTGTTCTGGGAGAGTGCAAGTTCTCTCTCTTGAAAAATGGTTAACAGTGTGTTACAGATGGTGGAGTTTGTTAGAAGCAAATGTGGTGTGTAGAGAATTAGGCTGTGGGGAAGCTAAAGCAGTAGGACATTCTGGGCAGAACGCAGATGAAGGATGGATAAAAAGGCCAAAATGTTTTGGGAATGAATCCTCACTGACAGAATGCCCAGTGACTTCACCGGAAACTTTCAAAGGAATCTCATGCCCACATAATTTGTGTGCCAGAGTCATCTGTCAGTGTGAGTACACAACCTTTTACAGTATGTTTAACTGCATATCTAATCATGTGCTCAAAGTTATCAAACTTTATTTGTTTATTGTTCATGTGTCTTAGCCGCCACAACTAGACTGGTGAGTGGCACGAACTCCTGTTCTGGAAGAGTGGAGGTTCTTTATAATGGAATATGGGGAACAGTGTGTGATGATGGCTGGGATCTGACAGATGCTGCAGTGGTGTGTAGAGAGATGGGTTGTGGAGATGCTGTCGAGGCAAAGACTGCTGCTTATTTTGGACAGGGATCTGGTCCAGTATTAATTAATCTTGTTGATTGTTTTGGGAATGAGTCTAGACTGATACAATGTAACTTAGATCGCCGGGAGCAGAACAATCTCACGCACCTGCAAGATGCTGGAGTCATCTGCACTGGTGAGTGCCAATAAAAAATATACAAGTATGTGTGTGTGATATATATATATATATATATATATATATATATATATATATTTGTGTTTTATATATCACTGGCATGCTGTGGTTTTCTAAAATGAGGAGCTCCTCACAGTTTTTAAAAAAATATATATCAAATGTAAATTCATGTCCCAGTTACACTTAATGGGCCCTATTTAAACAATCTGAGTGCATGGCACAGGTGCACTTAGGGTGTGTCGGAGTCCACTTCTGCTAGTTTAACGACGGAAAAAACATGATCCAAAAGGGTTGCACCTATAGTCTCTTAATGAGTAATGGGTGTGTTTTGGGCATAACGTGCAATAAACCAATCAGAGTCTCATCTCCCATTCCCTTTAAAAGCCAGTTGTGCTTGCACCATGGCGGATTCGCTATTTACATGGTGTAATTTGCGAGCGGAAAGACTGAATTCTTCTTCAGAGAGGAATCCTTTTATTTTTAATATTTAAAAATGTTTGTGTGCTGCTGCGTGTCCCTGTGTGTGTAATAAGCAGAGTGTACATATGTTGTGCACCCACCTATAGGTGCATATTACTAATGCGCCCTTTAAATAACACAAAAAATACTGCGCCATTGACTTTAGACCAGGTTTTTGTTGGTCAATGGCGCAGTTGTTTTCAGTTCCTCAAAATAGCAACGCGCCAACAATGCGCCTGAACACACCTGGTTTTCAGACCAGCACGCCCATGTGCGAACAGATGGCACGAGTGCATTTGCTATTTAAACACCATGGAGCTGGACGTGAAAATGATAACTGCGTCGGGCTAAAATGAGCAAAAAACACTTGCGTCGTGCCTGGTGTCACATTTTCCTGGTTAAATATTACTTTACATTACTTTAAAAAAAAAAATTACTCCCCAACAAACCCACCGGTCTGTTAAAAGTCAATGGGCTCAGGGGAGGCAAGAGCGACGTGGCGTCCCGCTGTAACTTCACCTGCTACTTTATAAAAACAAGTGATTTATTCACTTTTTAATGTCACATTTTATAATATTTGCATTGTTTTAATTTTTGTAATATGGATTATTTTCTCATCCAATTATTTTTAAGGAGGCACTGCCTCCCTTGCCTCCTCGGACACGCCCCTGTATGTGTGTATATATATATATATATATATATATATATATAAATAATATAATATAAAAGTATTATTAAAGTTTTAATTATTTATAAAATTATATATATGTTTTATAATATACAATTATAATTATATATTATATATTATAAAATTACATATAAAGTTTTAAGTATTAATTATTAAAGTAAATTATAAGCCTAATGTAATAATAATAATAATAATAGATTTTATTTATAACGCACTTTTCATTCCGAAGAATCTCAAAGTGCTACACAGGAAAATGACAAAAATGACAAAAACTACAGAATAATAAAACAATCAACACATAAAAGCCTTTCTGA
This sequence comes from Rhinogobio ventralis, assembly GCA_039654625.1. Classification (NCBI taxonomy): domain Eukaryota; kingdom Metazoa; phylum Chordata; class Actinopteri; order Cypriniformes; family Gobionidae; genus Rhinogobio; species Rhinogobio ventralis. The sequence continues at coordinate 5,114,245 of CM077207.1, forward strand.
ATAGAAAAGCCTTCAGTTCTGCTTTAAAATGCTTTTATACAAATACATGTATATAATAATTATTTGCAGTGCAAATCTAAATTAAAAATAAATAAATTCTACATCAGTAAGTAAAAATGATCATGTGATTTTTGCTCCTTTTATAATTTGGATTTGGAATTGTATGTTTGAAGAAATGGTCTGAAAACTAAATTAAAGTAATATCATTTGATAAAATAATATATTTTCATACATCTTTCATACTGCTCTTTCATATTGATTTCACTTCCACATAAGGAGGAGGCCCTGGCTCACAATCGAGTGTTAAAATGCTGTTGAGGATTGAGGTGAAAACTGACCCCAATATCAACCCAAATGATCCTGGAATCATAAGTAAACTCACGGAGGAGGTGAGGGCAGTGGAGTAACAATGTGCTGCATCTATCGCTACTTTCTGCTGTCATCTACTGGCTGCTCATGTTATTATTGTTCTCTGTATTTTAATTTCATAGATGGCGAAGTTACAAATAAACGGACATTTCTTGTGGAAAACTCAGCCAGATGGAAAAGTGTTCCAGAAAGGCTCCCAGAAAAAGAACGTTCAAAGAACTCCATGTAACTGACATGCTGCATAATGCATTATTATTTTGAATTAAATTGCAATTGTTTCATTTCAAATTTACAATATTTTAGTTCTTCTTTACAGTGGTGATTGTTCCACAGGTTATTGGTGGAATAAACAAAAGAAGTTTGGTCGCAGAATGCAAATAAAATGTTTTAAGATTCTAATAACATTTATTATTTAACAAAAAACAAACAAACAAAAAAAATCGTATTCATATTCAAATGTATTCATATAATACATATTATTTTGGAATGTTTTTCATGTTATATGTTTTAAAATGTTCATATTAATGTTACTAATGTAGTTGACTGTGCACTCAATCAATATAGTCAGCAATAATATCACCCAATTAATTATTAAGTCATTAAAATGGCAAAGGATGTTAGCCTTATGTTGTGTATATTCACGTGCAGCAAAACATCCAGCAAACATCTCTTTTTTAAAATAAATATCTATCTGTAAACTGGAAAAAAAGTCACAAGTCCTTCAATATTAACTAATAACTATAATAAAATTATATTTAGTGTTTGTATGGATAACGTAACTTGTGCATTCTCATGTTTTGTTGTGTTCTATCTCATGATTTGTTGGTTAAAATACATATATTTTAACAAAGGTACTCACTCACGCCCTCCTGTGGTGAATCGCGTGAGTTGCACTGCTGAAACTCGAACCAAGGGAAAACCTACTTTGCATTGATTTAATATTATTTCAAAAGTTTTCTATTACCATATGAAGCCATTAAAATATCTGACAAAGCAAGGTGACAAGCTCTTTTGGTTACTAGAAATATATTAGATCTGTAATATCTATTTTAAGAAATTCAGACAATTGAGCAACGCCCTCCTGTGGTGAATTGTGTGAATTACATTGCAGCCAGAAAACCTTAAATTATACTACTTTGCATTGATTACAAACGTTTACAGATCTAAGAATTTATTCTAATATTAACTTTAATAAAGAACAATATTTAGTCTTATATGGATTACATCATTCCCTTGTGCATTTTTGTATTGCTGTCTTCTAACTATCTCGCGAAATACATATATTTTAAAACACACTAATCAATACCAATTAGGTAAATTACATTGCTGTTGTTTTTTCAAGGCTAAAATTCGAATCAGAGGATAATTATATAATTTTGAATTAATTCAATATTATTTAATAAAGTGTTGATTACCTTGTGATTTGGAAGATGCTGATTACACCTGAAAATTTATATTGCAAGATCTATTTATATTTGAGCTAGAGTAAATCAACTGCCCTCCTGTGGTGAATTGAGTAAATTACCATTTGGTATTTTATTATTATTTTTTAAATATATTATTTTACGTTGATTAAATATTACGTAATAGACGGTTGCTTACCATGTGGTTTGCCAGGTGTTTATTTAATCTACCAAATAGACTTTTATCTTTAGATCTGCGCTGTGATATATATATTTTTGTATATATATATATATATACACTCACCTAAAGAATTATTAGGAACACCATACTAATACTGTGTTTGACCCCCTTTCGCCTTCAGAACTCCCTTAATTCTACGTGGCATTGATTCAACAAGGTGCTGAAAGCATTCTTTAGAAATGTTGGCCCATATTGATAGGATAGCATCTTGCAGTTGATGGAGATTTGTGGGATGCACATCCAGGGCACGAAGCTCCCGTTCCACCACATCCCAAAGATGCTCTATTGGGTTGAGATCTGGTGACTGTGGGGGTCATTTTAGTACAGTGAACTCATTGTCATGTTCAAGAAACCAATTTGAAATGATTCGAGCTTTGTGACATGGTGCATTATCCTGCTGGAAGTAGCCATCAGAGGATGGGTACATGGTGGTCATAAAGGGATGGACATGGTCAGAAACAATGCTCAGGTAGGCCGTGGCATTTAAACGATGCCCAATTGGCACTAAGGGGCCTAAAGTGTGCCAAGAAAACATCCCCCACACCATTACACCACCACCACCAGCCTGCACAGTGGTAACAAGGCATGATGGATCCATGTTCTCATTCTGTTTACGCCAAATTCTGACTCTACCATCTGAATGTCTCAACAGAAATCCAGACTCATCAGACCAGGCAACATTTTTCCAGTCTTCAACTGTCCAATTTTGGTGAGCTCGTGCAAATTGTAGCCTCTTTTTCCTATTTGTAGTGGAGATGAGTGGTACCCGGTGGGGTCTTCTGCTGTTGTAGCCCATCCGCCTCAAGGTTGTGCGTGTTGTGGCTTCACAAATGCTTTGCTGCATACCTCGGTTGTAACGAGTGGTTATTTCAGTCAAAGTTGCTCTTCTATCAGCTTGAATCAGTCGGCCCATTCTCCTCTGACCTCTAGCATCAACAAGGCATTTTCGCCCACAGGACTGCCGCATACTGGATGTTTTTCCCTTTTCACACCATTCTTTGTAAACTCTAGAAATGGTTGTGCGTGAAAATCCCAGTAACTGAGCAGATTGTGAAATACTCAGACCGGCCCGTCTGGCACCAACAACCATGCCACGCTCAAAATTGCTTAAATCACCTTTCTTTCCCATTCTGACGTTCAGTTTGGAGTTCAGGAGATTGTCTTGACCAGGACCACACCCCTAAATGCATTGAAGCAACTGCCATGTGATTGGTTGATTAGATAATTGCATTAATGAGAAATTGAACAGGTGTTCCTAATAATCCTTTAGGTGAGTGTATATATATATATATATATATACGGAAAATTGTATATTTTTTTACATTGATGTAATATTATTAAATAACTTTTTAATCAAATAATTTCAATATTAATTACTTTTAATATTTTTTTTATTTAATTACGAATTACTTTGCTGCAGTTTGTTTAACCAATAACTCAAGCCAGCTGGAAAATACATTTGCCAAATGGCCGCGTTTGCTGAGCAGAAATAGGCCTCTTTTTATTAGACATGCAATACAAACCTACGCAACTGAACGCCCTCCTGTGGTGAAATGTGTGAATTACACCAGAGCCCCTCCCTTTAGGGGAGACTCCCAAGTTTAGCTAAAAGATGCGTAACGCGCAGTAAGAGGAGATATGCCTGAATACGCTGAATAAAACAAGCCAAACGCTACCAAAGAATAACAGACGCTTGCAAGTACATTCAAACAGGCAAATGGACGTTTGTAGCAACTCATAATGTAATAATTGCACATAATGTAAAAACTGCACATAAGGTAATAAGTTAATACTTATTACATTATTATTGTAATAAAATGTTCATAATGTAATCATTTTCTCAAAATGTAATAAAAACATTTTTACATTATGAGAAATGTATTACATTATAAACTCCCCATGTCATGACAACATGTCATATTTTCATTATTGTAATAGCTTTTAAAACATAAACAATATTAGTATTTTTAAAAATCAAAATCCAGTCTTAAACTACCTGCGAAATGCAACAGATTTAAATATTCATGCTACTATTATTATTATTATTATTATTATTATTTATAATAAACAAAGCATTGGTACTTTTAAAATGTACTGTAAAGGAATACCAATGCTTTATGTTTAATAAACATAATAATAATATGACTCTTTAAATGTTGAATTTCGCAGGTAGTTTATTTCGATTATTTTAAATATACTGTAAGGGAATACTAATACTTTTTATGTTTTAAAAGCTATTACAATAATGAAAATCTGACATGTTTTTGGTGAGTTTATAATGTAATAATTGTCTCATAATGTAAAAAATGTTTTTATTACATTTTAAGAAAATTATTACATTATGAACATTTTATTATAATAACAATGTAATACTTATTACATTATGCGCAGTTATTACGTTATGAGTTGCTACAGACGTTAGTCGAGACAGCAAAAAAATAAACAATGCCACGTACTCAGTGTTTAAACAACATGTAGCAATTCTGGAGTGGTTTACTAATGCTGGGCTTTGGAGGGATTTTGCATACACATACACTCACACACACACACACACCTTCACTAAACCCATATTTACATCACTTCAAAGTTATTAATTGCGTGAATTACTTTACTGCAACTTGTTTCACCAAGCTGAGCAGAAACAGGCCTATTTTATTAGACATGCAATACAAACCTACGCAACTACGCCCTCCTGTGGTGAAATGTGTGAATTACACCAGAGCCCCTCCCTTTAGGGGAGACTCCCAAGTTTAGCTAAAAGATGCGTAACGCGTAAGAAGAGATGCCTGAATACGCGGTGTAAACCGCTTTTTGTATGGAAAAATAGATAATCGGGTTCGGCACATCGTACATTTACTGCCTGGGTGTTAACTTTTGACATATTTGCATGACATAATCAGTTGTGAGCTGGAATCCGCGTTGATGAAAACAAAATTAATCACTACAAATAAAAACTAAAACACTATGGTTAACCACAAATTAAGTACTAACCATAGTTTAACCATGTTATGTGTTTTACCGATACGGTGGTTATACAAATGTAATCAATCCGCCAAAAAACCATGGTTACTGCACTTTTACTATAATAAAACCATGGTTCATTTTTGTAATGGCGATGACAAGGCCGTGTTATACATGTATAGTGTACCTTTATATCTTCTCCGATTGTCATAGCTGTTGTTCCTCTTGAGCCGTGTGGATTGAATCTTGTATGCATAAATATTTATCCATTTCGCTCCATTTAAGACGCACGTGTACGGCTTGTCACGTGGTACCTGTTTCTTTTCTCAGCGCACGTTCAGGATGGACCAACCATGTGTGTGTGTGTATACAATTATTATAGATAAAATGAATATAGTTAAAATACTTTGTGTTTAAATGTATTTTTTATAAAATGATTTAAATGTAAAAAAAAAAAAAAAAATAATAATAATTTATAGCCTATACTAATTATTAGACTATTTATAATTTAAATTCAGGGTAGTTTCCTATAACTCATATCTGAATGTCACCCTAAATGATGAGGCATCATGTACTGAAACTGCAGATTCATGTGGGGGGTCACAGCAAAAAGATCCTGGACCGACCTGAAAAGCCAGTTGGTGGATGAGTCCATGTAAAAGCTCCCATGACCCATCACTAGGACAACCCCAGATAAACAACAGCTCACAACAAAAGACCTCATATAAGAGGGACACATTAGGGAGGACCAGCAACTCACTGGTAGGACAGCCTTTGGGAAGAATTTCTTTTAAAGCGGATTACAAAATCATGTTAAATGTGTTTAAGATCTAGGGAAACTTATTTTCTTACATGCATTGACAACGGTCAGTTCACAGTATTTCTGAAACAAATGGGTTTTTTGAGTGCATTCAAGCATCCAACTATTGTGTGAGAGGAAGGCACTCAATGATGGTAAGAAATGTTTAACTTCTATCGATGTTTTATGTTTTCAAGTCAAAAAGAGAAAAATATGATGGATTTTTTAAATAATTTCTTTTCCAAAATCTCATATGAACTTTACAGCCTTCAGGCACCAAGAAGTCAAGATCTCAAAGTGCTAGACCTGCCAAAAAGAGCAAAAGAAAGCACTCCTCCAAAAAGAGGTCTGTCAGTGCCAAATCCACAAAGACAGGTGTGGATATTCTGAGTCCAGCTGCCATGGAGAACATCTACTACATATCCCATAATGCAGTGGACTGCTTGGAGTTCAGAGGATTTGGCTGGCCTGGGGCAACCAAGAAGAAAGGAAAAAAGGGCAAAAAACAAAAAAGCAAAAAATGAAATGTAGATTTGTGCCAATTAAACCTTAATGTGCATATATGCATACACTACCGTTCAAAAGTTTTAGATCAGATTTTTTAATTATTTTGCTCACCAAAGCTGCCTTTATTTGATCCAAAATACAGCAAAAGCTGATATTGTAAAATATTATTAAAATCTAAAACAAGAGGTTTTTTTATTTGTTACAAAAGCTTTCCATTTCAAATCAATGCTGTTGATTGAACTTTCTATTTATCAAGAATCCCCCAAAAAAAAAAAAAAGGGAAAAACTGTTTTCAACATTGATAAGAAGAATTTTTTCTTGAGCAGCAAATCATGATATTAGAATGATTTCTGGAGGATCATGTGACACTGAAGACTGGAGTAATGATGCTGAAAATTCAGCTTTGATCACAGGAATAAATTACATTTTAAAATATATTTAGATAGACATTTATTTTGAATTGTAATAATATTTTACAATATTACTGTTCTTGCTGTATTCTGGATCAAATAAATGCAGCCTTGGTGAGCATGAGAGACAAAAAAAAAATCGTACAGACCTAACGTTTGAACGGTAGTGTATATAATATATATATATATATTATAATTTGCTTAATTGTAAAAAAAAAAAGATAATTTCACTTCTTTAAATTGTCGGTTGTAATAAAACAGCAGAATGTTACATTTATCTCAGCTGACTATCATTTTGGATTATTTATCCTATAAATCCAATAAATGTTGATTCCTTCAAACTGGTTTAATGAAACTCCTTTAAAGGCGTTTTAACACAAACTACACTCAGACCCTGTTTACACCTGGTATTTTAATCCGACTTATTTGTCCACTTTCAACCAGTCCTGATTTCTTCGAGGGGAGGGTCGATGCGTGGGTCAATGTCATAGACTGTAAAAAAAGATAGACGATGCCCCTTCACTACGTTGCATTGAAAAAAAGTGAAGCCGCCAATGTTTGAATATGGCGCTGACATCTTGCGCTGATGTGGGACCTGCGTCTGCGCAAGTAGAGAGCAGGAAGTAGAGCCGTGATATGAAAACCCCGCCCACACTCCCACAGTATCTGTTAGTACAGTTTACTGCAGAGCTCATTATGTCTGTGAAATAAGCTCCTCTCGAAAATCTCGAAAAACATCTGTTGCCTCAGAGACAACTTCATTCAGAGAAGCTGTCAATCACAGCTGTCAGTCACAACGTCACATCCCCGTTTTTATAGCATCAATAACTAACTAAAAACAAACATATTTAAAAAAAACAAACAAACAATTCTACGTGATGAAAACTACCTAAAAAGACAGAAACCATCTTTGAAAAAAAATTATTTGAAGTGTAATTTGATTGTTTAGTCTCACGTCCCATTAGAATACATGGAAGGGGCGGGGTTTATGAGCTATACTGGGACCAACCACCAGGGGCGATCGAGACGCTTTGGCTTCACTTTTCAGGATGTGCGGGGCACGCTTGGTATGTGCTTTTTTAGATCTTTCAATCTAATGGACGAAATAAGCTCAAACTATTTACATATGAATGCTCCCGGAGTTGTCAGAGAAAAACAGAGAGCAGTGCTCATTTCTGCTCTGAAAGACACAAGATCATGCCGAACGCTGTGAGTGTGTGTTAGAAATCAGGAATGGTGAGAAAACATTGTGCTTGGTACGTTTTTCGCCTTCAAAGCAAACTTAGCCAACAAAGTTTAAAGGCAGCATTCGAAATAGAATGCCTCCCTACTATATAGTAGGCGAAAAACTGTATGTGACAAAAGAAGTGTGGCCGAATTCACAGTACTGATAAAAGAGAAGGCAAAAATTACCCAGATGACCTACTACTTCTGGCAATATTCTGAAGGGTGCATACGATGGACACTTTACTATCCCATGAGGCCACGGGAGAGGATTTGTAAATGTCAGTGAAGTGAAATAGGTCACATGATAAATGACAGCATGCTGAATGTAGTATGTCCAGAACATACTACATAGAACATACTTTTATAGCGGTCGTGAAGTAATTACTTATTCAAAATAAATACCTACTCAAGAGTATGCGATTTCAGACGCAGCCAAAGTCCTGTCTGGCTAGCGTGCATCCCATAATATTTACGCATTAGGTCAGTAGAGTCTTTTGTGGCTGTTCGAACCCATTCAACCACATGAGCGTCTACACTACAAAAGCAATCCGTTTTCGACTACCTCTGGAAGTTGTCGAAAGTGGACATGTTCAAAATGTTTTAGACCCCGTTATTAGCGTCGTCCAAAAAGCATCAGGTGCATACGGCCTTAAGTGCAAATCATCGGGTTTCTTTAAAATAAATAACTACCATTCAGTCAATTAGTTATCAACTTTATTGGTAATTTACTAGGTGTTCTTGTTCTATACCGTCTCTCCAGACACCCATATAGGTACATAAAATAAGCCACATCAAATGTTACAAAAGAATATCAGAAGCTTGCAAATGCATTCAAAGAGGCAAATAAACGTTAGCCATGACACCAAAGAAATTAAAAACAGCCTCTAGCGCATTTCATTGTTCCACTTACTCAGTGTATAAACGACATGTAACAGTTTTGGAGTGGATGACTAATGCTGGGCTTTGTTAGAAGTTTATCAGATTGATTTTGCATACACACACACACGCACACACACACACACACACACACAAACTCAGATAAATACAGAGCAGAAAGCAGGTTGTTGCAGTAAAGACAGCTCATACGATGTCCCGGGTTCGTCGGATGGCACAGCACAGCAGCATGCTGAAGATCATGCCAAAGATCTGACAACGAAAGAGACACGGGTTAATATCTGACATTAGATATTAACCATGGTTAACATGCACAGAAGCATCTACCCACCATGATCACCCCAATGCCAATCCCAACTCCTCCGATCACTTGAAGCCTAGAGGTGAAGATATCCTCAATAGCACCTGGGCAGCTCTGGAGGAGGAGAAAAAAAAAAAAAAAGAAGAGGTAACTATGGTACATGGGAAAAACCCAACTGAAGATAACTAAAAAGACTTAATTATTGAGTTTCTGGTACCGTTGTGATAAGGACTTGAAGTCCCTCCTTTTTTGGACATATGTCAGATTCTCCATCCAACATCGTCCCTGTTGTTCCACAGCAGTTCAACTAAAGAACAGCACACAGAAAACCATCAGTCAGATTAACATTCACAGGGATTCTGCAAGTTTAATGAAGGTAACTTTTTCTGTAAATTTAGGGAACTTTTCCTCATCATCTGCACCTGTTTTGTGTGGTGTGCCCCCGGGATCCATTTTGGGACCTTTATATGCTCCCCTTGGCCCTCATTTTTCAGAAATACAACATCTCATATCACTGTAATGCAGACGAATCCCAGTTTTACCTACCAGTAAGGCTGGACACCACTGGTTCATCTGATGTGTTATTGAAATGTGTAAATGATATTAAGAGGTGGATGCCAAATAATTTTTCGCAGCTAAATGAGGATAAAACAGAGGTTTTAATTCTAGGTTGTCCTGCAAATTCCTCTCCTGTTCTGGAAGCCCAGTTAGGTCCTCTTTCAACAAATGTACACAAACAAATCAAAAATCTTGGAGTGATCTTTGACTCTTCACTATTTTTTTGATAAACAAATTAGTGCTGTTATTAGAGGAAGCTTTTCTATTTAAGATCTATTGCCAAGTTAAAGCATCTCCTTTCAAGCAAATATTTAGAAGTTGTGATTCATGCTCTTGTAACATCACGATTAGATTATTGCAATCTAGTCGCCCTCAGTCTTCATTATCAAGATTGCAAGTTGTTCAAAACGCGGCTGCAAGACTTCTGACTGGGTCTAAAAAGAGGGACCACATCTTCCCTATTTTAGCATCTCTTCACTGGCTTCCCATTACATTTAGAGTTGATTTTAAAATCCTTATGTTTGTATATAAGGCGTTGTCTGGTCGTGCGCCAAGGTATATAAGTGATCTTCTTGTGCCATACTGTCCCGCTAGGGCACTTAGATCTTCTGCTCACTTGCTCTTAACTGTGCCTCAGTGTTGCTATAAATTAAAGGGTGATCGGGCCTTTTCTGTGGCTGGGCCAAAGCTTTGGATTGGTCGCCCGTATCATGCGAGGTCTGTTCCTTCATTGGACATTTTTAAATCTACTCTTAAATCGTATTTTTATTCTTTAGCGTTTGGAAACCTGTAATTATTTTTGTGTAGATCTGCTTTGTACTCTGTACAGCACTTTGGATCAATCCATATTGTGTTTAAATGTGCTTTAGAAATTGTTGTTGTTGTAAATGTAAGACATTTTTAAGACCATTGAAAGAAATTAAGGAATAAATTGAAGGAAACATAACACATCAATATGTTCTCTAAATGTAAATGTGTAGGAAGCACACAATAAGTTGTATTAGCAACGCTTCAAAGTTTGAAAATACAATTTCCAACAGATCTCCATTACTTTTTAACTTATTTTACAAAGAAATAGCTTAAAGCTTAAGTTAAGATATCTTGTGAAATATTGTAGAAGTGATTTTATGATTAAAAGAAGAACAAATATCTGCCAGTGGGTTCATAAAAATCAACTTAATTCAAATGCAAGTTATTTTCATAAACAATGGCAGATATTTGGTCTTGTTTTAAGCATAAACTCACTTAATTTTGTTACATTTCTTAATTTTGCATCTCAAGTAAAGGTTTCTTGATTTAAGGATGTTAGATAGTTGTACTTGAACAAAAATCCTAGATATACATTTTTTGCAATTAAATTTAGGGGCCCTATGAAATCTGTTTTATTAATTATTTTTATAGTTTATTTTGTTATTAATTTTTTCTGGGCTCTGTTTTAATGGTTAAATTAAACTATTAATCAAAACGCATGTCTAAATAATTGAAATCATAAAACAGACAATTTAACAGCAATTTATTAAAAGTTTAACAAAACATGCCCTATGAAATTTGTTTTATTTTTTCTCAAATTCCATCTTTTACTTTTATTCAATTTTTATAAATGCATCGCAGAAATCATGAGGACCTAATTTTATGCCATGATATTGAATTTAAGACATTTTTGGAAGGTCAAAACTAAGACTTAAGATTTTTTTAAGACCCGTGGAAACCCTAATTAAGTTTTTTGTCCTCCATTCATAGAATGTTTTTGCTCTTATGGCTTAACGAACCATAAAAATGAACACTCACTCCATAGTGAATTGCTCGCAGAGTTTCCTTCAGCGCTTCCTGTTTACTGGTTTTGTAGTTGTTGAAGGTCTCCGTGTAGAACTGCTGGAGATCGTTCACGACCTGAGAAAGAAAGAAGGGGACCCACTGTGAGAAAATGAACGGGTAAGGAGAAAGAGAGTATGAACATCACCCACCTTTTCCTTATTGGACAATCCCCAGATTCCAGCGGCTACCTCTGCAGCAAAAATGATAAGCAGGAACACGAAGAACTGAAGGCAGCGAGAAAAAGGGAGATATGAGGTGAACAAGGACATCAGCAAAAAATAAACATTTCTTGGAAAAAGATGCTCTAAAGGTGATCTGAAGTGCATGTGAATTTTCACTTAGTCTGTTCAAGAATGTATACTTAAACAAATAAAAATAAATATACTTTCTTATTTTTTAGTCAGGTAACTTTGCTGAGGGGTTTAACATTTCTCGTGTTCTTTAGTTATTGATAAATGATTTAATTACCTTGAACAAAACTGAAAATTATTCTACAAGAAATTTGTCTCAATCTGTTCAGCAATTTTATATTTGTAAAATAATTAAATATTACATCAAATTAGTGCATTACGTTGCTCAAGGATCAGCCAAAGTTCCCTGTGCATAGTGAAACATGGATGTTTAGGAAAGTTTTGCGGCCATCTACTGGTTTATATGAAAATAAAATCAAATACCATGTTTACCCCTGTGCCCCTAAAGCCCAAAGTATACTTTGTTACTAGTATAAGTGTACTACTTTTTATGCGTACATGAGGGTCAGCGTACAGTGCACATATATTGCGTACTTTGTACGCGCAAGTCGCACATGTGCATTTAATTTTTTTTGCTGTATTTACATGGGTGAAAACTCGTGCTGAGAGATTGCTCAAAACTGTGCACGCGCACGAGTCAAAACAAGTATACTTTGCAAGGCTGTGCATTCGACTGGGTGTGTACGCGTAAATAAAAAACTAAGTATACTTTGGGCTTTAGGGTATGTTCACACGACAACAATGTACTAAACACAGAAATGTTTTTCCATTTGTGTTTCGTATACAGACGACAACGTTGCCAAAATGACCCCCATTCACACAGATCCCGGAAAACGACTAAAAACGCTGTATTCTGCTGCCAGGCCAGTAGTTGGCGATGTCACTTTGTAAAGAAACACTACGAGCCTATGGATTGAACATGTAATACGCATGTGCATGACGTCACAGTTTTAAGAAATTAGTTTGACAATAACAGTTAAATTGTGAGTTTTTTTTTTTTTTTTTTTAAGTTTGTGTTTTCAGACCCCCAAAACACCGTAGTTGTGTAAATGAAAGGCCAAAATGCATTAAAAAGTTTCCAGTTTTTTGGAGTGTTGCGTAAAACAAAATCTTTTTGTTTTGTGATGTAGTTGAATATGGGAAGACTCACCAGTCCCAGCATGCATGACGATTCTTTTATTGCTCCACAGCAGCCGAGGAACCCGACCACCATCATGATGGCCCCTGCCACAATGAGGATGTAGACCCCTGTGGACAAAAAAGGACAGTACATCTCTTACTCCCCTGTATCTTCACATTCGTCTCATTTCTTTGGCTTCTCATCTGAAAAAAAAATACTTTTTTTAAATTTTTTTTATTATTCTCAGATTTAGTTTATTACAGACACACATTTAGCTTGATGTATAAATGATAACTTTTTCCTTTAGCTACCTTAATGGTTTATCAGAATGAGCTATGCAAATCAAAATATGCAAAACAAAACTCCATGCAAGTGTATAGTGATGTATCCATAAGGCCACTTCACACCATGTTCAGTCGGGAGGTAACACATTGATCTGACAAGACCTAACAAAAATGTGGCCTATAGAAACGCCTGTCATTAGAATGTTTAGCATTGCAGGAAGGCACGCGGTCACTCAAAGTGCTTTCAAAACCTCTGGCAGGCACTTGGAAACGTTCCCACTAAGTTTATCATGTTTTTAGATTGATGAGGCGAGCATTCTTCTGAAAACTGTTGAGAAAAGAAAAATAAACCAGGCAAAACAAAAGGAGGTGGGATGGGAGCAAACAATGCAGGTTCTGTTGGCGAGGAGGAGAAAGGCATCTCTGTGAGGGATGATGGCAAGGGGCAGAGAGCTGGCATCGTGTGGGCCAAAGCCAGCCTCCTCCAAAACAGCACTGCCATTATAACTCTAACCAACCTGCCTCTTAAAAAACAAACACGCAGACAGAAACCCAACATCCAGCTCTCTATATTTAGGTGGTTTTCGCCCTTCAAAAACTGAGCCATGATTTATAAGAGGGTTGGTTTTTGGTTTAAAGTTCAATTCCCCGGTTGTTGCGGTTGTCTGCAAGCCTCCAAAACTGGCAAGGAATTCAGTCTTTGTGCCTTTCATAAAAATAAACAAAGCATAGAAGAATAGATGGAGTGCTTTGAATATTGGACGTGTTTTATAGTAGTCATGCCATTTGCATTGCCTTAAGAACAATGCAAATGGATCAATGAATGTTTAATGTTTAATGACCAAGTCAGGGTGATGTTATTATCCAAAACTGTTCAAAAGTTTGGAATAATTTTTAAAGATAAACTTTTTTTTTTTCTTTTTTTTTATGTTCTCTTATGCTGCATTCATTTGATCAAAAGTACAGACCATGATATTAGAATGATTTCTGAAGGATCATGTGACACTTAAGACTGGAGTAATGATGCTGAAAATTTAGCTAGTTGCGTCACAGGAATACATTCCATTTTAAAAGACATTTCTTTTAAATTGTAATTATATTTCATAAATGTACTGTTTTTACTGTATTTTTGATCAAACAAGCACAAGAGACTTCTTTAAAAAATAAAACTTTTAATTACTCCAAACTGCTGACCAGTAGCGCACACACACACACACACACACACACGCACGCACGCACACACGCACACACGCACACGCGCACACACGCACGTGCACACAGTATATATAAATTCTGATGATCTATAGAGAAGCCAAAACAATTGGTCTCATTCCACACTCCTTAATGGCCTTTCATTCGTTTCATGTTATAATCCTAGTATTCATGACGCACCATTCACATGACAGATGGTCTGATGTCTGGAAATAGGTGTGGCTGGTTTCCATGACTACCATTATACCTCATACCCAAACACCAACTTACAAAGACCTGATCATGTAGGTGATAAAAGGAGCACGTGCAATGGTATTGAGCGATAAAGGTGGATATTTGATCCACTGAGAAGATATTCAGAGGAATCTAGCTTGGGAATGGCCAAATCTCACCTGTGAGGAACACAGAAGGGGAACTTTCTCCAGTAAAGAATCCTTTAGTTCTTTCATCGAAACGCAGCCAGAGGCCAACAGCTAAAACTCCTGTACCGGCGAGCTGTGGAAACAAACAAAACATTTTATTTAAAGTTTAGTTTGAACAATGGCCGGGAAAAAAAAAAAAAAAAACAGTCTACATGGTGCCACCTGACAACACACACATTGGCAAACATGAGTAACCACATAGAGGAAATATAGCTGCAGGCCAAGCATGGCATTATTTACAAGGGCAGAGAGTACAGGAAGTCACGCTCCAAACCAAGTATTTTACTCTTTTTCCCTGAGAGAATGAAGTTCAACGGGCCTTATGAAACCCAAGGCACTCACGTCCTCAAAAGAGCAAACAAACCTGATAATCTTGCTAGACTGCTTCCAACTGCACTGAGAAAGTGATATGCAAAACTATGCAGAACAAACTCTAATTTCTCTTGACCAACTCCAGCGATTCCCAGGACACTGTAATGTGGCTTCCATGAATGAGTAACATGTAAGAACAAGAACGATTACGATCTTGTACATGTTCTCACAGCCAAAAGTTAATCAACAGCCCACACATACACTTTACAGTCAAAACAGATTAAAAAAAAATTAAATGCACTACACCCATGTTGTTCATATTTCATTGTTGTGCACATGGGAAAGTAGGTTAAACTTTTCATTCTCCTTCAACCTTCTATGAATTTGCACAAATGGTGGATCAGTGCATTTCCTCGTGTGCTTTGACCAATGACGCAATAAATACCTAGAAACAAACCATACTAGCTAAACCAGATCACACCGAAGAACCCACATCCAAACACACACACACACACACACACACACACACACACACACACACACACACCTCTGTTACTCAACAAATTGAGTTGCAATCCTCCACTTTTCTTCTGTTTTGGAAAAATGCAGTCACAAATATGAGCTCTGAGTCACAGTGAGTCACTGCCAGGGGTGTGGAGGCTTGTCCCTTAAAGATTCCCAAACCGATCCTGTCTTTTTCCACCCTTACACAATAGGAGTTACTGATGGGTGGATTTAGTGTTTGCTAGTTTACTCACTCACCACAAAGCTAGCTTAAGACCAGGCCCAAATACCAAAGCCATTTTAAGACAAGATAAATGCCACTGACCAACCCTTATTTTTTGCTGTTATCGGTAAAATCATATCATAATCACATTCTAGAGGTCTGCATCTACATATGTGCAATGTTGAAGATTGTACATTCCAGGTTTTCAGTGTTTAACAGGCTCAAATAAGTGTCACTAAATATTTTAAACCAAAGAGTGGTTAATGACTGACAACCTTGCACATTAGAAACTAGAATTAACTAGATTGAATGAAATGAACAGTCTAACCACAGCTTCTGTTTTATAAACAGACCTGTGAACAAGGAACTCACATTTGTTGTTCATGGTTGAATATTGTAGACAAAATAATGCAGCATGTTAATGGTCACGAATCTCTTAAAGAGCAAAGTTTGTCATACACTACATCCATTTTAGGCAAGCAACCAAAGTATGACATGTAAACAAGCAACTAACAAACTTTTATATCCTCACCACATCACATTCAAGCCACATTTACATTTCTGTGTTATTATGTTCCCATTTTACTCTACAAACATACATTTGAATTAGCATGTACTCGTGTAATGACAAAATAAAAACCTACCCAGAAGATGAAGTTGAAGATAAAGAGCAAGTATTTGATACACTGAAGTCCACCTGAGGCCATGACTAAAAATTAAGTCTAGTTTTAAAAGTAAAAACCTGATACTGAGCAACTGAAATGTGCTTCTTCCCCACCTTAAAACAGGGCGAGTGAACAAAAAAAAAAATTCCAGCAGGCCACACCCTCCTACCTGGTCTTTGTCAGAGGGAAAAGAAGGAGGGGCAAAACCATTTTAGATTTAACGTGTCGCAGGGGAATAGAGGAAGAACACAGATAAGAGGTTACCTGCTGCTCAGTCCTGCACAAAAAACTGAACTAACACAATTCAGTAGCGTAAATGGGGTTTAAAAAAAGTATAAAAGATCTATATTGTGCTTTAGTTGCTAAAATGGCAGCAACACAAGCTGATCAGGTTTTACTTTTCATGTAACTCGAGCTGTCCCTCAGGAACACTGGGAAGTCAGAACACAGCTATTGTCCCTTTGCTTGACACCTTTAAGTGGAGAGATGGGTTAGAAACAGAGACTAAGGCCTCTAAAATCAAAGCATTGCTGAAAAACCTGTTACATATCTTTTGCATGCCTTCTGCATCCTGCAAAGGTATTTTCTAAAAATGTCCACCTACATCAGGTCCATGTCTTATTGCTGTGAAATCTTTAATGATTTTTATAAAGTAAACATAAGATTTACTTTTATATTGGTAGTTATATTTTCAAGATGCTCATTTGTTGGACATCTTAGATTTACTTTTACATAGATTTACATAGATATTTTCCCCCCTGAAAAATCATGTTAAAATGTAATTACGAAATATGACACGACATGCTTCTGAGGAAAGTTTTTTTGTTCTTCTCTCAATCATCATTGTATTGCATTATATGTTTTGCCTCCACAATGAAACCTACAGGCCTTGATCATTACACTAAGCATTTAAATATCATCTTACTAAGGTATATTATTGGGATACACCAACAAGGCATAACATTATGACCGATGAAGTGAATAACACTGATTATCTCTTCATCACGACACCTGTTAATGGGTGGGATATATTAGACAGCAAGTGAACATTTTGTCCTCAAAGTTGATGTGTTAAAAGCAGGAAAAATGGGTAAGCGTAAGGATTTGAGCGAGTTTGACAAGGGCCAAATTGTGATGGCTAGATGACTGGGTCAGAGCATCTCCAAAACTGCAGCTCTTGTGGGGTGTTCCTGGTCTGCAGTGGTCAGGATCTATCAAAAGTGGTCCAAGGAAGGAACAGTGGTGAACCGGTGACAGGGTCATTGATGCATGTGGGGAGCGAAGGCTGGCCCGTGTGGTCTGATCAAACAGACAAGCTACTGTAGCTCAAATTGCTCAAGAAGTTAATGCTGGTTCTGATAGAAAGGTGTCAGAATACACAGTGCATCCCAGTTTTATAGCCGCAGACCAGTCAGGGTGCCCATGCCTGACCCCTGTCCACCACCGAAAGTGCCAACGGTGGGCACGTGAGCATCAGAACTGGACCACAGAGCAATGGAAGAAGGTGGTCTGGTCTGATGAATCATGTTTTCTTTTACATCATGTAAATGGCCGTGTGCGTCGCTTACCTGGGGAACACATGGCACCAGGATGCACTATGGGAAGAAGGCAAGCCGATGGAGGCAATGTTCTGCTGGGAAACCTTGGGTCCTGCCATCCATGTGGATGTTACTTTGACACGTACCACATACCTAAGCATTGATGCAGAACATGTACACCCTTTCATGGAAACGGTATTCCCTGGTGGCTGTGGCCTCTTTCAGCAGGATAATACGCCCTGCCACAAAGCAAAAATGGTTCAGGAATGGTTTGAGGAGCACAACAGCGAGTTTGAAGTGTTGACTTGGCCACCAATTTCCTCAGATCTCAATCCAATCGAGCATCTGTGGGATGTACTGAACATCATGGAGGCCCCACCTCGCAACTTACAGGACTTAAAGGATCTGCTGCTAACATCTTGGTGCCAGATACCACAGCACACCTTCAGGGGTCTAGTGGAGTCCATGCCTCGACAGGTCAGGGGTGTTTTGGCAGCAAAAGGGGGACCAACACAATATTAGGAAGGTGGTCATAATGTTATGCCTGATCAGTGTACAGTGGCGACTGATATACTGCATTTTATGTAATGTCACTAATTTACATTACAAGCTATTAGAATTTTGTCATACTTTTTGGCCATATAAACAACAACATTGCAACAAATTGCATATTTTTGCTCAGTTTGGGCCTCTGAATAAAATAGGTGTATATATATATTCTATATATATATATATATATATATATATATATATATATATATATATATATATATATATATATATATTCTCCTATATCATATTATATGAGCCATAAAAGCCTGATATATCAATCAAATAATGATATGCAATATATTTTAACACAATATTTTGTGTTTGTGTTAATAGTTCAATAAACTGTTCCATTTAAAAAAAATAAATAAATAAAAAAGATTTTCTGACTATTATTTCATTTGTCAGGCTTTACAGGGTTCAGGATGGATGTGGTAGGTGAGGACAAATCTTAATAGTCCCTCAAATAAAATAAGCCAATGGGATCAGTTTACTTGAATCAAAGCTAAATCATTATGTAGGTAGCCTAATATTTGGATGCTGTCCTTCTTTCATTCTTTGTGAGATGATCATTCCTGGGGTTAAATTTACCCTAATTTATGGGATGGATTAGGGATGGGGTTTCCTAGCAACAGGTATGCAAAACTTTGACTTGTCTCATGAAGAACAAATTACCATCTTGAACATAGCATATACCCTTCTAAAAACGTGTCTACTCGTGAACTACTCAACCAATATCTAAACATGTTTTGCTTACCAGCTGCCCATAACACTACATTTTGAACCACACTATTGCGAGCTCATGAATATTAATTACGTTGTTGACCTTCCTGGAGATGACACACAATCACGTAATCTAATGAATAGTTATCGATTAGCTTTTTTTTTATTTTGAAAAACAAAACAAACACGTAAGAGGTTTTTCATTAAGTTAGCTATGGAAACATTGTGAAGACATGTATTCGGCGCAATTTGCGATCATATATACCAACTTATTGTTTTCAAGATGCCGAACATCACGTTACGTAGCCTAATTAATATTAATAAGGTAGCCTTCGCCACAGTAGGTAGTAAAGCTGCTTTTCGAAATTACATAGGCTATACATTCAGCACAAACAAACATCAGCCTAAATATAGTTGTCGCGCTTTTTATGTTTAATAACCCAAAAAGTAGCCTATTTATTTAGGCTATAAAGCATATTCAAAGACTAGGCTACTGGTTAGGCAGAATAACACGACTATATTACACATGAGCTTTTCTTTTGGCAATAAATAAACATTCAGGAGTAAACTGTATTAAACTCACCCAAAATACGAAATTAAAGGCGAATAGGATGTATTTGATGCACTGCTCTCCACTGGACAGACCTGACTTAGCCATCATGTAAATCCAGGTTATAAGTAAGCAGCAACAGATATTGTTGTTGTTCTCGGATGTTTCAATACCCAAAGGTCTGTGTCTGTCCTGTTGCTCGTCTGTGACTCAATGCTTCTGCCCTGAGGGGAAGTGACTGTTTATAACGGTAAACTCCCACCTCTCGTGTGAGAAGGGAAAAGCTCTGGAGTCTGTCACATTCACTTCTCTCTCTTTCTTTCTGCCTTTGCTTTATGATCATCTTATGTTGTGAAATAATTAGCAAGTAATGCATTTGTATATGCTTAAACTATGATTGGCATTTGTAGAACATGTCAAAATTGTCTTTCTTGTCTTCTAGACTGTGGAGCTCTATCACAGCACAAGATAGGAGTTGTCTTGTCTTGTGATCAGAGTATTAAAATGGCACTTTGCACCTTTCTGTGACATGTTTCTGCGTGTTTTCAATTTTAGGCTGGTAATCAATCACTTGTATCTTTATCAGCACAACAAAGAACTGCAACTAGTTCTTCTAATGTAAATTGTTGTGATGCTATAGCACATAAGCAGATCTGTGAGCATTATATAATCTATGACATTTGATAAAAAGTGTAGCCTATGTTCCGAGAAAGCCAGCAATGCAATGCACTGCAAAATGATTTTCTAACTCAGCATTTTTGCCTTGTTTTCTAGTACAAATATCCCATTTTTAAATCAAGATACACTTACTTAAGAAGCAAAGGATTTTTGTCTTGAGAAATGGATCAAAATGAAGTGAGTTTATGCTTAAAACAAGAACATTATCTGGGGAAACAGATATTTCTTGTTTTAAGCAAAAACTCAATTCATTTTGATCAATTATTTTTATTTATTATTATTTATTTTGCGTCTACTTGAGAAAAATACATCTTGATTTAAGAATGTTTAGATATTTGTACTGGAAAATACAACAAAAATACTGATTAAGAAAATATTTTTCTATATGCAAGTAACTACTGTTTTTTATTTGTTTGTTTTTTTATGTTTGTTTTCTATTGTCATTTTAATTTCAGTAAAAGTTTTTGTCATTTTTTTATCATTGTTTTATGCATGTTTTTGTTTACCTAAATTTGTGGGGGGTTTTAACCACATTTTTAACATTTTGTATTCTTTTTTATTTTTTAGTAAATCAAGTTAAACTAAATGAAAATGGGAAATGTTGCCTTGCCAACTAGCTGAAATAAGTTTTTTAATATTTTATTTTATTTCAGTTAACGTTTATTTTATTTCAAGTAACGGAAATGTTTTTATGATGATAACCCTGATTACAACAGACTAAATTTGTCAAAATCCCACCTTAAGTTTTTAATGAAAGCACAACAGATAATGCTTCCCTCTCTCAGATATGATCTAATCATTACAGGATGTCACATGACACATCAGTCTGCAATTTTTCAGTTGTGGTTTCCTGCTCAAAAACTGCACTAAATCCTCAAAACCCAATCTGTTAAAGCATTGCGCACAACATGTGGCATTTGCGGAAAACACTGATAATTAACATGCACTGCTACCTTATGCAATGATTACTCATGGCTGCTTCCACACTGAACGCTTTCTGCTCTGTTTACAAAGTCTGTCCTCTGTCTAATTATAGAAGTTCTATGCTTTGATTGATTTTTCCTAAAGCTGCCGGTGCCAGCTCTGTGGAGAGGCGAGTACAGTGAGGATGACATTTTTTGTTGAGGAACAATGGAGCCCATTGTCATGGTCAGAGCAGCACAGTGTTTTGACACCCATCCATCTCTGTCTGTGATGCACGTCACCCACAGCAACCACTAAACAATGACTGTCAATCACGGTGCTAGGGTCTCTTCGGAATATTTGAGCTATTATGTTATGGAATGAAGTCAAATGGAATGTCTATTTACTTCACGAAGCCCTTGTCAAGAAGGCAGATGGCGTAGAACTGAGTCACAATGTTTCTCACCTCAGCATCCCAGATGCTCATTAAATTCAATGTCTCTGCACACAAATTATTAATTCCCTGCAGACACAAGACCTGTTCGACCTCAGAGCGACATTTCACTAGTAATTTCATTTCGAGATGGGCTACTGAGTGAACAACGCCTGGTTTTGTTAACACTAAAATCAAATTGTTTTATATTTCATGGAATGCATATTGAGCAAAGACATGACCACATCTAATCTGCGTCAGAGAATAACCAAACAGCCTCTTTTTGCTAAAGAAACCTATTGCACACTTTTTAGTCATAATCTGGGGTCTGGTGCATTATGCATATATAACCTTTCACACCAGTGTTGCCAAATCCACGTTTTTTCCGTGGATACTTTTACACTGTTGACGTGGGTTGTTTTATTTTAGGCCGTGGGTTGAAGCGACCCAACACTTATTCATGTTCCACTTCCTCAACATCTCAGCTAACAACACATGCTTTATATTTCTTAAAATGTATTTGAATTATGTGTTGTGCACTACACTAAATAAAGGTTCTTTGTTTGCATCTACTGTTTCTTTAATTTACGTTTAAAATGTTCTTCACATGTTCTTTGGGTAACACATGGTTCTTCTGTGGCATGGGTGTGAAAACCCCCTTTACTGAACCATTCTTTTTTAAGAGTACTGTGGATATTTATAATGTTTAAGCATTTCCTTGACTTCCTCAACTGGATTTGAACTTCTGAAAAGAGTGAGAAGGGAAAAATAAGGGTCGATTTGAGGCCTTGTGTGAAAGGATCTCTCTTCAAAACAACTTTGTATTCATACTGGCACAAAGACAGTTTTGGGAAAAAAGAGCTCTTTGAT